>CAHIKZ030004867.1:310000-435000 GCA_903632075.3 Acanthosepion pharaonis | reverse complement strand
GGTAGAAAGAGAATAAGTTAAAATCATTTTGTGTCATCCCCACTCTGTCTCCCAAAATGAGATGCAAAAGATCATTCAGGCCTTCAATAATGGTACCAAGATTCATACTCTGGTTTTCTTCTTCGAAGTCCATTTATGAATCATCAAGAGAACGGTGAATAATTAAAAAGAAAAAAAGAAGGAAAAGTAGAGAAGAAAACTGGATGAGGAAATCAGAACGAGAACAGGGATCACCATTTCAATTGAGCGCTAAATACATTCTTATTGTTCAAAGTAGAGTTCAATAGTGTTATAAAACCCTCGGAGAAATCCAGTAATATATCTTTAATCATTTCTAAGATACAACGATTCAAATCTTAATCTAACAACTGGACAATTTTGGTGTTCCTCGATTTGGACAATTTTTCTGTTACAATATATATATATATATATATATATATATATATATATATATAATATTGTCCAAATCGAGGAACACCAAAATTGTCTATATATATATATATATATATATATATATATATATATATATATATATATAAAGCACACCTTAAAACTGTATTTCTTCATATATATATATATATATATATAGCATAATGAGAAGCCACGTATACTTTCTTAATATGTATATATAGAAAAGTTTCAAATTAAAAATTATAATGTTTTATTTTATTATTTATTTATTTATATATATTTGATATTTCAAATTGTCCTCAATTTTTCATCAGAAATAACTGTTTGTTACAAATAAATTAAAATTACTGTTTGTTGGCAAGTAGCGTCCTTTCGCGAGACGCGGACGTCACGTGATATGGAACGTCACTGTTCAGATATTCCTAACTTAAATCTAACTGTCATAAATATTTAAAAATTTATTTGTAACAAACAGTTATTTCTGATGAAAAATTGAGGACAATTTGAAATATCAAATATATATAAAATAAATAAATACTTTCATAAAATAAAACATTATAATTTTTAATTTGAAACTTTTTCTATATATATATATATATATATATATATATATATATATATATTTTTTTTTCCATATTTTTTCATATATATATATATATATATATATATATATATATATATATATATATATATATATTGTTTATTTAGGCCGAAATCCTTCTTTCATGCAAGCTTCATTAAATATGTTTTATATTTCTCATTTGATGTTTTTTTTTTCCTAGATAAATTATATAAATTATATAATTTATGTACGGAAGAAAAAAATTATAAAATCACATAAGAAATTATATAAAACTTATATATATATATATTATAAAAAAATATATATATATATATATATATATATATATATATATATATATATATATTATGTAAATTGTATAATTCATATTAGAAATGAAATTATATAAAATCTTAATCAAAGCACCTTGTCTGTCATATTTAATAAAGCTTGCATGAAAGAAGGATTACTGCCTAATTACACATATATATATATATATATATATATATATATATATATTATGAAACGGACTAAGCTAATTATTTTAATATATTTATATTTTTAATATATTTTCTGTTTATACGTCATTTTACTTTTTTATAATAAACAATATTAAACATACAGGCCGGTAAACGTTGTTAAAACTGTAGAGTATAAAACAGCTTTTACTTAAGTATTTGTATCTATAAAAATAACGTATAAATATTACTTATATATATATAATATATGCATCTCTAAAAATATTATATATATATATATATATATATATATATATATATATATATATGATATGTAAGGCTCTAAAAATAACGTATAAATATTATATATATATATATATATATATATATATATATATATAAATCTTTATACGTTATTTTTATAGATACAAATTCATACTCTATAGATACATACGTGTTAGGGGGAGAGGTAACTCGTATAGAAAAGTAAAAATGAGACAAACATGTAAAAGCCATGTATTATCAACTCATTTTGCATTCGTAGTCCGGTAAACGTCTACAGATCAGCATAAAAGACAAATTTATATAAAAAATATTTATATGTAAAAACTATGTATTGATTAATAAAAAAATGAATTGGTTACACACACATACACACACACACTTATATAAATACACACACACACACACACATATATATATATGGATATATATAGATATTTTGATGAAAAAAGAATGTATGAATGAATATATATACATATATATATATATATATATATATATATATATATATATATATATATGTATATATGTATGTATGTATTAGGAAATATATATATAATAATGTATATATTTATACAAATAAATTTATAAATTAACAGTATTCACTTTCCGATATTATATAAACATATATATATATATATATATATATATATATATATATATATATATTTAAGGGGTATGTGTGTATGTGTATATGTGTGTGTATATGTGTGTGCGCGTATTACTAAACGTTATAAGCAGTGAGTACACATGTTTGAATTGGCATACCTGTTTTTTAAACAGCCGAAATCGAATGTATTTTTTTTAAAACAATGTCCCTCACCGACACATAATAATTACTCTTACTTTGCTCTAACAAGCTTCCTGTAGCTTAATGGAAATGGAACAGTGAAGGAAATGATGGTTCGATTCCTTTTATAAGCAACTTTTATTTTGGATAGAAAAAAAACGACAGTACAAAAAAAAATGTTTTCATATTGACTCATTAAAGTGGAAAATACTCAGACATTGGGCATTTTATATTTAAATGATGCTTTCAGATTGCTGCCATTTGGTGTTGACTTAAATGGTCACTTTGATATATATATATATATATATATATATATATATATATATATATTTATTAAGACATTTTTATGTTTATACATTCTTTTTATAGATACAAATTTTTAAGTAAATGCTCTGTTTTTTTTTATAATAAACAGTATTAAACACCATTTACCGGCCTGAATGTCCGAGAAATTTTCATAGAAAATATTCGTTGTTCATTTCATAATGTGTGACGTCATTTGTTTACATTTGGATACGCCATGAGCAGATATGAATGTACACGAGAGAATCATGGAAGATTGTAGTTTAAAAACAGTAACATCGACCTTGCTAACGGAACAGGTTCGATTCCTGTTGGAGGACAAATATTTTCTATGAAAATTTCTCGGACATACAGGCCGGTAAATGTTGTTTAATCCTGTTTATTATAAACAGAGCATTTACTTAAATATTTGTATCTATAAAAAGAATGTATAAACATAAAGATGTCTACAAATACTTGTCTGACTTTGTCTATTTCATAATATATATATATATATATATTGTCACTCATATTCGAGGCTACCCGTCTAATAGGGCGGCTAGCCAATCTCTATTCCAGACGCTCGCTCAGGCACATTTGTGTTATCTCAACACCCACAGAGCCCATCTCTGGTTTATACTACAAATATGATGAGCAGTCCTTTGTTACACTTTCTGGAAGAGAACGTGTTAACTAGCGTGATCAAAAATTTGAACACGCACGCTTAAGCCCTCGGCCATGCTGATTTGCAGTTTTGTGCTAGCACAGTTATCGACGGCCCTCGAGAGTTCCGTCTAGCCAGTTTCACTCACAAGGCTTGCTACGCGGTATTGTTTTCAGTCACTTTCCAAAGGTGGCCCATGCTAGGATCGATTTCGATCCATTCTGATAACATCAAAAAGTCTTCTTCCTGATAAATCGACCACGGTGGGATTCGACCCCGGTGCTCATGATCAGAAAGCGATCGTTCTAACGACTCGGCCACGCGTCCATATGTATGTTAAGATAACCGTTATACTTAATAGATAAAAGTATTTCAGTAGACATCTCTGTTTTTAAATAGTAAATTTTAATGTATACTGACCATGATGTCGAACTATTTTTTATAGGAAATGTGCCTTTCACCACAGAGTCATTGAATATAACAATGCTCTGATTACTTCCTGTAGTTTTAAGAGATTAAAAGCTCATTCTATATTTATTTAAAAATGATGAAACCGACAGATCGCAAAAACAAGAAATACCTTTGATAAGGGCCTAAGAAATCCGAATGGGCAATTCATATTTAAATAGGTGCCAGAAACGAAGATAATATCCAGGAATATAGAAAAGAATAAACAGGTAAAATCTTTGTCTTAGCCTTTAATTTGTATCATGTGCGTATTTTACCCACATCAAAATTGGCACGATGTTGTAAAATTTATTTTTTCCGTCAACTCAGGAAATGATTTTCAACAAAATTGGCACTAAAATTTACAGTGAAATCTTAGAAAGTCTTTAATTTTATTTTATAAATTCTGTTTATATCTGTTAACTGTAGAAAGTAGTTTAAAATCTTAAGCAATGTTTAGACGCTATGGTGTACATTGTGTGTGAAGTACAGATGAATAAGCTGAAGTTTAGAAAAAATAAATAATGTCTCTTCTTGGAAATATATCGTATTTCTAGAATATAACATATTTAATACGATCAGTTGGCAGTTATGAGTCCGTCATAAAGTAAAAAGAAGGATGTAGAAGGATTGTATACTTTTAACTGGTCTGTGAATTAAAGAATCATAAATTCACGATAAATTGAGACTTTCCCGTGAAAAAAGAGTTTCTCCGTCTAATGTTTTACAGTGATAATTTTTCTTAGTGGTAAATATTTGGTTTAGCGTTGGGAAGTCAGCCTCCCTCACCTGTCCCTCTCCATCACTGATAAGTTGGCGGCAAAATTTCCCTATTGGGAGCAATAAAATTAGCCAATATAAACCATATGTGTTGGGCTTTTTAATATTAGAAAAAAATTCTTACGATGAAAAGACGACTGAGTTGATTCTGTATAATACAAAGTTCAGTGTGACTTTGCTAGATTGACATGAAGACAGCCGTGAAAAATATTGTTGTGATACCATAGATTCAGGCTATTAAGACAAAAGACAGTGATCGCCAGATGCCCTTTGGAGCCACAAACTCAACCATATTTGATGTTGGGACAATATCCTAATGGAAGTGAATCCTACATCAACTTACATCAAAGAATATCAGTTGATTTTAAAGTTAGTCTGTCATTTCTCACTGAACACAGAAAAACTCGTTTTGAGACAAGATATTGGGATGAATAATATATTATATATTTATAAATGTAAAGGACAATAGGAAAACTGTGTTGATAGCCGATACGTTTCGTCTAATGTGGACGTTTTCAAGGCAAAAACGAAATGAATTTATCCAACAAAGTAACTAATAATGACAAAACAAAATGTCCTTAGCAACTGGAAGAATTTAGAGAACGCTATTTTCATACTGTTAACTGAAAATTAGGTCAGATATTGTTTTTATTGCTGTGTTCACCGATTCAATCGTTTTTTTTTTATTTCTTGATACTGTTCTGTACGTTTGTTTGGGAGAGTAGTAATTTTGTTAAGAAAGGTGAAATAGGGAAAAAGCCTGGGTGTAGATAAATATTTGGGTAATATTCAATGACGGCACTCTCTTCTGAGTGAGTTATTTTCTTTTTTTATGAGTGTAACATTTTTAAAATCAAAATTGTCGTTGAGTTTATTTCTGTGTATGACTAGGGCATTAGCTAAGTTGTTTTTAGAGGTCTCTTTTGTGCTCATAAATGTGTTTTTTTTTAAATTTCTACTTGTTTCTTCAATATATTGGGAGGAACAGTTTTGGCAATTTATTTTATAAATGCCTGCTTCAGAAATATTATTGCTATTAATGTTTCAAGATCTTAGTATATCCATAATGATTTTGGAAGTGTTTGTGACTATTTCAAGATTATTTAGATGGGATAGGTTATTCTGGATAGTGACAGAATTGGTCGGTAGTATTATGTATCTGTTTTCATGTGATTTACTATTGCGGATTATGTTATTAGTTTTGTTTCGGTTGTATATTTTGTATGCCTTTCTTCTTGCATTGTAAATGAAATGACATGAGTATTGTAGGTTTTTGAATGTGTTTTTTATGTATGTTTCTTCTTTAATTAAATATTGGGGACTGCAGATTCTTACTGTATTATATATAAATAAAAAAAAACAATGGCTAGTTGCCGGATAGAGAAAAATTTTGACTTGAACGGATGAGTGTGAATAGATTCTTTCCACGATTTCTACGTTATATCTTCTTTAATATGATATCTTAAGGCGATAGACGATCATGGCTCTCCACAACATTCAGCCTTTTGTTATGCTAAACAGCATTTGACTCTTTAACATCCCTCTACGTCCGTGCGATGCAATACTTATATACTGCCTCCCAATCGATGATCATGGCTCTCCTCTACGTCCTATCGCGTACTTCTCTAGATAATTTTAACTCTTTTGGCATCCTACTTTTCCCTCTTCGCCATTACGATTATTCTTTTACGTGTCGTGTGATTTCAGGATGAAACCGATCATGGCGTACCACAACTTCCAGCCTTTTCCTGCTCTAAATAACTTTTTACCACCCCCTCTTTGTCCTGTTTTGCTGTTTATACGCTTATTCCTTTATGTGCTGTCTATCTTCAGGATATAAGGGATCATGGCTCTCTACTACTTCTTCGTTCGTGTTGCCCTAAGTAACATTTGGTCCATTACTATTTCTCTTTTTCCTTGTTCTGTTCTGCCACTTGTAGTTATTTTCTTCTTCTTCTTTGTATCGTGTCTTTCAGGATGTGGGCCGTCATGGCTCTCCACCACTTCCTATATTTCATTATAACTAACCTTTGCCTCTTCTTTATCCTTAGTTTTTTTTCCTGTTCTGCCAACCATAAACAAAAATCCCTAAAGTAGACATTTCCTTTCTTTTCTTGCATTCACTATGCCTTGTAAGTTTCATATTATCTGAGCTTTCTTTCCTCATTATGAATTCCAGAGATTATATATTAAACATTGTTGAAACGTAAACAAACTCTTATTACATAATTTAGGAGTAAGCAACTGATTCATTTCAATAACACATTGGAAAGGAAAAATGGTTTTGAGTGAGGAATTTTTGCAAATTATACAACTACGCAACTGTGGCGGTGAATTAGTCCACATGTTTGGCTTTCTCCAGAGCTATTATTACAGATGATAATGTTTCTTTTCAAGATAGTAAAAATACACCAAATCTTAATATCTTTATTAGAATCGTTCTTTTATAGTGGACTACACGATTTATCACAAAGAATCTTAAGGCCATAGAAATCCAGAAACAATAATTAATTTGATGTCCCATTAATGAGTGGTTGAGTTTGTTTTTTTTTTTTGTTTTTTTTGTATCAATAAAAGTTTTATCAAACACTGATGGAAGCAGGTTCAAACTAATGGCTGGAAATATATATAGGGTAAATACTGTTCCCTCAGTTTTCTATGTTGAAGGATTTACTACCTTGAAAATCAGCATAGGAAATTCATACTTAGTTGTACTTTCGAACACCGACCTCTAACCAGAGATTCTATTCAATATAATGTCGTTTATTTTTCAACAAAATGATGGTATACACTCGTTAAAAGCTAAAAAACCCCATTACGTTGAGTCAGGTAATATAGGCTTTTTACTCTTCGCCTTGGCTAGTATTCGCCTCTCGGCCCACAACCTTTTAACCATTGAAGCCGGGGCACCAGAGCCGCTCTAACATATGAAACCCGAGAGAAGCCACTCCATTCCATTTTCTAAATAAAGATGTCTGCAAACAGTATGAGGATTTCTGGAAACAGGGGAAAGACGAGGAAAGAATTAGTTGAGACATTTTTTTTTTCGAAATTCTCCACGCGATGAAGGTGGAAGCTAGAGACGATCAGGTGTCGAAGGAAAACTCGATACAACTTTAGACTCCAGAAGCTTTCTGTGCTCCTAAAAATACGATTACACGAGGTATCGATCGATCGATAGATCGATAAACAAACCACGATAGATATTAAGATTGGCATATATAGAGATATATGAACCTATTTCCATAGATATGAACAAACTGACCTAGATAGATAAAAACGATATTGGCATTGATATATATATATATATATATATATATATATATATTAAAGACATTTTTATGTTTAACGTTCTTTTTTTAATTTTTTTTTTTTTTATAGATACAAGTATTTAAGTAAATGCTCTGTTTATAATAAACAGTATTAAATAACATTTACCGGCCTGAATGTGACAGGATTCGAACCTGCATCCTATGAAAAATTCTCGGAAATTCAGGCCGGTAAATATTATTTAATACTGTTTATTATAAACAGAGCATTTACTTAAATACTTGTATCTATAAAAAAGAACGTTAAACATAAAAAATGTCTTTAATAAATAAATTGTCGGACTTTGTCCATTTCTTAATATATATATATATATATATATATATATATATATATATATATATATATATATATATATATATATATATATATATATATATATATATATATATATATATATATATATATATATATATATACACAGGTGTCCATAAGTTTGTGTGCACTTTAAAAAATTTATAACTTTATTTGTATTTGCAATAGAAATAATCTGTAAAAAATATTATAAAGTTTAATGTACCTAGTTTTAAGTATAACTAAAATAACTAATGTGATTTCAGGCATTACTGCAAATTAGTTGACAAATATTTTCCGTAAAATGCATAATCGTATTACCCTTTGTATTACTAACGATGGAAGACATGTGGAAACTTAAAATTTCAATAAAACCTTAAAATATATAGATTTACTTCTTTCTAATACTTTTTACAAATTATTTGCCTTTGCGATAGAAAAATAAGTTATAAATTTCTTAAACTGCACACGAACTTTATGGACACACTGTATATATATATATATATATATATATATATATATATATATATATATATATAAATATTTTAAAGATCTGAATAGCTATTATAACATGATTTCGTTGTCAAGCTTTTGAATCTTTCAATACTTGGTTTTTGATTGGTTGTTCTAGCTTTTGTAACAATGTTTCCCCCTAGTGTAGGATCGTTAATTAATCTGAAACTTTTAAAACCATTTATTTTATTTTCAACATCATCACTTGATAAGACACAGAGTGTGTTGAAACAAAATGGCTATTTTTGTTGTGATTTTATAACATACTTATGTTATAATTTTTTTTATAAAAAATAATTATATATATATATATATGTGTGTGTGTGTGTGTGTGTGTGTGTGTGTGTGTGTGTGTGTGTATGTCTCGATCTGGGCCCAAAGAGTCATGTCTTAACTGCTGATGGCAGTGCCGCATCTATAATGGCTGTACAGACCCAAACGGGAGTACCACTGGCTGTTGAATCTAATCCATGTGAAGACGCTTTCCTCCAATGTTTTCTTTCCGTCGAGCACACTTCTCCTCTTCTAAGTCCATCCCTCATTGCAAATTGCAAACGTCAGCCATCGTTTGTCCACCCACCATCACCCTAATATCCGTTTTACAGTCAAACTTGAAGTGAAGATGAGGTTACCCACGTGACCTCTTGCTTGTGGTCAGTTCCCCGTACAGAAAGCCTTCTCATCATGTGCAAGCCAACTGAGCTGGATCTGTTTGTAAGGTGGGTAGTGGTGACCCGGTGGGACCATTTGACGACCAAAATGTGTCTCAGACAGCCCAGTTGAGAGGCGCTGAGGTATCTCTCCCGCCTGGAATACAGGATCCAAATATCACTGTGGTAGAACAGCACGATGTTGACCCATGCCCTGTAGACAGAGAATCTCTTTTCCGTTGGTTCAATAAGAGAAATTTCCTCTCTCTCTCTCTCTCTCTCTCTCTCTCTCTCTCTCTCTCTCTATCTATCTATCTATCTATCTATCTATATATATATATATAGAGAGAGAGAGACAGACAGACAGAGAGCGGGAGAGAGACAGACAGACAGAGAGTGACAGAGATTAAGAGAAACGAAATGTTGAGAGAGAGGAAAAAAAGAGTGAGAACAATGTATATATAAAGAGAGAGAGAAGAAAAGAATGTATATATAGAAAGAGAGGGTTATATATATATATATATATATATATATATATATATATATATATATATATAAGAGAAGAAAATAATATAAATAAACATATATATATAATATATATATATATATATATATATATATATATTATTTTTTTTTTTTTTTTCTCTTTAATTCTAAGGCGACAAATTCTTTCTACTTTTGATCAGGGGCGTCTTTCATCTTCTGGAAATTTTTTTTTTTTTAGTTTTCGTAGTAAGCTTTCTGTTCTGTCCTACTCTCGAGGTCTTCCTGGCAGAATAGGTAGCATCATGCCTGATCCGTCTGTTGACCTCAGTGTCTTGGGAGAGAATGTCTGAAACGATGGAGCCGAGGTATTTGAATTCATGAAGCAGGCCGTAGTTGTTGATTTTCAAGGCGGAAGGCTGTTCAACGCGTTGGCCCATCATGTTTATTTTCTTCAGACTTCTGGTCAGACTGAACGGTTGGCTGGCTTTTAAAAATTGTCTAGGAGTCGCTGTAGTTGCTCTACAGTGTGTGCTGCCAACACTGTGTCATCTGCGAACAATATATCTCTAATGATCACCTCATGGACATTTGATTTCACTCTTAAGTGTAGTTACGCAACTGGTTTCTGATTCTGTTTAATGGGATCAATTTTAACCCTCTCGAGATGATGTCATTTAAACAGTCACCGGAAATTCTTATGCGAGTATATGATTTTTAATACAATTTAATATCCGGACCTCTATTGAAAAAGACACTTTATTATATTTTAAGATCTTCCATTTTATTGCAACGACAATTTGAAGTCTTTCTTTTTATTGTGTCTAGTATAAAAAGGTTTGGTGTCATTAACTAAAATTTGTCTGATTATTTTGTCTATTTGCCCTATATTAATCAATATCTATACGAATTACACTAAAATTTTGACAAATGACAAATTGAGTTAGAAGTGTTGGAGATACAATCTCTCAAAGAACATGAAAATTCATAAAATTTCAGTTTGGCCGTGTTTATGAGGTCATCTTGAATGACTTGAAATTGGTCCCATCAAAGTGGAGAACGCCGGAATTTGAAACCAGTTTTCGTAACTACACTTCATTCGTTTTCAATGATTGTTGTAACCATTGAAAACTAATGAAGCAACATTCGAAAGTACTATGAAAAAAATAATATGAAATAAATGCTAATATGAATTTTCGCAAATTTAAAAATTAAACAAAACAACTTATTAGGAAATTTGTAAGATTTAAAAAAAGACGATAGACAAAACTTTCCCATATTAATTAATAAAACATGTTTGTGAGTATTCTGAGTACCAAAATAATCTTATATATATATATATATATATATATATATATATATATATATATATTTGACGCCTTTCATCCGTCCGATGAAATCCTAACAGATGAACACGTCACAAAAGAACTTTCCAGTTTGTCTTATTTTCATATATATATATATATATATATATATATATATAATTTACGTCGAAAGATATTTTATCGGCGAACATCTTTTGTGATGTCAAGGAATACTTATTGTCACTTTCGTAATGCTCGCGGTAGTAAGGACTTTGAAATTGCAGATACAACTATAGTTACGCCGTTGAACAATACTAGTGTCAGACGCCTTCGAATAACATTTGCACTAATAGTACTTACTCGATAATTCTCACTCGAATAGTAAACACTGAATAGTGATCTGAATAGAGAAATAGTATAGTGAATAGTATAGAGATAGAGGATAGTATAGATTTGGTGATCTGTATATTAATAGAGAATAGAATAGAAATTGTGATCATTTATACGCCACACTAATTCACATATATGCATTTCCTTTGCAATTACGTGATATAAGTATTCAATTATGTTTGCTCACTGGCAATCTATGTTCAAACTCAAATATCGGCAGTGGCACTTTATTCCTATATAACACCATCCAAGCTTCAGAAGAGGCAGTCCAACCTGCTACGATAAATAAATTGACAGATTACTTGACTAATATGGTTTTTGAGGTTCTCCGTCAAAATATTCATTATGTCAATAAGTCATGTAATATTAATATGGTTTTCTGTTAAATATATACTTAAGGCATGCATAATATGTATCAGCATCCTTCATTTTGTTAAAAAATGTCTAGACGGGCTCTTTTTGGTTTGAAATCTATTAGCATGGTTCACCCCAAAATTGTCGAATCTGAAATAAAAAAATAAAGGACGTTACACAGATTAATGAAAACCTAAAATGATGTTTCCATATCGTGCAAATTAGCAAGGAAAGTTTTATCAATATCAATTCACAGAAAACCGAGAAATCATAAATTCAAGTACCAAGCTATCAGTGTATTTCGATATATATATATATATATATATATATATATATATATATATATATATATATATATATATGATGCACTCTCCCGTCGGTTTCGACGTATGAGGTTCCAACAACTCTGCTTATTCAACCTTGTTCGCGAGTTGCAGTCCCGCCAGTGATTTGCAAAGAAGTCCACAAATTGTACAAGAGTGTGAATTATTGGAGTATATGGCTGGAACAGCAGCAGATATTTTATTCCTTTCCCTAGTTTGACGAAGCTTGACAATGTTTGATGCTGCCTTGTTCTTGATGCCATTGTAGCATGTAATCTTCCAGTCATTACGATCAATTACGATGTTCTCAAAGGTAGTGTGATTTATATTCACAACTAAGAGGTTACTCTTCAGCCTGTCCCTGTACCTAAGCAAAGGCCAACCCACGTTTCGATGACCATTGTCAAGTTGACCATACATGAGCATTTTTGGAATTCTGTTGTCTTGCATACGTAACCCATGACCTGTCCAGCGCAAATGTGATTTCATGAGAAAGGACTCAATACCATCAATATCACAAATGGTGAAAAGGTCTGCATTTGCCATTCTGTCGCTTAGGTTTACCCCACAGATTTCCTGAAGACAGCCTTTGTGAAAAATATCTAATTGCTGAATTTGCTTTCTGTATAGTGTCCAGGTCTCTGAACCATACAAAATGGTTGTGAGAACTACAGTCTTGTACACTTGTATTTTGGTTCCAAGCCTAATATCACGATCTTTCCAAAGTCGATGACGAAGTTTTCCGAAGACACTAGAGGCTTTTGCTACTCTATTGATTATCTCATCATCCAATGTTCCACTTGAATTTACTTTGCTGCCAAGATAATTAAAGTTCTTTACATACTTCAGATGATGTCCGTCGACTTGGATTGGTATTTCAGGAAATGCATGAACCGGAGGGTTCTGCTAGACGCCTCTGATCTGCTTAGGTACTGGGGCAGGCTGGTGAACAACTTCAGTTTTTGTAATGCTAATGGTTAATTCGAATGCTTTGCAAGCGGCAGGGAATCGGTCCGTCAGGCGATGAGCTTTTTCAAATGAAGTAGTAACAAGGGCAGCGTCATCGGCAAACAATAAGTCGCGAATTATGCTAGTTCGAGTTTGAGTTTTGGTTTTAAACCTCTGGTGGTTGAAAAGGATACCGCTTGTCCTAAATTGAATTTTAACACCATCCTCAGTTTCAGCAAATGCGTGTTTCAGCATTGCAGAAAAGTAGAGGGCAAACAGTAAAGGGGCTATAACACACCCTTGTTTAGTGCCATTAGTAACGCCAAAGGAATCAGACGTTTCACCATTAGAAACAACATTCGCCTTCATTCCCTCGTGGAACGATACTTTGACTTGTAGCATATTCTCGGGTATACCGAGCTTTCGCAAAACCTTCCAAAAAGCAGTTCGGTTCACAGTATCGAATGCCATTGCGAGGTCAACAAACACCATATACATTTCCTGATTCTTTTCATCAACCTTCTCGGCAACCTGTCTCAGGGAGAAGATCATGTCTATGGTGCCACGACCTGCACGAAAGCCACACTGCGACTCAGGATAGATATCATCAACTATATGCTTTATGATTCGGTTCAAAATTAATCTGTCCAAGATCTTACCAGCTACAGAAAGAAGAGAAATGCCACGGTGGCTATCACATATCATCCTGTTTTCTTTCTTTTTGTAAAAATGGTGAATAAGTGCATCTTTAAAGTCTTGTGGGTCCATTCCCTGCTTCCAAATTTGAATAAATAATTCAAGCAATTTCTCTGCAAGCTTTGTGCCACTGTACTTAATAATTTCCGGTGGGATTGCATCTTTCCCTGGTGCTTTCCCAGACATTAATTGTTTAATAACTGCCAAAACCTGCTGAAAGGTTGGTAAAAATGATAGCTCTGGTATTTCTGGGCGTTGAGGGATTGATTCAAGAACACCTTCGTCAGTGGTAGATGTGTTGTTGAGAACAGTATCAAAATGTTCCTTCCAACTTTTCAAGATTTCAGCCTTGTCCGTCAAGAGGTCACTATTTGTTGTAATCGGCGAGACACCTTTATCCTGCGGCCCGAACACTTTCTTCATTCCTTCATAAAATGCCTGTGAGTCCTTTCTGTCAAATGCTTCCTGAAGATGGGTAGCCTGTGCAGACCACCATGCCTCTTTCATTGTACGCAGGGCTTTTTGTACTTGTGCTTTACAGCTTGTGTACGCTTTCTTTTTGTCCGGAGAGTTTTTATCCTCAATCCAAGCTTTGTGTGAACTATGCATTTTCTGGATTAGATTCTGCACTTCTTCATTGTTCTCATCAAACCAATCCTGGTGCTTGCGAATGGGCAACCCGAGCACTTCGAGAAATGTTGAGTGGGTAGCTTCACACAAGGATTTCCAGGATGATTCGATGTCATTACTGATTTCTACAGATTCCAGTGCTTCATCAAGCTGTTCTGAGAGGAGGACGCGCTGATCAACAGATTTCAACAAGGTGTTAATACGTTTTGGAACAGGGGATTTTTTCACTCTTCTGCGATCTAGACGGAGTGAGGCTTTACTACGAAGCAGAGCATGATCCGAAAGATAGCAGGAGTGTGAAAAGATCTTGTCAATTTGAATTCGTTTCCATGCCGTCTTTTTGTTATCACATAGTCAATCATGTGCCAGTCTTTGGAGCGCGGATGCATCCATGTGGTCTTATAGTAATTTTTCTGTTGAAACAACGTGTTCGTGATACACATATCAAACTCTTTGCAGAAAGAAAGAAGTCTGAGTTCGTTCGAGTTCATTTGCCCAATACCATGATGACCTAAAACCCCTTCCCAAGATTGAAAATCACTTCTCACCCGAGCATTGAAATCACCCATAAGGATGATTTTATCCTTGTGGCGAATACCAGAGATAACACTCCGAAGTTGGTTGTAGAAGTTATCCTTCTCTTGCTCCGAGCTGGTCAAGTTTGCGCATAACAGCTAACAAGAACTGCACGAGTGTTCTGCTCCAGCTCAAGAGTTAGTGTCATAATGCGGTCAGATAAACCCCTTGGAAGTGACGGAAGAGTACGACCCAAGTCGGATCTTATGACAAAGCCAACACCTGAATGCCGTGGCTCAGTTTCACTTTTCCCGCTCCAATAAAAATCATATCTCCCTTTAACTTCGGTCAATTGTGATGTACCCGCAAGTCGAGTTTCACTGAGTGCGGCTATGTCGATATTATACTTTCTCAGTTCAAGACATACAAGGGCTGTTTTGCGCTCTGGTGAAGAGGCATTATCCTGAAGCGTTCGTACGTTCCAAGATCCAAAGTAAAATTTATTGTATTTCAAATTGTTTTGACTGCGTGATTGGATACCCAGACACCTGCAGTTCGCTGCCAAGGTTAAAGTGAGCATGCAATTTTTTAGGGCTCCTTTTCTCGTCCCCTCCCCAACTAAGGGGAAAGCAGTGCTAATCCTAAACCTGCTTTGTCACCAATGGAGGACACGATCCGCACAAATTTCTCAGAGGTTTTGTGCGAGAACGGCCATCACCCATCGGCCTGCCATTGTGCAGTTATCCAGCTAGAGTCTCCCAGCAATATCCTTTGCCTGCCCCCGTCGCTTTCACACTATCGCCAATGGACTTGTTTTGCGTGTAGGACATAATAATAACACACATAAGTTATTTTAGCGTGAATTAAGTTGTCAGAAACCCACACATGCTTTTATTATATATATATATATATATATATATACGGAATAAATATTTATTCCGTATACACAATCCTATACTTGTGCGTATATATATATATATATATATATATATATATATATATATTTACAGCAAAAATCACAAATGACCTCATGTGGGAATAGTATACTATACCCACATGAGGTAATTTGGGATCTTTTTTGCTATATAATATATATGTTCTGTTATATTAAATACATTGAGCTCTGTCTCTGGATCAGTTTAATATCTGATATTACTAGGATCCACCTGGATTATATACCAACGGATCTATTACCTGTACTATATATATATATATATATATATATATATATATATATATATATATATATATATAGTACAATATGTTATATTTAGTGGGTACACCTGATTTAATAGATATTTCTGGATTTTTTTTCAACAGTCAAATTAAGGTCTGCTGGTTGTGAGGTCGAACTTTTTTCATAGGAAGTGTACCTCTCGCCATAGGATCATTGAGTCTTTCTTTGCTCTTATGGCTACCTGTAGCTTAATGGCAAAAGAGGAGATTCCTGTTGGAAAGCACATTTTCCTGTTATTTAATAATGAAGAAATCTATGGATCACAATAAAGGAAAACCATATGATAATAACTTATGAAATCCGAAAGTACTCAGACATTGGACAATTTATATTTAAATATGAACCAAAAACCAAGAAAATGCCCCTGAATATACCTAGAAAATCCTCGCCTTAGACTCTATTAACATGCGTATAATATAGCCAAATTTTAAAATATATGTCAAAATTGGAATGATGTAGCAAAATGTCTTTTTTTCCGTCAGTTTACGGGAGGATTTTCTGCTAAATTGGCACAGATAGAATATGCAATAAAATTTACAAATGTTAATTGAAAAATAATAGAGAAATCTTAGAAGATTTTTTAATCATTTTTTTTTATCGTGTTGGTAACAGTTGCTCCATGTCTTTTTCTATACGCCTAAACACATCATTAGGCGAGACACTGATCGATCGTGAAATAAAAAAAACGAATGTATAGAGATATATGGATGCGATACACATGAACAAACTGATCTAGAGTGATAAAAAGCGTATTAAGATACACGTCATGAAACTAAATCGGACGTTGTTAGAGAGAGAGAGATTTATATTCCCTCTGTGAAGTATTTCAACTGTCTTCCGCACTTGTAACCGAAACCAGTAGGTTCTATCCACCTCTCTAAAAGTCGGTGAAATGAGTGACCGACAAATCACCAGCAGGGTGGTGCGTAGCCTTGGGGGGGACACAAGGAACGAGTGAGATTTGAACTCTAATCTATTCTGTGCTATTGATATAAGACGTTGATCACGCGATCGTTATACCAACGGTTGTCCGATAAGATTTCTACTTTCACGCAAGTGGAATGTTTTTGTCAATACCGATGTTGGTGGGGTCGGGGGTGTTATGAAGCTAGTTGCATCATTTGTTCGAGGGCGAAGATGGAAAAAGATAAAGACGTCCAGAACATTTTCAATAAGGAAAGGATGAAGACAAAAATAGACAAATGAAACAAGGGCGCGAAGAAGAAGAAGAAGAAGAAGGAGGAGGAGGAAGAGAAGGGGGAGGAGAAGGAAGAGGAGAAGAAGAAGGTGGATGAGGAGAAGAAGAAGAGCGATTGTAGCGAAACTCTAAAGATATCGGAAAGAAGGAGAAAAGATAGAATAATATCTGATGGCAAACAAGAAGAAGAAGGAAGAAGCGGAGAGGAGGAAGAAGAAGAAGAACGAGGAGAAAGAAAAGCAGCGGAAGAAGAAGAAGGAGGAGGAGAAGAAGAAGAAGCGCGATTGTAGCGAAACTGTAAAGAAATCGGAAAGAAGAAGAAAGGATAGAAAAATATCTCATGGCAAATAAGAAGAAGAAGAAGAAGAAGAAGGAGAAGGAAGAGGAGAGGAAGTGGGAGAAGAAGAAAAAGAAGGAGGAGGAGGAGAAGAAAAAGAAGAACGATTGTAGCGAAACTAAAGATATCGGAAAGAAGAAGAAAAGATAGGAAGATATCTGATCGCAAACAAGAAGAAGAAGAAGAAGAAGAAAAACAATTTTAGAAGAACTCTAAAGAACTCTAAAGATACTGTGAATAAAAAGAAGAGAACAACAAAAAAGGAGCATGCCGTAGTCTGTATCATCGAGTAAAGGTGAACGATCTTTAACTGAATATTATGTGCTTTTTCAGGGCTACATACAAATTTGAATTCAGAGATTACCTCCTGCAAAACAGTTTGTCACCCAACGTTATAGAAAACAACTTGATCTACTATTAAACCCATAGCGTGAGGAAAAGAGTTGGATTCATACCTTTCCCAAGGCTATTAGAACGACTGGAGTTCGAACTCAGCTCTCCGATTCCTCACTCAGTGCCACAATCCATTACTTACAACAATTGTAGCGAACCTGAAGATATTGGGAAGTAAAAGAAGGTAGTATTTTCATAGTATTCTAAAGCTATCTTGCTCGAAGTAATATTACATAGCTATTAATTATATATTAATAAATATACATATTATCTCTCACCGATGGCACGTCTCGGAGTTTAATGAGTATAGACTTGTCGTTACGTAATTTAAATTATAAAAAAATGTATCTGATTACCGTAATGTTGGCGTTGATATGTATTATACTGGGATTAAAGTTATTATTAGCAAAGCAGATAAGACGGTTAACAACTTCGATGCGGAATGTGGCATAAAGCAATAGCTTTATGTCACATTCCGTATCGAAGTTGTTTAATAAGATTTTTAAAAAAGCATCCAACAACTGGGAAAATAACATCAACAGTGAAGCCAAGAAAATTCTCACTGATCTAAAAATTGATGATAGAATCCACAAATTCTAATAACAACAAGCATTCAACACAGTTAAAAAGTACAAGTTAAATTTACTAAACAAACCTCACTAGCGAATACTCAACCCAAATAAAAATAATATCGGTAAAATCAGCAAAAACATCCTTGAAAGCATGCAAGTATACTAAAAATGCTCAAGGAATTAATCAACAGTATGAGACAACAGAAGCCATAGAATGGTTTACATATATGAAAAGGAAAGATGATTGTACATTTATCCAATTCGATATTTGTGACTTTTACCCGTCCATCACTAAGAATGCAAAGCTAGCAGTTGCAAATCTAGTCACAGATTGCTGAACGACTAGCGATTGTGAATTAAATAACATAAAGCAAGCGTAAAAAAACTATACTATTTCATAATGGTTACATGTGGACCAAAAGAAGTAACCCAGAATTTAATATTGCCATCAGAGAATTTAATTCAGCAAAGGCATGCAAATTTTTTGGAATATCATTATTGTGATGACTTAGATTTACTTTCGACATTAAGAATACCGGACTCTATAGAGATGACGGTGTATTTCTTCTCTGTAAAACAAGCTCACGAAATATAGGCCGATGGAGAACGGAAATGGTAGAATTTTTTTAAAGATCACAAATAAAATATTACCACTACCACGAATGCTAAAGTGATCAACTTTCTCAATGTGACGTCAGACTTGGATAATGTTTATTACAAACTTTTGTGATGTTAAATGCTTACTCGTTCTAACTTTCGTTAGGTCAACGAATGCTCGTTATCACTTCCGAAATTCTCGTTGCAGACGAGACTTTGTAAATGCAGATACTGATAGTAATAACGCCTTCAAATGATACTCACACTAATAATACGTGTTCAAATAGAAATCGCCGTATAGTAATTCGTATAATGATTAGTACAGAGAAATAGTATAGTGGACAGTATAGAGAAAAGTGGTCACTTAGACATCACGCTAATTTCCACTTATACGGTTCCTTTACGACCACGTGATCTACTTATTTAATAATGGAATCATCCGTGCTTGCTCACTGATGATGTGTTCAAACCACAATGTCGTCAACAGCACATTATTCCTATACAACACAAGCTATACACCAAAGATTTATATAACGTCAGTGTAGAATCAAAACAACATCACAAATTTTTAGATAATTTACATAAATCAGCTCAATTTAGATTCTCTACCAAGTCCAGGAATAAAGAAATACTTGATAATTTTAAAATTAAATATATAAAAGCTTTAGAAATAATAAATCATAGAGTAAATTTAGAATATTTGGAAAAACCAAAGAATGTAAAAACAAACAGAAACACCGTAAGCGTAAAATTATACGGTTCAGTTCAACGATTAATCATAATGTTAAAACTATTATCGCAAGAGTTTTCCTAAATTTTACACATAAGTATTCACCAACACTAAAAAAGATTTTTAACAAAAATAATGTTAAAATCATCTATAGCAGCGTTGATAAAATATATAAAACCATATCCCAACATAACAAGATTATATTAAACAAATATATTTCCAACAAAGACAATGTAAATATTTATAAAAACAAATACAACAACCGAAAAAATATGCTCTGTCCCTTAAATGGTCAATTTATTGCAAATAATATTCTATACGGAGCAAGAATACATTGCGGTAACGATATTAAATTTATTTTCGTTCCACTGAAAATCCTTGGGAATGTTTTCCATCATCGCATGGCCTTAGGTAATATAAAATACTAAAATATCACTGCTCTCTCCAAACATTTCTGGCAATTAAAATATGATGACATCTCACCATCAATCAATTGGGATATTATTGCCAAATCTTATAGCTAGAAAGGAAATAAATGTAACTTATGTCTTTTTGAAAAATTGATTTTCTTTAAACACTAGCTTATTAAAAAAAGAGAAATGAATTGATTGTAAAATGTAGGCCTAAGTATAAATATCTGCTTAAATACGTTGATCCAGATTCATTTTTAATATAAATTACGGTTTATTTTTTATGTATATTACGGTTGTTTTTCATTTATATATATATATATATATATATATATATATATATATATATATATATATCATCATCATCAACATCATTCCCTTGACATCTGTACTCGCTATGAGGTCAATGCCGTCTGCAAAACAGATAGAGACTGATAGAAACTGAAGGAGCGTGGTCGTTCAGGATTTCTTTCATGATTCCCTATAGAAAGAGGTTGAACAAATGTGGGTGAAAGTACGCATCCCTGTCTCATGCCAAGAGTTGTCCGAAAGAATTCTCTCATTTTTTTCCAGGAGAACTGCACTGGTATCATCTTTATATTTAGGCCTGGATGACTTGGATAATTACATTATCTACATTGAATGCCCTAAGTATTTGCCAAAGACCAACATGCCATACACGATCAAACGCTTTCTTGAAATTGACAAAGCTGTGGGACACGTCCTTCTGAAGTTGCCGGTGCTTCTCTACAAGGATTCTACAAATGAAGATATGTTCCATTGTACTCCGTCATGTTCTAAAACCTGCTTGTTCATCTGATAGCAGTTCTTCAGTCTTCGATTTCCAACAATTCAAATGATAGGGAACAGGAATTTAGTAGAATGGCTGATCAGGTTTATTGTCCTATATTTTTAACACTGCTTGAGGCTTGGTTTCTTTGGCAGGGTTAGGCCACATTTTTTGTTCCTAAATCTTCATATATATATATATATATATATATATATATATATATTAAAAAAAAGAAAAACTTCAAACGTTTTTGGTTATAATGTGGATTTTGTTTTGTATATATATACTATACTTTTTTGTTCTTCATATATATATATATATATATATATATATATATATATCAGGTCATCCCATAAGTTCTGTCCGAATTTTGAATAAAAAAAAATGTGACCAAATGTTACATTTAATTACAGATTCAATCAACAATGTATTTTCCCTGATTATCTATGACTTCCTTCCATCTATTAATAAGCTTACTAATTCTATTACTGTAAAATTCTTTTGGCTTTGATTCGAAGAAGTCACAAATGTCAGTTTTAACCTCTTTCTGTATTACAAAAGCTGTTTCTTCCAAATGATTCTGTAAGCTACGAAACAAATGGTAGTCTGAAGGAGAATAAGGTGGATGAGGAATTTTCTCCCAACCAAGTTCTTCAATTTTTTGTGACGTGATTCTTGCTGCGTGGGGCCGCGCATTATTCTGATGAAACATCACCCCTTTTCGACTCACTAGAGCAGGTCTTTTTTTCCTCAAAGCTTGGTTCAAACGCTCTAATTGCTGACAGTATATTTGAGCAGTAATTGTTGACTGAGGTGGTAAGAATTCAAAGTGGATTATTCCTTGGCGATGCCACCAGATTGAAAAAAGGACCTCTTGCCCTTAAAGTTCCATTCTCGGCTGTGACTGGGGTCCTTCCCCTTTACCAAGCCACTATCTACGACGCTTAACATTTCAATAAAACATCCATTTTTCGTCGCCAGTCACAAGTCTATCCAAAAATGGTGAAACAAGTTGGCGAGAATGGTGAGAAGAGCAGATGTCAACTCGGGATTTGAAGTTGTTTTCAGACAATCCATGAGGCACCCATTTAATGAACTTTTCCAAGTTGTTGAAGATGACGATGAACAGTTGTATGGTTTGAACTGAGAACCACTGCCAATTCCTCAAATGATAAAGCAGGATTTTCTTCAAGGGCTGCTTCAAGAAGCTTTTCATCAAACTCAACTGGACGTCCGGTTCGATCTTCAACCCCCAAGTAATCACCGTATAATACATATCTACGCCAATATTACTATAACCAGATATATATTTTTTAAATCTAAATTACGTAATGGCTCGGGTACACCCACCACCTAAAAATTGCGTTATGTATGAAACTCAGAGACGTGATATTGGTGAGGGATTATAGGAATATTTATTAATTATTATCATTATTATTATTATTATTATTATTATATATATATATATATATATATATATATATATATATATATATATATATATATATATACAGAGAGAAAAAGCAAGGTAAACTGTTTTAGAGTTTTTTTCAAATGTTTTTGCTCTGAGTTTTCTATTTTGGATTTTTATTTTAGTATTTATGACATTTGGCCGCGGCTCTTTTCATTCTACCATTACAGTATATTATTTAATATTATATACTGTATATTATATATATATATATATATATATATATATATATATATATATATATATATATATAATACTTATTGAAAAGTGATCAGTGTCAGTGATAGAGCTAACCTATTCAATTGTATGGAGACGAGAGAGTGTGTGTGTGTGTGTGGGAGTGTCATTCTAAACGGACACTGAGGAGAATTCCCCCATCCAAATACGACTAAAGATAATCAAACACAAACACACATAAATGGAGTCAATTTTTAAAAAATTCAACAAGATTGTCTGATGATCTCAAAAACGTTAAACCCAGTGTCACGAACTTATATCCATACTGAATATATATATATATATATATATATATATATATATATATATATATATATATATATACGAATGAATATATTAGGCATCATAAAAAATTGTATATCATTATTTCGCAACTTTTTTTTGGTTATCTGAAATTTCTTTTTCAATTTTTGTTTTTTGTTTTGCTCTGACTTCTTTTTCAGTTTTGGTTAATCATATTTCTTTTGTTATTAGTTTAAAAGATAAATAAACCTGCTGATTTTTTTTTTCTTTTTGCTTTTGTTTGTTTTTTCTTTTTTTTTTTCTTTTTTTTTTGCGTATGAGTCTATTATTTCATGAAAGGTTTCACCAGAAGTCATTTCTCACTTCTTTTGGCAATGTTTTTGTCAGCCAATCATATTCGGAAATTGTTTTGCTGTACTATCCTTACTTGTTTTTTGTTTTTTTTTTATTCTTTGGCATCATTACGATGTAGACCAGAGACGTACACCATTCCCGAAACCAAAGTTCCTTAATTCAATTTTACGAATATGATTTCCAGTCCTGATATTTCGCCGACTTCTAAGCAAAAAAAAATAAATAAATAAATATATATATATATATATATATATATATATATATATATATATATATATATATATATATACATACATAGATAAATAGATAGATAGATGGATGGATGCAAGTTTTATATTATTTATATATTATATATCCGCGGTACTAACTAGAAAGCGCTCAATATCAGTGATAGAGCTAACATATGTAGTTACGTTGATGTGAGTTCATATATATATATATATATATATATATATATATATATGTTTATATAGAGATATATGTTTATATAGAGATATATGTTTATATATATATATGTTTACATATATATATATATATGTGTGTGTGTGTGTGTGTGTGTGTTATCTATCTGTCTATACATACACATATATTTATGTTTCTGTGTCTCTGTGTTTGTATATTTCTATATATAGGTTGCTGTCTATCCAGGAATAAGTACATAGAAGAATATATTCAAATTAAATATATAGATATAGATAGATAGATAGATAGTTACATACGTACGTACGTACATACATACATACAGGCATATATACATAGTGTCATGCAACTATATATATGTATATATGGTGTGATTTGGGATCAAATTTGGATTTTTTTAAGCCTCATTAGAAATTTTTCAGAATTTCTGATGACACTAATATTCCATGGTTATAATTTATTACATTCGAATTGTAATCACGATCCAATTCTTCTGACCTACAAATTCAAAAAGAAATATTAAAAATTTACGATTTCTTTTTGAATTTGTAGGTCTGATGATTTGGATCGTGATTATGATTCCAATGCAATAAATTATAACCATGGAATATTAGTGTTTGATCCTTTTACATTATATATATATATATATATATTAAGACATTTTTTTGTATTCTTTTTATAGATACAAATATTTAAGTAAATGCTCTGTTTATAATAAACAGTATTAAACAACATTTACCAGCCTGAATGTCCGAAAAATTTTCACAGAAAATATTCGTCCTCTGACAGTATTCGAACCTGTATCATATACGAAACCTTCATTTAGCTTGACGTGCATTTAACCGATTTGGCTACAGAGGAGCGTACGGTTAGCAAGGTCGAATTTACTGCTTTTAAACTTCAATTATCCATGAATCTCTCACGTACGTTCATATCTGCTCATGGCGTGTAAACAAATGACGTCACACATTATGAAATGGACAAAGGATCAAGGACGTCCTTGTTTGCCGGTATACAAAAAACGAGGACGCTTATCTCCCGTATATATGCTTCCGCGTGGAACTTATCAATAGTACCACTTTTTTTGCCCTGTATTGCCCTCAGTATGAACTGTCTCTAATTTTCGATCGAATATCGGAGAGGATTGATAATATACTTAGCGAATTTCCCTCGGTCGGCTTTCATCTCAGTGATTGCTTCAGTATTAACCACAAAGTATTAGTCCACTCGAGCAAAACCGATGAGGAAGGCAAATATTTCAGAGACTTCTCCATCGCCTATTAATTAACCCAGATCATTGAAGAAGCCACACAAAGTGCCGGGCGCGACGGGACAGCAGGCGAATCTCTTCGGTATTTTTCTAACATTCAGCCGTGACAAATGCTTAGCAAAAGTCTTCCCCACCAGACACGTCAGACCATTCGCATGTCAGTGTCCAGACTGATTCCAAACCAATTACATCCCTTGATTTTATCTGTCTATATTTCTGAGACGAGGTATTATGTACACTATTTACATTATTCGGACTATTGTCCTCATCTTTGTTGCCATATTTATTACAACGTTTCGGCCTTTCAGTATCTGTCTATATTTCTGAAATGAGGTATTATGTACACTATTTACATTATTCAGACTATTGTCTTCTTCTTTGTCGCCATATTTATTACAACGTTTCGGCCTTTCAGCATCAGTCTATATTTCTGAGATGAGGTATTATGTACACTATTTACATTATTCGGACTATTCTCAACTTTGTCGCCATATTTATTACAACATTTCGGCCTTTCAGTATCTGTCTATATTTATTACAAAGTTTCGGCAGTTGTACACTCCAGCCTTCTTCAGGTGGTCGGATTGTCGAACTGAACCCTTTATTTTGCTAACTGGGGTAGACTGTTCTAGTTCCACGTGACATGTTTAATGGATGACACTTATCAGTTATCACCTGTTAATTCCTCTGTCCGAGTTTTCCCCTGCCTTAGCCGGGTATTGAACTCACAATCTTAACTAACGCCTTTATCCACTGTGCCATGTGTATGAGTTTCTGGGTATTATAAACCTAATGTCTCAGCGTTGGTTAGATCCAGTGGAAGGACCCAAATAGTGTGAGTTCAATACCCAGTTATGGCATGGGATAACTTGGAGAGTAATAAAGGGTTCAGTCCGACATTCTAACTTCCTGAAGAAGGCCCGAGCCTACAACGGCCGAAACGTTTTAATTAATATGGCAATAAAGATGAGGACAATAATCCGAATAATGTAAAAAGTATCCCCTGAGTTATCGTTCCCTAGAACGGTTTTTGGCCACGCGAGGACAGACTAGAAGAGATTTCGATCCTATATGACGAAAGCTCCTCTCCCAACCTTCTTCAAACATGCTTCCCCCCAAACTGCTTCCCTAATCTTCGAATGGATCCTTTCTGGAAAGGTGTGTTTTATACCAGCAAACTTCCAGCAAAAACCCAAAAGTCAACCCTTGCTCACCCCTAAATGCGATCCAACCATAGTTCACCTGAACCACGACTTCAAAATCTATCGCAAGGAACGATGTAGTCTGGCCCTTATTTCTTTCAGAACTGCCCGCAACCGCTGTAAGAGAGTCCTGAAAAACGCAAAGTGCAGCTACGCAAGAGCTGTCCAGGCCAAGGTTGAAAATAAACAAATTGGATCTCAGGAATACAGGAAGATCACCAACCAAATTATGAACAGAGGCAATATCATAAATGGCCCCAGGGTCATATCCTCCTCTACAGACAATGTTAAATTGATATAAAGCGTTTTATTTTGATAATCCTATAATAAGATCTCAGGGTTTGTCACATCCGGGGAACGTAGTGACCAGTTTATGCCGCAAGTGTGAGAAATCATTCTATTCTGAAAACCTTTCCTTGAGGGCCATAACATTAGATGTCTTGAAGGCCTTCGACAAAGTGTGGCATAAAGGTTTGCAACAAGTTCTCCAGCTATGGAATCACTGGAAGGGTTTTTTTCAATTACAAAATCATTAACAGATATACCCTTGTGCAAATTAATTGAAACAACCGCTTTAGTTTCCGTTGTTCACCATACGGTCGGTTTTAGACCCACTGGAGTGACAGTGTGTAATCGTTACTTTTTTCACAGATTAGATCATCTGAAGGGGTGTGCAGTAATATAAATCTATTTTGGGGGTGTATGATGAAATTTGTTTGGCCTTGAAAAACACTATTTTCTCGAAGGAAGCGTACGAAAATTGTATCGCTGCCCAAACACACTGGCAAGCCTTACCAATGAGCAAATTAAAGTACTATATAGACTGGCCTGTAATCTCTCTTGATTTTAATCCAATCGAGAATCTGCAAGGAATGACTTTGTGGAATGGATGTACGAAATACTAACATGCTCACTGGGTCATCTTTCCCCGGGAAAATACGTAAAAAGTAAATAATAATGGAATTTTTCGTTTTGTTTCAATTAATTTGCACAAAGGTGTAGTTATTAACGTCAAGCCCACCGAGGCCTTGTTGGTCAACAGAGACGTCTCCCATGGGATCACTTCTCGGACCAAACTTCTTTTTGGTTTACATAAATGATATGCCTAAGAATATACTCAGATCCTTTGTAAAACATCTCTACCGATGATACGACAATATACACTTGACGATCAGAGATTGGCAGCTGACTTCTCTTCCGATCTGACAGTAACTTCCCAATGGAGAAAAATGGCTGGTTACATTCAACACCACGAAAACCAAACTAGTTACATTCCATCATTGCCGATCAAACAGGGAACTACCACCAGTCGCAATGAACGGATGTCCCCTCGAGGAGGCACCATGCCTTAAGAGAATATTGGGCCTCAAATTCACACCTGGTCTCAAGTGGAAGTTTTATATACGGTCCATCGCTAAAGATGCAGGTAAATGTACCGTTCCAGTAAATACTTGACTCCTCGTGTTATCTTATACCTTTATAAGAGCCAGATCAGGTCGAAATTAGAGTACTGTTGCCATATTTGGGCGGGGGGACTGTTTATTCCTCAGTTTCCAGTCTTGATAGAGTTCAAAATCGACTCCTAATCCTTGTTAAAGAAGAATTATTTTCCACCCTCCAGCCTGTCTTTCACAGGTCGCATGCGGCGAGCTTCTCACTGCTCTAACGCTACTTCCATGGAAATTTCTCGGACGAACTAAATTCCTTGGTCCCGCCAGGTGTAACCTTCACGGCTCGGAATAAAGATGCAGGTGAATGTACCGCTCCAGTTAGTACCTGACTCCTCATAAAAAGGTAGAACGAGATCAAGACAAAAATGGAGTACTTTTGCCATATTTGAGCAGTAGCTTCCCAGTTCTCACTTCCAGTCCTCAATTTCTAATCTGGATATAGTCCAAAAGCGCCCCCGAGTCCTTTTGGGTGATGAATTATTTTCCACCCCCCAACCCCCTCTCTCTCTCTCTCTCTCTCTCTCTCTCTCTCTCTCTCTCTCTCAACGGGATGTGGCGAGCCTCTCACAGCTCTATTGCTACTTCCATGGAAAATGCTCGGACAAACTTCATTCCTTGGTCCCGCCAAGTCTAACCTTAACGGCTAGGACAATTTACATTGGAGCAAACCACCCACATTCCTTCCGTATTCCATTGGCGAGAAGTAAATTCAACTCAAACAGCTTCTTCTCCGCAACCCCTGACCCCGAGGAACAGACTCCCAAGAGGATGTCTCCCTGATCGCTAAAATCTTAACCTGTTCAAATCTAGAGTTAAACGCTATCCTCCCCTTCTATCCATGTAAACTACCCCATAACGTAAGTCCCTGCCTCGTGTGACTCCGGGCTTTGTACAGCGTGAATCGTACTGTAAAAAAAACATTTTCAATGCGAAACAAGTGGTTCATAAAATATTTAAAAATGCAAAAGCGACCCATCCCGAAAAATTCAACGAATTAAAAAAGATATTGTTCTAAGCGCCAAATATTACAACTAAAACGGTAAATAATGTTATCTAAAGTCAACATAAAATTTGTCATAACTACGTCTAAAACAATAAAAGACTTAATACAAAATAATAAGCTAAAACTTGAAGGAGAAATTTACTCTATTATCTGTAATAATTGCCACAAGGAATACATCAGTGAAACCACATGGAATTTAAACAAAAGGTTATATGAACACAAAAGGGATCTTTTACAAAACAACACATTAAATGCATTAGTTCTTCATTGTAATAAAACTGACTACAATTTTAATTTAAAAAATGCTACTCGAATTCAAACAGAAATCAATTCACTGAGACGAAAAGATTTAGAAACTGCTTTAATCGCTAGCTCATCCACAGTAATATTTTTAATCGTTTCACTCAAGCAAGGCGATAAAGCCACTAAGACGCAGAAGGTAAGAGAAATGAGACAACTTTAGTTGAAATTTTTGAAGATCAAAGTTATCAGGAATGCAAGAAATTGTAAGGGAGTCCCATTGTTTAGAAGTGCGGGAAAAGAAACTATTAGTGTAGAAATGGCGGCTGCATCTAGCTAGTCCAACAGTAAAACAGTGGGACCTAATTGCCAATCTAGTAGCACACTTAAGTTCATGTAGTCGAGGCATCATCAGAACAGTTGCCATGAAAATATCTGTAAAGACAGTGGGAACGCACTTCACTTTGGTGAACTGACTGAAGACTCAAGAGGACCATTACAGACCCCGTCTTTGAATTTTATCAAGAATCTCGAGAGATACGACAGAAGCACCAGACCAAATATGGCGGCAGTATTTAATGCACGGACGCATGGTAGATCTATAAATGTGCAAATTTTCAGGCACGATACAATGAACCAAGTTTCCTTGCAGTAGACGTCGTAATTGATTCGGTATAGTCGCGCCACTTCATGTCAGTGGGAAAAGTGAGACCAAGAAGGGAGGACGGTATGTTGCCCTCCTAGAGTTTAGCATCAGCCATGCTGATTTCAGGGGAAAAAAATGTTCCTCTATGGTGATCAGGTTTTCACGACGTTTCACCCATTTTCAGCGATCGTCTATTATCACACAATGTGATGGAAACGAAAACAAAAGGAAAAGGAATCTAAATTTTAGAAGTCTTATACGTCGCACCAAGACCTTTCCCATTAAATTTTCCCGTAAATTTGTTATATATATATATATATATATATATATATATATATATATATAATAATATAAGAGTGTTTTTAATGTGTTTTTTTACTTAAAAATTTAATTTTGTTTAATTGATTTTAATACAGCACGGTATTTTTGTTTTCAAAATTGGGCTTATTCAAACGTTAGATAGATAGGATAGATAGATAGATAGATAGATATTTTGAATAGACTGAGACAGACAGATAGATATTTGAATTTTTTATTTATATTTTGAAGAGACTTTGACAGATAGATAGATGAATAGATAGATGATAGATAGATAGATAGATAGATAGATGAAGAGACTAACATAGATATATAGAGACATAGATAGCATAGATAGATAACAGAAGATAGATAGATAGATAGATAGATAGATAGATAGATAGATTTTATTTTTGATTTGTTTCATAAGAGTTTATTAAATTCTACGAGTCATACGATTTCCATCTCCCCCATTAACATGCCGTTGCCTGCGAAACGGTTCTAGAGGTTAGACTAGTTCATGGAAAAATCTCATATATATTATATGACAGTCAGGCAGGTATAAATAGATAGCTGGCTCGCAAAAATAACGAAGTACAGTGTAACATCGATATGAATAAAATAATGTAGATAGGCTTATGTTTTTATCACCGTATTCATGGCTCGATTTTTTTTTTATTTTTATTTTTACTCGGAATGCTAGCTGACAATGCCCGAAAGCTATTAAAAACAGCAAATTCAATTCTGATTTGTTTATAACTTTTTTTCTTTTTTTTTTTTTTTTTTTTTTTTTTTTTTTTTCGGAGACGAAGCATTCTCACTATTATTGTTAGCAGTTTTATTTCCAATGGAATCAGCAATAAAGTTATGGTATAAAACAAGGCAATTATAATGATTGTATCGACCTCGAGAAGAAATGCGAAAAACTAGCAATAAAATAATAGTTATGATGAAGAGTGTATTAACACAGATAAAATGCAATAATATTAACAGAATCATATTATTCGTTTTTCTTTTTGCTTTCATATAGCTTTCTCATTTACTCTTTACATTACTCTTCCTCCTTTCCTCTGCTTTTTGCAAATCTCTTATCTTGTGAAAATGAAGAAACATTTTGATTGCTACAATGTGTGTGAGATCAATTCTTTTTATAGAGGATATATATATTCCGTTGATCCTAATGATAAGAGCCATCAAGCAACGCTTTGAGCTTCGGCGGAGTGCCCAGATACTCTGCTCATAGACAAAAAACATTGATTCATATGTAAATGAACTTGTCATTTTTTTAGCGATTCTATGATAGCAATAGGAGTTACGGCATTGCTTTGGACTTACTCAACTTACAAAGTTGCAAAGAGATGCTGTCAGAGATAAAAACCAAAATTATTAGCTTAGATGACACGCGGAATTCAAAGTGGAACATCTTAAGGAAAGTCCGAGTGACATCGGCGAACGAGATCGTCCCAAGGGGAGAGAAACAAGAAAAAAAATAAGAGGAATGACAGACGAAATTCTTGACATGATGAAAAAGAGACAGCAAACAACGGCAAGGAATGGCGCATAATATAGATTCATTTTCTTTTACTTCTTCTTCTATCGTGTGCCGTATCCCTTCAGGCCGTTAATGTTCATGGCTCTCCACAATTTCCTGTCCTTTGTAGCTCTTAACACATTTTGTCTTTTTGTTATCTCTTCTAAACCTTGTCCCGCCATCCCAAAATGGATTACGAGCTCTGACTTCTCTTTCAGTTCATTTTGTTTCTTCTAATTTTTCTTCTGGTGTTTTCAAAGATTATTTTTTTTTTTTGTTTTTTTTTTGTTTTTTTTTTTCGTGGATTGCTCTTCCCTGATTGGTTCTTTCTGCAGCTTCCGTCTCCTAATTGTCCGGATCGATTTCTGTCCTCAGCAGTGTGTTTTGGAGCTGATCCCTGAATCGACGGTATGGGACTCTACGTGATCTCTTGCCAGATGCGAACTCCGACAATATGATTTATTTTGGCATGCAGACGTCTTAAATATATGAAATGAAATATATCACATATTTTTTTTTAAATTACAACACAAAAGATTTGCTCCTCAACAGAATTAATAAAATCAAAACCGAGAAACTCATAATAGAGAAATCCCGAGGTAATGCATCGGTCCTCTGTTCCACCATGAAAGAGGGAAACCTCTAACACACAAAAACACTGACATACCTGAAATATTAAAGTTTTTGTTAGATTTGTTCCTGTCTAAAGTGAATAGGGACAGATCAGCAGGAGTATATATGATTGGATTGTGATAAAGATGTTATCAGCTTTAAAAAAAATCGGTTTCGACAATATTAGAAAAATAAGAAATAAAATACACGAAGTATTTCTAAGAGAACTAGAAGTCCTATCAGGATTTATTATAACTGGGCACAATCTTAAAGGCATATGGTACGCAGATGATATCGTTTTGATGTCAGAAAAGGAAAGAAAACTATAAGTACTTCTAGACAATTTAGTAAAATAAAGCAAGAAGAAAGGACTAACTATCGATTCTGAAATGGCTGACTGTATGGTCATTAGTAAGTAGGAAAAACCAAGTTGAGAGCCACAAATTAGATAGGTAAAATCAAGCAATTACAGGAATCTAACTATCCGGCAATTGTTATAACAGACTTTGGAAAATGTGACACAAAATATCCGAAATAGCGAAGATGTCATTTAAAAAGATGTCATATAAAAAGATGTCATTTAAAAAGATGACATTTAGGATGTCAATATTAATACAAGTTCTGATCAATAAGTATCAGGACTGATGTCATAAAAAGAAAACTGCAATACATAGCAATTCGACATTTAATTTCCTTCGAAGTAGTTCCCGTTCTGAAGCCACAACCTTTATCAGCGTTATTTCTATTGATGGAAGCATTCCTAGAACTCTTTATTTTGGATAGCGAGCAGCTGGTAGCATTCTCTTGAATCTTCTTGAAGTCTTAAAATATTTGCTCCTACCAAGTGGGATTTGATTTTTGCAAAGAGGAAAACGTTTCAACTGGCGTAATGTGGGTGAGTATGGTGGTAATCGGACCTAGGGGTTGATGTCCTTAGCCAAAAACTGCTGCACAAGCTACGCTGAATTAGCAAGTGCGTGATTATATTGAAGTTGTCACTCGCCGGATGCATGCAATCTTGTCCTTTTCCGATGAAAAACATCCTGCAAATGCCGCTACTCATCACGGTAGTCCTCCTTGTTTACACTATGACAGGTGCCGCATACTCACGATGAACAATATCGTTATAGTAGACGAAAGCATCTTCACATTGCTTCGACTCATTTGGGCTTTCTTCAGTCTCGTAGAGGTTGGGGTCTTCTAAGGCGAAGACCGAGCGTTGGGTTCAGAGCCATAGCCATACGATTCGTCACCTGTTAGGATCGTTTTCATAATGTTTTCTCTGGTGTGATGAGACGACCACACTCTACACACTTTCCTTCCAACCACTGCTATAAACAACGGAAGTGATCCAGACCGTTATAAATTAGTATGTATGCGCAACAGATCAATTTGTGCCAAGCTGCTTCAATCTATGCAGCTTAGCTCCGTTACTATAGCAACGGCCCCGATACTTCTAATCATATCTCGTAAACAATAAAGTTTCATTGGAAACAAAGATTGAACAACCCTCCTATATGACGGTGACTAGCGGACAATTTCCTCATTGATGAAGAGGAGACTTGAGGTAATAAAGATGTGTTTCTGGAGACGAATGCTAAGAATATCATGAAGGTAACATGTGAACAACTAGGAAGTTTTAAAGAAAATGGGAAAGAAAAGGCCATTTTTTAATCGTGTTCACCCCAAGCAAGGTAGTAAAGTCACGCGAACACAAAGGGTTACTGGGTGCGGAAGAATTAGGTTGTGGTGGACTTTACCACATTAATTTAACTTTAGATTAGGAAACAAGACTCACGGAAAAAGGGATAAGCAAAAGACATTGTTACACATAAAATATGTATTTTAACAAGATGTACAATATCAAACAACGATGTGAAGGAAAGCATGCAGTTAAGTAAAAAAAGATTGAATTAACCAAGAGTTGTCTCTCTTTAACTGTTATTTTAGTGTTCAGTGAGAAATAGTTATTTGGTTCAAAGTTCACTGGAAATATTCATGAGAGTCTCTTGTAATGTTTGTTCATGAAAGATATTGTTTTATAAGAAGAGTTTATGTGAGTGTGGACAAGGTATGTTCAGCATGTGAGTGTCTGTGTTTGTGTGAGAAACTTGGCACATGGTTTCAACTGCCGTGGATTCGTTTGGCAGTTGAATTCACACTAATTGAGATGAAAATATCTTGGCTTAAATAAGTGACTATAGGCTCCAAATCGTTGCGCGGGAAAAATTATTCTTCACGTGCAAACGATCTGATTGGTTGGCATCGACCAATCAGCGAGACATCTTTGGGGAGATTTAAGAAAGCTTCTGTGATCCGTTTCTCCTAAAAGTGCACAAAATTGACTACATAAAAATAGAGCGATTACAAAATTGTCGCATTACTACGATTTGTAAATTGCCTATAATAACGCAGTGGTGATTAATTAACCCATGAATGCTTGGCGTTGTATGTGATTTGTATTTTTGTATATACGTATGTTCGTGCGTAATAGATCGGCACAATGTAACGGATACTTTACTAAGGAGACATTGCATCTAAATATTTGAAAACTGAAGTTAACTAGAAAGCATGGAGACGGAAGAGAGTCCCACATGAGAAAAGTGCGAGAAAATAAACTGCTATGAAAAAACTTACGTTTACATCTATCCAACTTAACTGTAAATTGATGAGACCTCGTCACCAGCCGGCTACTGCGCTTAAATTCCTGAAGTCTAGATACCATAGAACAACTGTCATGAAATTATTTATAGAAATGGCACGGGAAGACAACTTTAAGGTGGTAGGGAAGTGATTGAAGCCGAGATGCCAGATCAACACCAATAATATTGCTGCTTCTTCTTTGGATTTTATGTGGGATCTCTAGATCTGTTTACACTAGAGAAAAAGGGACACATAGATCCTGTTTGCACTAGAATCAAAAAGGGACACAGATGTCCGGTTTACATTAGAGAAAAAATGGACACATAGGTCCGGTTAACACTGGAGTCAAAAAGAGACACATAAGTCCTCTTTACACTCTAGAAAAAAAGGAACAGATAGGTTCTGTTTACAACGGACTATACGTGGCAGCAATATTATAAACCTGTACAAATGGTTGAATGATGGATATGTAAGAATTCAATTCTAGAGAGATTTCATTCGTTGAATCGGAAAGAAAGAACTCTATTTACCGGTACACATAATCAAGAAGAAGGGGCTTACATAGTTTAAGACTCAAGAGATATAATACTGAACCCAAAGGTTCAGGGAGATTGAGTATCATGCCTAGCGAACATGAACTGGGAATGCTTGTAACTGGTCAGAGATGTTTTTGCTGCATAAAGTATTCTGAGCAAAATTTGACATAAATTGTCTGCTGTATAGATTGTTCTGAGCAAAATTTGCCTTTGCTGTATAGGATATTCAGAGCAAAATTTGCCGTTGCTGTATAGGATATTCTGAGCAAAATTTGCCTTTGCTGTATAGGATAATCTGAGCAAAATTTGCCTTTGCTGTATAGGATATTCTGAGCAAAATTTGTCTTTACTGTATAAGATATTCTGAGCAAAATTTGTCTATGCTGTATAGAATATTCAGAGCAGAATTTGCCTTTGCTGTATAGGTTATTCAGAGCAAAATTTGCCTTTGCTGTATAGGATGTTCTGAGCAAAATTTGCCTTTGCTGTATAGATATTCAGAGCAAAATTTGCCACAATGTTTTCGCTGTCTAGAGTATTCAGAACAGAAATTTAAAAATGGATTAGCAAAAATTTGAAATGTAAAATAGAAAAAGTATAATGAAGATGAATAAATTTACTCCGTATTGCAGGAATTTAAGTTGCTGAGATCATCATTAACTTTTAAGGGTTAATTTTATTTGCCCAATCTATATTTAAAAAAAAAGAAGATAAAAATGTCACAGAAAGATCAAAGAGAGAGATACTTTCACTTTTGGCACTACAGAGAAAAATCTGAAAAATAATTTCCAATTGCTAAAAATCAATGCTGGAAAAAGCTCAGTCGCGTAGGAAGTAGTGGTGAGCCGTGATCATCCATGCCCCGATACATAATTAAAAAAGAACGCTAATAATAATTAATAATTAAATTCGGTTCTCGTAAAGCACATACCGAATTTGGGGAGGCTGTTAATAAAACTGCTTTCTTTCTTTTTTTTATGAGTCGTGTCCCTTCAGGACGTAGGCGATCAAAGCTCTCCACTTCCCCCTATTCCTTGCCCCTTTGCTAATTCCCCCACGCCATGCTCCACTTACTTAAGACCGCCAGGTATGTCATGCGTTGCTTTCCCTTGTCCCGCTTTCCCTCTATTGGACCTGTGAGTATCAGATTCTCCGAGACTTCCTTTCTTATTACGAGTCCCAGTAATTTCAGCTGGATCTTCCTGATGTTATGTATAAGCTTCCACCTTGTTTGCATCCTCTCCAAAAACTCATCGTTGCTCTCACGCTCAGGCCATGAAATCCTCAGCATCCTTCTGTAGAACCATACCCACGTTACCTCAAGTCTCTTCTTAATCTTTGAGGAGACCGTCTAACAATCGCTGCCGAAAAGGAGGGCAGGTGTCACTGAGCAGTTCAGTACTCTTTTCTTTGTAACCAAAAGAAATCTTCCTGTCTCGTAATACGCTGCCTAGTTGTTGGAATGCGTCTTTGCCTATCCCAATACGCCCTCGGATCTCAGCGTCGCACTTGTCGTCCTCTGTTAAAACACTTTCCGGATATTGAAATTGCCGCACATGCTTCATTTTAGTGTCCCCGACCTGTAAATCGCATTTCAGATTCATCCTTTTACTGATGATCATGCATTCTATATTCTTGTAGTTTATGCTTAGTCCCGTCTGCACACTCTCCGTCGCTACCTTCTGTAGGAAATTTTGTAATTTTAGTTCCGTGTCTGCTGTCAGTAGTGTGCCATCTGCGTATCTTATGTTGTTACGATTGTGACCGCCAATGCTGAATCATAATAGGATTTCCAATTCTCTCAGAATCACCTCGCTGTATAGGTTGAATAAGTCCGGTGAAAAGACACACCCTTGCCTTACGCCCCTTTCTATTTTTGTATATCCGCTGAACTCATTCTCTATGCGCATTCATACCGTTTGCTGCCAGTATAGGTTCTTGATTATTCTAATATCTTTCCCAAATATATCACGGTTGCTGAGCAGTTCCAACAGATCTTTGTGACGTACTTTATCGAAGGCATTTGCGTAGTCTATAAAACATAGGTACACGTTCTTCTGCATTTGTATTGCTCTTTCTGATAACATTCTAAGCATGAATATAGCGTTCCTTGTTCCGGTGTTTTTAACGAACCCGTACTGTTCTTGTCCTATCTCTGGCCTGATTCTGCTGCGCGCTCTATTCATCAGAATTCGGATGATTAGTTTTGTTATGTGGCTCATTCTTTTACTGATAACCATGTATTCTGTCTTCTTGTAGATTACGCTTAGTCCCTTCTTCGCACTCTCCATCGTTACCTTCTGTAGGAGGTTTTGTCATTTCTTTTCCGTGTCTGCTATCAGAATTGTGTCATCTACGTATCACCGATTCAGAATGCAATTGTTTAGTGCTAAACAGAAACACAATAAAAAAAGCTGAATTGTATAAACGAAAATTTCGTTTAGTTTTCTCTATCTCTCTCTCTTTTTTATGCTCTTAATTTTACTTCGATTTGTCATTCAATTTCGATATTCACTCGGAGCTGATATTTAATATTTAATACATATTCTCTGCAACATAAACTGTTTGCCATTCGTGAATAATTCACCGGATCTTCTTAGAAGCGAAATGTTCCATTATTTCAAGGGGATTTTCGGTTAGCATCTTATGAATTTTCTGACTCTTCACGTTCAAATTAGATTATGTCTCGGCGATGCTCAACAGAGGCTGTCAATTTGATACAAACAATAGATGCTCTTTTTTATTTCAACATTTTTGTATCACTTTTATGTCATTCATTTCTGTTTATACGGAGGTCAATATCTCATTTTCAATGTTCTGCGTCTCCTCCTCCCCTTGAGTGTTGTTCGAATTTTAAGAATACTCTTATTCTTGTTCTTGCAGAGGCATGGAAACAAAGAGGAATAAACACGATTTTCCTGCCACTGCAGTGCCTCCGGTTCGGGTAATGCTGAACGAGATAGTCTGATCAATATCTGCCTATATTTCTGAGATGAGGTATTATGTACATTATTTATATTATTCGGACTATTCTCCTCAACTTTGTCGCCATATTTATTACAACGTTTCGGCCTTTCAGTATCTGTCTATATTTCTGAGATGAGGTATTATGTACACTATTTACATTATTCAGACTATTGTCCTCATCTTTCTCGCCATGTTTATTACAACGTTTCGGCCTTTCAGTATCTGTCTATATTTCTGAGATGAGGTATTATGTACACTATTTACATTATTCGGACTATTCTCCTCATATTTGTTGCCATATTTATTACAACGTTTCGGCCTTTCAGTATCTGTCTATATTTCTGAGATGAGGTATTATGTACACTATTTACATTATTCGGACTATTGTCCTCATCTTTATCGCCATATTTATTACAACGTTTGGGCCGTCGTACGCTCCGGCCTTCTTCAGGTGGTTGTTATGTCGAACTGTAACCCTTTATTTTGCTCACTGGTGTAGACTGTTCTCATCCCACGTACCATGTTTAATGGATGTCAGTTATCAGTTACCTCATGTTAATTCCCCTTTCCAAGTTCTGCACTGCCTTAACCGGGTATTGAACTCACACTCTTTGGGTTCTGTCACTGGATCTAACTAACGCCTTTATCCACTGTGCCATATATTCTCCTCTACTTCTCTAACTATAGGTTAAATAGTAGGATATATATCAGTAAATAATTATTATTTCAAAAACATTCTTACAATCTAATATTATTTTCTGGCTTCAAGTAACCTACAAAAGGTTGGTAAGCCGTAAAATACAAATCAATTTTTTTTAAAAGAGCGCTACATAATTGGTTAATGTTTAACTCACTAGCCTGATTTGTCATTAATACTGGGTATTAATTTCGATCTTTATTAAGTAACCCAAATATTTAACTTTTTGGCTAACCAAATCTAAGGTTAATATTTTCAAGGCTCCCTCCTGATAGGGTAATTTTTAGCCAGTTATTATGGTTTACTACTAATGTCGATTATGGATTTCGAACATCATTAGTTCTAACAAACCTTTGACCTTATTGTTAAACTAACCTAAGCTTAATATTTTAAATGCGGCACCTCAGGATGTGATAATGTTTAACAAGCACGCTGTTACCATCTTCTGAAAACTTTACATTTTATTATTTGTTGTGCTGAGTGTATTTGCAATCTTTCTCTATCAAATAGGAAGTTTTTTAAGTTCAGTAAAAATGTCGGAAAATATGTTCTTGTGTCTAATACGCCCACTTTCTATACCTTTAATTTTCTTTCCAAATTTCTTGTATTATTCACAAGAAAATATGGCACATTGATTTAAAAAAAAAAATAGAAATAATCATCATTACGACCTAAGCAAGAAAATTTTTCTACAAATATTTTTGTGTTTCTGAAGCTAAAAAAATGGAATAAATTCTACGCGTGAGTATAATAGTAGTAGTAGTAGTACAACCATCCATATGTAAATTTATTTTGAATATTTTTACAATATTATCCATGAAACCTCAATGTCGTACTTATATTTCCCTAAAATATCTAATGTTCTTAAAGAATAGAAATAAACCGAATGTGCAGCCACTGCGTGTTTCTTTGCTTAATTTCCGGTTCAAAACTTATTTTCGAATTTTCGGGGAAATGAGCTAAATCGACATACTCGCTAAAACATTTTAAGGTGTTAATTAATCTATTATACTTTTCTGTTTGATAGGACGTTATTATGACTCTGTATATGAATAAACCTTGAAAACATACTATTACTTTTCATTAAGAACTAAGCGAGATAACTTAAAGGATACGAGAAAAATAAGTTTTTCTGACAATCCCGTGTTTATGAAGCTAAAAAAGAAGGAATTTCATCCTTTTGTATAATACGACCCCTTAGTACAGCCATCCTATGGAATGTTTGAAAATGTTGTACCACATTATCCATTCAAATTTAAATGTCGTATATATATTTCACTAAAATATTTAATTTTTTACGATGTTAAAGAATAGAAATAAACCGGATGTTCAGCCATTGATTGTTTCTTCTCTTAATTTCCGGTTGAAAAATTATTTACAACTTTTCGGGGAAAGGTGCATACTAGACATACACGGTGGCATATTTTTCGGTTTTACAGAACTTTATTATATTTCTATATATCAATAAAAAACGAGTGTTTGTGCGTCATACGCCGCATTTTTCTGGATGTTAATAATGTATTTTATAAATATTGCCGATAATAAAAATGAAATGAGAAATAAATATTGTCGACATATCAAATACCGTTTTTAAACAATTTTTATCAACCCATGCCTAGTTTGTGTTTTATTATCTATTGTGCTGAGTGAATTTGTAATGTTGTTGTTTCAACTAAGAAGTCTTTTAACTGATTAAAGATTTCTAAAAAAAAGTTTACTTGTGTTTAATACGCCCCCTTCGTATTATACACAAAAATACAAGGTTGACAAAATTAAGTACTACACACTTTCTGGAATTTTCATCCATTTTTTTCATTGCTTCCATGAAACAAGTTTTTCGTTTTCTTTTAATCTAGCTACACCCACCCCAGCGACTTCACCTTTGGTATCAAGTGAAAAAACGGTCTTTCAAGGGGAGATAAGACGAGGTTGTATCAGGGTGTACCAATTTCAAATTTCAGGCTTCTTTAAGTACATCCTGGGGAATCACGAGGCTGAAAACACTAGGGAGCTTGTTAAAAGCCTGGTAAAAAAAAAAAAAAAAAAAAAACTACGACAAAATGGGCGGCACGATATCCCTCAAAGTTCATATCCTTGACGCTCATCTATATAAAAAGGAACAAGACTAGCGCTTCCGCCATAATATACTCTACTTTAAACGCCGCTACCAAGGAAAACATGATGGTAGACTATATTTCGGGGCTGATTTTAGAAATCTACAGTCAAGCGTAAATCACGAAACACTACAAGCTTCTAATTTTTTATTAGTCTCTCTTGCGAATTCCTAGAACAAATAAATGCTATTTTTTTAATCATGTGTCGTTTTGTCTCTAGTTTGCGTAAACGAGAATGTTTATAGTCGCCATTTTTCCCTATAGAAATAGGTGAATTCCGGGGACATCATTATTCTGATCACAAAAGCAAAGTTTTATAAAAAATATCAGGCATTTTGTATACTTTTTAGGAGTGAGCAAATAGGAAATAACAATTGCTACTTAAGGACAGAAATCCTGTTACGCAGTATAATCGAATGTACGTTCAAATAAGATTTTTCTGTTTTACCGAATACAGTGGCCAAGCATGTTTATATCTCCACTGTTAGCGACGGTAATAAGAAGCGGGCTTAACTTAACAGACAAACCCCGTTTTAATTGAAAAACGCTGCTCAGCAAAATGACAATAGGTACATTTAAACAATATTTTATATACATACGATTACAATGGTCGAAAATGTTTCTATAGCTACTATTAACGACATTAGGCTGTAGGAGACCTTTGAATTCCAGTTTTTGACAACGAACTGACGCTAAGTACATTTGAACAGATCTTTATATTCTGCCGAATCTGATGGTCAAATATGTCTATATCTTTACTAATAGCGCGCTAGGAAGCGTTATCAATCAGTTCTTGTAATGTCAACATTCGATCTCTGTTATTATTTCTAAAAGACTCAATTAACATCTCTTTTTCTGTAGAAATCGCCATAGAATTGTAACCATGCAGTTTTCAATGACGATCTTGATGTTTGCCGCAGTGAATAAAAAGCCATTACTTCATATCGTCTTTGTGCTGTTATCTTTATACCGAACAGAGAAATATCAACGGCTTTTACGGCTTTCTATCTGGGTAGACAGGCAGGAATAAAGTGACCAAGCTGATGAATGCTCCGTTTAGTGCCGATGTAAAATATGCCAAAAGGTTCCTTCTTGTTGTGCTGACAACGCTGGAGACGTTTCTAAACTACCGAAAATTTTGAGTTTTTTATTTTTTTCCTTTTCTGCTTCTTCGATATAGGAAGAGATGGGAGTCAGAGAAAGTAAATCCAAAGTTATAAATAGAATTCATTCATCAATCTTCCCACTGAGGAATTAGAAACTATAAACAACAGAAATGTGGCACTACAGAAGGATACTGAGAATTCTTTTTTTATTTATTTATTTTAGTGATTATTGTATTAACAATTCTTTGGAGATAATAATGACTTTCAGATAGTAATCCTGTGGACTTACCCCCACTTACTTTTCTGCAAAAACCGCCGCTAGGGGGGCGCTCTATGAGCCTAAGAATAAGAAGTGTCATTCTCTCTTTCCGTTATTTTTCTCTAGCTTTCAGATGTAGTCGCACGTAGATAAGAACGCTGTCGCTGAGGGGCGTTCGCTTCCCTTGGTCCTCTGTTGCCTTTTGAACTCTGTCACACACATGCATATATACACATGTCTTCATCACATACGTTTAGATTTACATTTACACAAACACCTTCACTAAATCTTTTCTTCTTTCATATTCATTGTTTTGTAAGACGCAACAATATTCTATTATCTATGTACACCTTTGTTTTGTTAATACATATTTATCATTTGTTGATATAGAGAGAGTTATTGTTACTTTTTCATTTTATTACTCGGACTCATATTTCGAGTCCGCCGTTTTTCTGGTGGGATAAATAGACCAGAAGATATGTGTTTATGCCTAAACACTCGACCTGCCTACTCCCGCAACAGTCGTACTTTTTAACGCATAGCTGGGGAGAAGGGGTGAATTTATAGCTTTCCCGAAGCTATTTGCCTGAAAATGAATTTAATGAACTAGACAGGAACTCGAGTTCGGCTCACCGATTTCTCATTCCTAGCTTGTTATCCATTACATCATCTACACAACCAAGCTTAGAGCACCTGGTATTCTCGAGCAGTCACCCATCTCGGTACTGACCCAGCTCGACGTTCAGAATCAGAAAGATATAGCTGAAATTTCTTGGCTGTATAACGAGGAAGGAAGGCTTGGATAACTTAACACTCATAAGGCATATTGAAGACAAGAAAGATAAGGAAGGCAGCGGTTCACCTATTTGAACGGCTTGTGTGAGTGAATAGTGGAGGAGAATACAGGTTTGGCAAAGGAAGAAACTAATGGCCGCGACACATCGAAGAAGAAGAAGGAGGAGGAGGAGGAGGGGGAAGAAGGAGGAGGAGGAGGTGGAGAAGGAAGAGAAGAAGAAGAAGAAGAGACAGAGCCAGCGGTCAGTTCCAAGAAAGATGAAACAACCGACTATTTAATCACGCCACATTGCAAGCTGTTGTCGTAGAAATCTGGCCGCTTCCAATCTAAACATCGATCTGGTTAGTGGATTTTATTTTCGAGCTTGTCCATAAAGCTAGCACCTTGAAAACCTACCACCTCTTCTCCTTTAACAGGCGGCTGTCACCCTCCACCCCCCAGTGTCGATTTTCGAGTTCGTCGCTAATCTAATGGAGTTGATAGGAGGATCGCGCCAATTAAAGAGGACATCTGTCGCTCTCGAAATTTTATTGCTAACAAACGCTTAAATCGGATATTAATAACGCTACTAATGCCTGGAAACTAAATGAAACGAAGAAGAACAGATTGAAAAGAAGAAAGGGGTTAATTAGTAAATTGTGTAGGCAATATAGCGAAGAACATGAGTTAGAATGCAGTTCCGAGCTTATATACTCGTAATACCGGTGAAAATTTGACGCTTTTCTCGGTTAAATTTTCTGATGAATCCTAATTTCTATGTTAATGATTAACTCAGCTCTTCAAGAGTTCCTCGAATACAAAATGTCCGTAGATATTCTTATTGCATGGTTAAATATTTCAGCTTAGCAACAGTAACAAAACATTAGAATAACACCCATAAATATGAAAACAGGTCCGTATTTCGCTAAGTGGATACAAATAAAGAACATTGAAAATTAACAAGGTTTGCCATATCAGTGAAGCAGGAATGTGGAAATTATCTCCTCCTCATTCTTTTCGCCCTGGGTAAGACGCTACATCCGCGTCCTAGGTAAGACAATAAACTACATCCACGTCCTGGGTAAGACGTTAAACTACATTCGCGTCCTGGGTAGACGATAAACGACATTCCCGTCCTGGGTAAGACGATAAACTACACCCGCGTGCTGGGTAAGACGATAAACTACATCCGCGTCCTGGGTAAGACGATAAACTACATCCAGTAGCAAGGTCTGTGATCAGAGGATTTGAGGAGCGTGGAAACACCTCTTAATTGCTGGTGTTCCCAGGTCCACCTTGACCCGGGGTGGTAGCATCTGTTAGGGTCCCAGCTGTTTTCTTTCTATCTTTTTTCTTTTCTCTTCCGTTTCCTTCTTCATTTTTACCTTACCTTTCTTTTGTTTTCTTTATTTTTTTCTTTTCTCTTCTGTTTTCTTCTTCATTTTTTACCTTACCTTCCATTATTTTCTTTCGTTTTTCTTTTCTCTTCAGTTTACTTCTTCATTTTTTACCAACCCTTTCTTTTATTTTCTTTCTTTCTTTTTTTCTTTTCTCTTCTGTTTTCTTCTTTATTTTTACCAACACTTTCTTTTGTTTTCTTTCTTTCTTTTTTCTTTTCTCTTCTGTTTTCTTCTGCATTTTTTACCATCCCTTTCTTTTCTTTTCTTTCTTTCTTTTTTTCTTTTCTATTCTGTTTTCTTCTTCATTTTTTACCTTCCCTTTCCTTTCTTTTCTGTCTTTCTTTTTTTCTTTTCTCTTCTGTTTTCTTCTTCATTTTTTACCAACCCTTTCTTTTATTTTCTTTCTTTCTTTTTTTCTTTTCTCTTCTGTTTTCTTCTTCATTTTTTACCATCCCTTTCTTTTCTTTTCTGTCTTACTTTTTTTCTTTTCTCTTCTGTTTTCTTCTTCATTTTTTACCATCCCTTTCTTTTCTTTTCATTTCTGTCTTTCTTTTTTTCTTTTCTCTTCTGTTTTCTTCTTCATTTTTTACCATCCCTTTCTTTTCTTTTCTTTCTTTCTTTTTTTCTTTTCTCTTCTGTTTTCTTCTTCATTTTTTACCTTACCTTCCATTATTTTCTTTCGTTTTTCTTTTCTCTTCTGTTTTCTTCTTCATTTTTTACCAACCCTTTCTTTTCTTTTCTGTCTTACTTTTTTTCTTTTCTCTACTGTTTTCTTCTTCATTTTTTACCAACCCTTTCTTTTATTTTCTTTCTTTTCTTTTTCTTTTTTTATATTCTGTTTTTCTTCTTCATTTTTTTTACCATCCCTTTCTTTTTTTTTCTTTTCTGTCTTTCTTTTTTTTTTCTCTCCTGTTTTTCTTCTTCATTTTTTTACCATCCCTTTCTTTTTTATTTTCTGTCTTTCTTTTTTTCTTTTCTCTTCTGTTTTCTTCTTCATTTTTTACCATCCCTTTCTTTTATTTTCTTTCTTTCTTTTTTTCTTTTCTCTTCTGTTTTCTTCTTCATTTTTTACCATCCCTTTCTTTTATTTTCTGTCTTTCTTTTTTTCTTTTCTCTTCTGTTTTCTTCTTCATTTTTGACCAACCCTTTCTTTTATTTTCTTTCTTTCTTTTTTTCTTTTATATTCTGTTTTCTTCTTCATTTTTTACCATCCCTTTCTTTTCTTTTCTGTCTTTCTTTTTTTCTTTTCTCTTCTGTTTTCTTCTTCATTTTTTACCATCCCTTTCTTTTCTTTTCTGTCTTTCTTTTTTTCTTTTATATTCTGTTTTCTTCTTCATTTTTTACCATCCCTTTCTTTTCTTTTCTGTCTTTCTTTTTTTCTTTTCTCTTCTGTTTTCTTCTTCATTTTTTACCATCCATTTCTTTTATTTTCTGTCTTTCTTTTTTATTTTTCTCTTCTGTTTTTTCTTCATTTTGACTTCCCCTTTCTTTTATTTTCTTTTTTCTTTTTTTTTTTTATTCTGTTTTTCTTCTTCATTTTTTACCATCCCTTTCTTTTCTTTTCTGTCTTTCTTTTTTTCTTTTCTCTTCTGTTTTCTTCTTCATTTTTTACCATCCCTTTCTTTTCTTTTCTGTCTTTCTTTTTTTCTTTTATATTCTGTTTTCTTCTTCATTTTTTACCATCCCTTTCTTTTCTTTTCTGTCTTTCTTTTTTTCTTTTCTCTTCTGTTTTCTTCTTCATTTTTTACCATCCCTTTCTTTTATTTTCTGTCTTTCTTTTTATTTTCTCTTCTGTTTTCTTCTTCATTTTTTACCATCCCTTTCTTTTCTTTTCTGTCTTTCTTTTTTTCTTTTCTCTTCTGTTTTCTTCTTCATTTTTTACCATCCCTTTCTTTTATTTTCTGTCTTTCTTTTTTTCTTTTCTCTTCTGTTTTCTTCTTCATTTTTTACCATCCCTTTCTTTTATTTTCTGTCTTTCTTTTTTTCTTTTTTTTATATTCTGTTTTTTCTTCTTCATTTTTTTACCATCCCTTTCTTTTTTTTTCTGTCTTTCTTTTTTCTTTTCTTCTGTTTTTTCTTCTTCATTTTTACCATCCCTTTCTTTTCTTTTCTGTCTTTTCTTTTTCTTTTCTCTTCTGTTTTTCTTCTTCATTTTTTTACCATCCCTTTTCTTTTCTTTTCTTTCTTTTTTTTTTTTTTATATTCTGTTTTTTTCTTCATTTTTACCATCCCTTTCTTTTTTTTTTCTGTCTTTCTTTTTTTTTCTCCTCTGTTTTCTTCTTCATTTTTACCATCCCTTTCTTTTATTTTCTGTCTTTCTTTTTTCTTTTCTCTTCTGTTTTTTCTTCTTCATTTTTACCATCCCTTTCTTTTTTTTTTCTGTCTTTCTTTTTTTTTTTTCTCTTCTGTTTTTTTTCTTCATTTTTTTACCATCACTTTCTTTTATTTTCTGTCTTTCTTTTTTTTTTTTTCTTCTGTTTTCTTCTTCATTTTTTTACCATCCCTTTCTTTTTTATTTTCTGTCTTTCTTTTTTTTTTTTTCTCTTCTGTTTTTTCTTCATTTTTTACCATCCCTTTCTTTTTTTTTTTCTGTCTTTCTTTTTTTTTTTTCTTTTCTCTTTTTTTTTCTTCATTTTTTACCATCCATTTCTTTTATTTTCTGTCTTTCTTTTTTTCTTTTTCTCTTCTGTTTTTCTTCATTTTTTATTTTCATCCCTTTCTTTTTTATTTTCTGTCTTTCTTTTTTCTTTTCTCTTCTGTTTTCTTCTTCATTTTTTACCATCCCTTTCTTTTTTTATTTTCTGTCTTTCTTTTTTTTTTTTCTCTTCTTTTTCTTCTTCATTTTTTACATCCCTTTCTTTTTCTTTCTGTCTTTCTTTTTTCTTTTCTCTTCTGTTTTCTTCTTCATTTTTTTTACCATCCCTTTCTTTTATTTTCTGTCTTTCTTTTTTTTTTTTCTTCTGTTTTTCTTCTTCATTTTTGACCATCCCTTTCTTTTATTTTCTTTCTTTCTTTTTTTCTTTTATATTCTGTTTTTCTTCTTCATTTTTAACATCCCTTTCTTTTTCTTTTCTGTCTTTTTTTTCTTTTCTCTTCTGTTTTCTTCTTCATTTTTTACCATCCATTTCTTTTTTTTTTCTGTCTTTCTTTTTTTTTTTCTTTTCTGTTTTTTTCTTCATTTTTTTACCATCCCTTTCTTTTATTTTCTGTCTTCCTTTTTCTTTTTCTTCTGTTTTCTTCTTCATTTTTACCATCCCTTTCTTTTATTTTCTGTCTTTCTTTTTTTTTTTCTTTCTGTTTTTTTCTTCTTCATTTTTTTTATCCTTTCTTTTATTTTTCTGTCTTTCTTTTTTTCTTTTCTCTTCTGTTTTTTCTTCTTCATTTTTACCATCCCTTTCTTTTTTCTTTTCTGTCTTTCTTTTTTTCTTTTTATATTCTGTTTTTTTCTTCATTTTTACCATCCCTTTCTTTTCTTTTCTGTCTTTCTTTTTTCTTTTCTCTTCTGTTTTTTTTCTTCATTTTTTTTTTTCCCTTTCTTTTATTTTTGTCTTTTTTTTTTTCTTTTTTCTTCTTCTTTTTTCTTCATTTTTTTACCATCCCTTTCTTTTATTTTCTTTCTTTTCTTTTTTTTCTTTTTATATTCTGTTTTTCTTCTTCATTTTACCATCCCTTTCTTTTATTTTCTGTCTTTCTTTTTTTCTTTTCTCTTCTGTTTTCTTCTTCATTTTTTACCATCCCTTTCTTTTATTTTCTGTCTTTCTTTTTTTCTTTTCTCTTCTTCTGTTTTCTTCTTCATTTTTTTACCATCCCTTTCTTTTTTTTTCTGTCTTTCTTTTTTTCTTTTTTCTTCTTTTTTTCTTCATTTTTTTACCATCCCTTTCTTTTATTTTCTGTCTTTCTTTTTTCTTTTCTCTTCTGTTTTCTTCTTCATTTTTTACCATCCCTTTCTTTTCTTTTCTGTCTTTCTTTTTTTCTTTTCTCTTCTGTTTTCTTCTTCATTTTTTACCATCCCTTTCTTTTCTTTTCTGTCTTTCTTTTTTTCTTTTATATTCTGTTTTCTTCTTCATTTTTTACCATCCCTTTCTTTTCTTTTCTGTCTTTCTTTTTTTCTTTTCTCTTCTGTTTTCTTCTTCATTTTTTACCATCCCTTTCTTTTATTTTCTGTCTTTCTTTTTTCTTTTCTCTTCTGTTTTCTTCTTCATTTTTTACCATCCCTTTCTTTTATTTTCTGTCTTTCTTTTTTTCTTTTCTCTTCTGTTTTCTTCTTCATTTTTTACCATCCCTTTCTTTTTTTTGTCTGTCTTTTTTCTTTTTTCTTCTGTTTTTTTCTTCATTTTTTTACCATCCCTTTCTTTTTTTTTTTCTGTCTTTCTTTTTTTCTTTTTTTCTTCTGTTTTCTTCTTCATTTTTTACCATCCCTATCTTTTATTTTCTGTCTTTCTTTTTTTTTTTTATTTCTGTTTTTTCTTCATTTTTTTACCATCCCTTTCTTTTATTTTCTGTCTTTCTTTTTTTTTTCTTTCTCTTTTCTTTTCTTCTTCATTTTTTTTTCATCCCTTTTTTTTCTTTTCTGTCTTTCTTTTTTCTTTTCTCTTCTTTTTTCTTCTTCATTTTTTTTTTCATCCCTTTCTTTTCTTTTCTGTCTTTCTTTTTTTCTTTTATATTCTGTTTTCTTCTTCATTTTTTACCATCCCTTTCTTTTCTTTTCTGTCTTTCTTTTTTTCTTTTCTCTTCTGTTTTCTTCTTCATTTTTTACCATCCCTTTCTTTTATTTTCTGTCTTTCTTTTTTTCTTTTCTCTTCTGTTTTCTTCTTCATTTTTTACCATCCCTTTCTTTTATTTTCTGTCTTTCTTTTTTTCTTTTCTCTTCTGTTTTCTTCTTCATTTTTTACCATCCCTTTCTTTTATTTTCTGTCTTTCTTTTTTCTTTTCTCTTCTGTTTTTCTTCTTCATTTTTTTACCATCCCTTTCTTTTCTTTTTCTGTCTTTCTTTTTTCTTTTCTCTTCTGTTTTCTTCTTCATTTTTACCATCCCTTTCTTTTTTTTTTCTGTCTTTTTTTTTCTTTTCTCTTCTGTTTTTTCTCTTCATTTTTTACCATCCATTTCTTTTTATTTTTCTGTCTTTCTTTTTTTCTTTTTCTCTTCTGTTTTTCTTCATTTTTTTTACCATCCCTTTCTTTTTTTTTCTGTCTTTCTTTTTTTTTTTCTCTTCTGTTTTCTTCTTCTTTTTTTACCATACCTTTCTTTTATTTTCTTTCTTTCTTTTTTTTTTTCTATTCTGTTTTTTTCTTCATTTTTTTACCATCCCTTTCTTTTCTTTTCTCTTTCTTTTTTTTTTTTCTCTTCTGTTTTTTTTCTTCATTTTTTTTACCATCCCTTTCTTTTATTTTCTGTCTTTCTTTTTTTTTTTTCTCTTCTGTTTTCTTCTTCATTTTTTAACCCTTCTTTTTATTTTCTTTCTTTCTTTTTTTTTTTTTTATTCTGTTTTTTTCTTCATTTTTTTTCCATCCTTTCTTTTCTTTTCTGTCTTTCTTTTTTTTTTTCTCTTCTGTTTTCTTCTTCATTTTTTACCATCCATTTCTTTTTATTTTCTGTCTTTCTTTTTTATTTTCTCTTCTGTTTTTTCTTCATTTTTACCATCCCTTTTTTTCTTTTCTGTCTTCCTTTTTTTTCTTTTCTTCTTCTTTTTTTCTTCTTCATTTTTACCATCCCTTTCTTTTCTTTTCTTTCTTTTTTTTTTATTTTCTGTTTTTTTCTTCTTTTTTAGCATCCCTTTCTTTTCTTTTCTGTCTTTCTTTTTTTCTTTTTTCTCTTCTGTTTTCTTCTTCATTTTTTACCATCCCTTTCTTTTTATTTTCTGTCTTTCTTTTTTTTTTTTTCTCTTCTGTTTTTTTCTTCTTCATTTTTTTACCATCCCTTTCTTTTTTTTTCTGTCTTTCTTTTTTCTTTTCTCTTCTGTTTTCTTCTTCATTTTTTTTCTTTTCCCTTTCTTTTTTTTTTTCTGTCTTTTTTTTTCATTTCTCTTCTGTTTTTTCTTCTTCATTTTTTCCATCCCTTTCTTTTTATTTTCTGTCTTTCTTTTTTTCTTTTCTCTTCTGTTTTCTTTCTTCATTTTTTTTACCATCCCATTCTTTTTTTTTCTTTCTTTCTTTTTTTTTTTTTATATTCTGTTTTCTTCTTCATTTTTTACCATCCCTTTCTTTTCTTTTCAGTCTTTCTTTTTTTCTTTTCTCTTCTGTTTTCTTCTTCATTTTTTTACCATCCATTTTTTTATTTTTCTGTCTTTCTTTTTTTTTCTTTTCTCTTCAGTTTTTTTCTTCATTTTTTTACCATCCCTTTTCTTTTATTTTCTGTCTTTCTTTTTTTTCTTTTTATCTTCTGTTTTTTCTTCTTCATTTTTTACCATCCCTTTCTTTTTATTTTCTGTCTTTCTTTTTTCTTTTTTCTTCTTCTTTCTTCTTCATTTTTTTACCATCCATTTCTTTTTTATTTTCTGTCTTTCTTTTTTTTTTTTCTTCTGTTTTTCTTCATTTTTTACCATCCCTTTCTTTTATTTTCTGTCTTCCTTTTTTTCTTTTCTCTTCTGTTTTCTTCTTCATTTTTTACCATCCATTTTCTTTATTTTTTGTCTTTCTTTTTTTTTTTTCTCTTCTGTTTTTCTTCTTCATTTTTTTACCATCCTTTTTTTCTTTTCTGTCTTTCTTTTTTCTTTTCTCTTCTGTTTTCTTCTTCATTTTTACCATCCCTTTCTTTTTTTTTTTGTCTTTTTTTTTTCTTTTCTCTTCTGTTTTCTTCTTCATTCTTTTACCTTCCATTTCTTTTTCTTTTCTTTTTTTTTTTTTCTTTTCTCTTTGTTTTCTTCTTCATTTTTTTTCATCCTTTTTTTTATTTTCTGTCTTTTTTTTTTCTTTTCTCTTCTTTTTTTCTTCTTTCATTTTTTTTCTTCTTTTTCTTTTTCTTCATTTTCTGTCTTTCTTTTTTTTTTTTTCTCTTCTGTTTTCTTCTTCATTTTTTACCATCCATTTCTTTTATTTTCTGTCTTTCTTTTTTTTTTCTCTTCTGTTTTTTTCTTCTTCATTTTTTTACCATCCCTTTCTTTTTATTTTCTGTCTTTCTTTTTTTTTTTTCTCTTCTGTTTTCTTCTTCTTTTTTTTTTACCATCCCCTTTCTTTTTATTTTTTGTCTTTTGTTTTTTTTTTTTCTCTTCTTTTTTCTTCTTCATTTTTTACCATCCTGTTTCTTTTTTCTTTTTCTGTCTTTCTTTTTTTTTCTCTTCTCTTTTCTTCTTCATTTTTTTTACCATCCATTTCTTTTATTTTCTGTCTTTCTTTTTTTTTTTCTCTTCTGTTTTTTTTCTTCATTTTTACCATCCCTTTCTTTTATTTTTTGTCTTTCTTTTTTTTTTTTCTCTTCTGTTTTTCTTCTTCATTTTTTACCATCCCTTTCTTTTTTTTTTTTTTCTTTTTTTTTTTTTTCTCTTCTTTTTCTTCTTCATTTTTTACCTTCCCTTTTTTTTTTTTCTTTCTTTCTTTTTTTTTTTTCTCTTCTTTTTTTTCTTCTTCATTTTTTACCATCCTTTCTTTTATTTTCTGTCTTTCTTTTTTTTTTCTCTTCTGTTTTCTTCTTCATTTTTTTACCATCCATTTCTTTTTTTTTTTTCTTTCTTTTTTTTTTCTTTTCTATTCTGTTTTCTTCTTCATTTTTTACCATCCCTTTCTTTTATTTTTTCTGTTTTTTTTTTCTCTTCTGTTTTCTTCTTCATTTTTTACCAACCCTTTCTTTTATTTTCTGTCTTTCTTTTTTCTTTTTTCTCTTCTTTTTTTTCTTCATTTTTTTACCATCCCTTTCTTTTTTTTTTTTTCTTTCTTTTTTTTTTCTTTCTGTTTTCTTCTTCATTTTTACCATCCCTTTCTTTTTTTTTTCTGTCTTTCTTTTTTTTTTTCTTCTGTTTTTTTTCTTCATTTTTTACCTTCCCTTTCTTTTTTTTTTCTTTCTTTCTTTTTTCTTTTCTCTTCTGTTTTCTTCTTCATTTTTACCATCCCTTTCTTTTTTTTTTCTTTCTTTTTTTTTTTTTTCTCTTCTGTTTTCTTCTTCATTTTTACCATCCCTTTCTTTTATTTTCTTTCTTTTTTTTTTTTTTTCTATTCTGTTTTCTTCTTCATTTTTTACCATCCCTTTCTTTTATTTTCTGTCTTTCTTTTTTTCTTTTCTCTTCTGTTTTCTTCTTCATTTTTTACCAACCCTTTCTTTTATTTTCTGTCTTTCTTTTTTCTTTTCTCTTCTGTTTTCTTCTTCATTTTTTGCAACCCTTTCTTTTATTTCTGTTTTTCTTTTTTCTTTTCTATTCTGTTTTCTTCTTCATTTTTTTACCATCCCTTTCTTTTATTTTCTTTCTTTCTTTTTTCTTTTCTCTTCTGTTTTCTTCTTCATTTTTACCATCCCTTTCTTTTTTATTTTCTGTCTTTCTTTTTTCTTTTCTCTTCTGTTTTTCTTCTTCATTTTTACCATCCCTTTCTTTTTTTTTCTGTCTTTTTTTCTTTTCTCTTCTGTTTTCTTCTTCATTTTTTATCATCCCTTTCTTTTTATTTTCTGTCTTTCTTTTTTCTTTTCTCTTCTGTTTTCTTCTTCATTTTTTTTTCATCCCTTTCTTTTATTTTTCTGTCTTTCTTTTTTTTTTTCTCTTCTGTTTTTCTTCTTCATTTTTACCATCCCTTTCTTTTGTTTTCTGTCTTTGTTTTTTTCTTTTCTCTTCTGTTTTCTTCTTCATTCTTTTCTTTCCTTTCTTTTTTTTTCTTTCTTTCTTTTTCTTTTCTCTTCTGTTTTCTTCTTCATTTTTACCATCCCTTTCTTTTATTTTCTGTCTTTCTTTTTCTTTTTCTCTTCTGTTTTCTTCTTCATTTTTACCATCCCTTTCTTTTATTTTCTGTCTTTTTCTTTTTTTTTTTTCTCTTCTGTTTTTCTTCTTCATTTTTTACCATCCATTTCTTTTATTTTTTCTTTCTTTCTTTTTTCTTTTTTCTTTCTGTTTTCTTCTTCATTTTTACCATCCCTTTCTTTTCTTTTTCTGTCTTTCTTTTTTTTTTTTCTCTTCTGTTTTTCTTCTTCATTTTTACCATCCCTTTCTTTTTATTTTCTGTCTTTCTTTTTCTTTTCTCTTCTGTTTTTTCTTCTTTATTTTTTTACCATCCCTTTCTTTTATTTTCTTTCTTTCTTTTTTCTTTTCTATTCTGTTTCTTCTTCATTTTTTTTCCATCCCTTTCTTTTATTTTTTCTTTCTTTTTTTTTTTTCTTTTCTCTTTTTTTTCTTCTTCATTTTTTACCATCCCTTTCTTTTATTTTCTGTCTTTCTTTTTTTCTTTTCTTTTCTGTTTTTCTTCTTCATTTTTTTACCATCCCTTTCTTTTATTTTCTGTCTTTTTTTTTTCTTTTCTCTTCTGTTTTCTTCTTCATTTTTTTACCATCCCTTTCTTTTTATTTTCTGTCTTTTCTTTTTTCTTTTCTCTTCTGTTTTCTTCTTCATTTTTTACCATCTCTTTCTTTTGTTTTCTGTCTTTGTTTTTTTTTTTTCTCTTCTGTTTTCTTCTTCATTTTTTACCAACCCTTTCTTTTATTTTCTTTCTTTCTTTTTTCTTTTCTCTTCTGTTTTCTTCTTCATTTTTTACCATCCCTTTCTTTTATTTTCTTTCTTTTTTCTTTTCTATTCTGTTTTCTTCTTCATTTTTTACCATCCCTTTCTTTTATTTTCTGTCTTTCTTTTTTCTTTTCTATTCTGTTTTCTTCTTCATTTTTTACCAACCCTTTCTTTTATTTTCTGTCTTTCTTTTTTTCTTTTCTCTTCTGTTTTCTTCTTCATTTTTTACCAACCCTTTCTTTTATTTTCTTTCTTTCTTTTTTCTTTTCTATTCTGTTTTCTTCTTCATTTTTTACCAACCCTTTCTTTTATTTTCTTTCTTTCTTTTTTCTTTTCTCTTCTGTTTTCTTCTTCATTTTTTACCATCCCTTTCTTTTATTTTCTGTCTTTCTTTTTTCTTTTCTCTTCTGTTTTCTTCTTCATTTTTTACCATCCCTTTCTTTTTATTTTCTGTCTTTTCTTTTCTTTTCTCTTCTGTTTTTCTTCTTCATTTTTTACCATCCCTTTCTTTTCTTTTCTGTCTTTCTTTTTTTCTTTTCTCTTCTGTTTTCTTCTTCATTTTTTACCATCACTTTCTTTTTTTCTGTCTTTTTCTTTTTTTTTTTTCTTTTCTGTTTTCTTTTCTTCTTTTTTTTCCATCTCTTTCTTTTTGTTTTCTGTCTTTGTTTTCTTTTCTCTTCTTTTTTTTTTCTTCATTTTTTTTTAACATCCTTTCTTTTATTTTCTTTCTTTCTTTTTCTTTTCTCTTCTGTTTTTCTTCTTTTTTTTTACCATCCCTTTCTTTTATTTTCTTTCTTTTTTTTTCTTTTCTATTCTTCTTTTCTTCTTCATTTTTTTACCATCCCTTTCTTTTTATTTTTCTGTCTTTCTTTTTTTCTTTTCTATTCTGTTTTTCTTCTTCATTTTTTTACCATCCCTTTCTTTTATTTTCTGTCTTTCTTTTTTTTTTTCTCTTCTGTTTTTCTTCTTCATTTTTACCAACCCTTTCTTTTTCTTTTTTCTTTTTTTCTTTTTCTTTTTTATTCTTTTTTTCTTCTTTTCTTTTTTTTTCTTCCCATTTTTTACCATTTTCTTTTATTTTCTTTCTTTCTTTTTCTTTTTTCTGTTTTCTTCTTTTTTACCATCCCTTCATTTTTTTTCTTTCATTTCTTTCTTTTTTTTCTGTTTTCTTTCTTTTTTACTTTTCTTTTCTCTTTTTTTTTTTCTTCTTCATTTTTTACCAACCCTTTCTTTTATTTTCTTTCTTTCTTTTTTCTTTTCTCTTCTGTTTTCTTCTTCATTTTTTACCAACCCTTTCTTTTATTTTCTGTCTTTCTTTTTTCTTTTCTCTTCTGTTTTCTTCTTCATTTTTTACCAACCCTTTCTTTTATTTTCTTTCTTTCTTTTTTCTTTTCTATTCTGTTTTCTTCTTCATTTTTTACCAACCCTTTCTTTTATTTTCTTTCTTTCTTTTTTTTTTTTCTTCTGTTTTCTTCTTCATTTTTTACCATCCCTTTTTTTTTTATTTTCTGTCTTTCTTTTTTTTTTTCTCTTCTGTTTTCTTCTTCATTTTTACCAACCCTTTCTTTTATTTTCTTTCTTTTTTTTTTTCTCTTCTGTTTTTTTTTCTTCATTTTTTACCAACCCTTTCTTTTATTTTCTGTCTTTCTTTTTTCTTTTCTCTTCTGTTTTCTTCTTCATTTTTACCATCCCTTTCTTTTATTTTCTTTTTTCTTTCTTTTTCTTTTCTATTCTGTTTTTCTTCTTCATTTTTTTTCAACCCTTTCTTTTATTTTTTACCATTTCTTTCTTTTTTCTTTTCTCTTCTGTTTTCTTCTTCATTTTTTTACCATCCCTTTCTTTTATTTTCTGTCTTTTTTTTTTTTCTCTTCTGTTTTTTTTCTTCTTCATTTTTTTACCATCCCTTTCTTTTATTTTCTTTCTTTCTTTTTTCTTTTCTCTTCTTCTTTTCTTCTTCATTTTTTTTTATTTTCCAACCCTTTCTTTTTTCTTTTTCTTTTCTTTTCTTTTTTTTTTTTTCTCTTCTGTTTTCTTCTTCATTTTTTACCAACCCTTTCTTTTATTTTCTTTCTTTCTTTTTTTTTTTCTTCTTCTTTTTTTCTTCTTCATTTTTTATTTTCTCCCCTTTCTTTTTTTTTTCTTTCTTTCTTTTTTCTTTTTACTCTTCTGTTTTTTCTTCTTCTTCATTTTTACCATCCTTTCTTTTATTTTTCTGTCTTTCTTTTTCTTTTTCTCTTCTGTTTTCTTCTTCATTTTTTACCAACCCTTTCTTTTATTTTTCTTTCTTTCTTTTTCTTTTCTTTTCTCTTCTGTTTTTTTCTTCATTTTTTTTACCAACCCTTTTTTTTATTTTTCTTTCTTTCTTTTTTTCTTTTTCTCTTCTGTTTTCTTCTTCATTTTTTACCAACCCTTTCTTTTATTTTCTTTCTTTCTTTTTTTTTTTTTCTATTCTGTTTTTCTTCTTCATTTTTACCAACCCTTTCTTTTATTTTTCTTTCTTTTCTTTTTTTTTTTCTCTTCTGTTTTCTTCTTCATTTTTTACCATCCCTTTCTTTTTTTTTTTCTTTCTTTTTTTTTTCTTTTCTCTTTTTTTCTTCTTCATTTTTAACAACCCCTTTCTTTTATTTTCTTTCTTTTTTTTTTTCTCTTCTGTTTTCTTCTTCATTTTTTTTTACAACCCTTTCTTTTATTTTCTGTCTTTCTTTTTTCTTTTCTCTTCTGTTTTTTCTTCTTCATTTTTTACCAACCCTTTCTTTTATTTTTCTTTCTTTTTTTTTTTTCTTTTCTCTTCTGTTTTCTTCTTCATTTTTTTACCAACCCTTTCTTTTATTTTCTTTTTTCTTTTTCTTTTCTTTCTGTTTTCTCTTCTTTTTCTTCTTCATTTTTTTTCATCCCTTTCTTTTTTCTTTTTCTTTCTTTCTTTTTTTTTCTCTTCTGTTTTTATTCTTCATTTTTTTCCAACCCTTTTTCTTTTATTTTTTTCTTTCTTTTTTCTTTTTTTCTTTTCTCTTCTGTTTTTTCTTCTTCATTTTTTTACAACCCTTTCTTTTATTTTCTGTCTTTCTTTTTTTTTTTTCTCTTCTGTTTTCTTCTTCATTTTTACCAACCCTTTTTTTTTTTTTTCTTTCTTTCTTTTTTCTTTTCTATTCTGTTTTCTTCTTCATTTTTTTACCAACCCTTTCTTTTATTTTTTCTTTCTTTCTTTTTTCTTTTCTCTTCTGTTTTTCTTCTTCATTTTTTACCATCCCTTTCTTTTATTTTTTTTTCTTTCTTTTTTTTTTCTCTTCTGTTTTCTTCTTCATTTTTTTTTTTTTTTTCTTTTATTTTCTTTCTTTCTTTTTTCTTTTCTATTCTGTTTTCTTCTTCATTTTTTACCATCCCTTTCTTTTATTTTCTGTCTTTCTTTTTTCTTTTCTCTTCTGTTTTCTTCTTCATTTTTTACCAACCGTTTCTTTTATTTTCTGTCTTTCTTTTTCTCTTTTCTCTTCTGTTTTCTTCTTCATTTTTTACCAACCCTTTCTTTTATTTTCTGTCTTTCTTATTTCTTTTCTCTTCTGTTTTCTTCTTCATTCTTTACCTTCCCTTTCTTTTGTTTTCTTTCTTTCATTTTTCTTTTCTCTTTCGTTTTCTTCATCATTTTTTACCTTACTTTCCTTTATTTTCTTTCTTTTTTTTTCTCTTCCGTTTCCTTCTTCATTTTTTACCTTACCTTTCTTTACTTTTCTTTCTTTCTTTTTTCTTTTCTTTTCCGTTTACTTCTTCATTTTTTACCTTCTCTTTCTTTTTGTTTTCTGTCTTTTTTTTTTTCTTTCCATTCCGTTTTTCTATTCATTTTTACCTCCCTTTTCTTTTATTTTCTTTCTTTCTTTTTTTCTTTTCTCTTCCGTTTTCTTCTTCATTTTTTACCTTACCTTTCCTTTAATTTTTTTTATGTTTTTCTTTTCTCTTCTGTTTTCTTCTTCATTTTTTACCTTGCCTTTCTTTTATTTTCTTTCTTTCTTTTTTCTTTTCTCTTGTATTTTCTTCTTCATTTTTTACCTTAGCTTTCTTTTATTGTCTTTCTTTCTTTTTCTTTTCTCTTCCGTTTACTTCTTCTGTTTTGCCTTCCCTTTCTTTTATTTTCTTTGTTTCATTTTTCTTTTCTCTTCTGTTTTCATCTTCCTTTTTTACCTTCCGTCTCTTTTATTTTCTGTCTTTCTTTTTTTCTTTTCTCTTCCGTTTTCTTCTTCATTTTTTATCTTACCTTTCTTTTATTTTCTTTCTTTTTTTTCTTCCGTTTTCTTGTTCATTTTTTGCCTTCCCATTCTTTTATTTTCCTTCTTTCTTTTTTCTTTACTCTTCCGTTTTCTTCTTCATTCTTTGCATTCCCTTTCTTTTATTTTCATTCTTTCTTTTTTCTTTTCTTTTCCGTTTTCTTCTTCATTTTTTACATTACCTTTCTTTTGTTTTATTTCTTTTTTCTTTTCAATTCCGTTTTCTTCTTCATTTTTTACCTTACCTTTCTTTTGTTTTCTTTCTTTTTTCTTTTCAATTCCGTTTTCTTCTTCATTTTTTACCTTACCATACATTTATTTTCTTTCTTTCTTTTTTTTTTCTCTTCAGTTTTCTTCTACATTTTTTACCTTCCTTTCTTTAATTTCGTTCTTCAGTTTTTCTTTTCTCTTGTTATTTCTTCTTCATTTTTTACCTTACCTTTCTTTTATTGTCTTTCTTCCTCTTTTTCTTTTCTCATCCGTTTATTTCTTTTTTTTTACCATCCCTTTCTTTTATTTTCTTTCTTTTTTCTTTTTTCTTCCGTTTTCTTCTTCATTTTTTACCTTACATTTCTTACGTTTTCTTTTTTTCTTTTCTCTTCAGTTTTCTTCTTTATTTTTTTACCTTCCCTTTCTTTTATTTTCTTTCTTTTTATTTTTTCTTTTCTCTTCCGATTTCTCCTTCATTTTTTACCTTCCCTTTCTTTTATTTTCTTTCATTCTTTTTTCTTTTCTCTTCCGTTTACTTCTTCTTTTTTACCATCCCTTTCTTTTATTTTCTTTCTTTTTTCTTTTCTCTTCTGTTTTCTTCTCCATTTTTTACCTTACCTTTCTTTCATTTTCTATCTTTTTTTCTCTTCTTTTTTCTTCTTCATTTTTTACCTTCCCTTTATTTTATTATCTTACTTTCTTTTTTCTTTTCTCTTTCGTTTTTTTCTTCATTTTTTACCTTCCCTTTCTTTAAAATTCTTTCTTTCATTTTTCTTTTCTCTTCCGTTTTCTTCTTTTTTCCTTCCCTTTCTTTGTTTTTCTTTCTTTTTTCTTTTCTCTTTCGTTTTTTCTTTTTTTTCCCTTCTCTTTCTTTAATTTTTTTTCTTTTCTCTTCTGTTTTGTTTTTCTTTTTTGTCTTTCCTTTCTTTCCCTCTATTGTCATTATTTTACTGTTTCTTTCTTTTCTTTCTTTCTTTTCGTCTCATTTTCGTATTATTTTTTATGTTTTCTTTTCTTTTCTTCGGTTTTTCCTTGCAATTATAACGGTATAGCCTATCATTTATCTAAGCAATTGGCAGTACGTTACAGATGTGCGAATTGAGGAACACGCAGATTTTTCACTGACGTGAAGTTAAACGATGACATTGAATTAATTGCTTGGATTGAAGCGATGGAAAAATTGTTCATCAATTTTTTCTCGCCAGAATTTATCTTACACCTTTAGAAGTTATCTTACACCTTAAGAAATCATGAGTCTGTGCATTGAATGTTATGTGTAGATACCGCCAAAGAAAACGATACCTAAGGGTTAAATAAATTTTTAAAAATCTAAAAATCATCTTGAATCTTTTATTTTATTTTAATTTAATCTAATAGATTGAATTTAATATTTCTAATAAGCAAATTACTTTGATCTATTTAAAACTGAATTTAAATTGATTGGACTGAGATTTTTATATTTTCTAGAAAAACGCTCATATTGTCTATATTGACAAATCTGTCGACACAGTATACATTTTCTTTATTAAAACTTTATTAAAAATATATTTTTTCTGAAATATTATTTGAGAAAGTTGGATTGATTTAATATGTAATTAATGTGATTTGAAACATTACTAATTCTTAGTTTAAAATATCGCAGAAAATAATTTTTAACGTAAAGGTGTTTTTTTTATGAGGTTTTGACAACTATCTCGGTAGACTTATGTTTGCGAATTTTTTCTAAGTGGGGGACATAACTATAACAATTGACGAATATAACGTGAACGCCTTTTGTATATATGTATATATATTTTAACTAAGCAGTAATATTAATAATTTAAGAAAATATTTTGTGCAATCTCGTTTTTTTTTAATTTTAGGTACTTACTAAGATGCTTGTTAAGGAAATGTTTTAAATTTTAATTTACTATAGTTACTCCTCTTATTTTCTGCTAATGTCACGTTTAGACATCCGTATTTATAAAAATCAACACGTTTACACACACATAAATTAAATTCAAAAATATTTTTAAAATATTGGGGTCGTTGAATTGCAGTGAGCTTTTCCATTTATGATTAGTAAATACAGTCTTTAATTTAATAATTGTAATATAACATGGCCGTTACAAATTAATACAGAATTTTAAATAACTCATAATTGTATAAATTATTCTAATGAATTTTTTTTTTAAATTAAAACAATTCTTTTAAAAATTCACTATTCATCGAATTTTCAGATAATACTGGCCATAATATATTTATACATAAATGTAATTCTTTATCGCCAGTTTACAATGTTCAAAGGAGGAGGATTTCTGGCAAAACTCTCAGGCTTCACTCACTCAAAGCCTATTTTTAACGATTGATTTTAGAAAGCGATTGCATACAATTGCATACAATTGACAGTTTAGATATTTCTGATAGAGTTTGTTACTATGAATGACATTCATATGAGAGTCTCGATCGGACGAGGCTATTTAAGAACATGACTCGAGTTTTCAAGTTAATGCTTTGGTTTTGTAGCAATCTGTGGTATCGGGCGGAACTATCTCTGGTGCAGCATATTCTATACTCAATCTCCCTTTCCTCTATAACAAATTTGTCATAACTGATTCATACGCCAACGTATTTGAATTCCACATACTGAATTTTAATTCTGGATACGTACCATCACTGCTTTCATTCCAATTTCAGATCAAATTTTTTTCCTCTTTTGGAAAGGTTCATCTTGAGTCCTATTTCTTGAAATACTTAGTCGAGGATATCTGTTTATATCTCTGAGATGAGGTATTATGATTACTTAAATTATTCACAATATTCAGACTATTATCCTAATCTTCATTGCCATATTAACAACGTTTCGGCCTTTGTACGCTCCGGCCTTTTTCAGGTGACTGGAATTTCGAACCGAACCCTTTGTTTCGTCGACCGGGGTAAATTGTTCTAGTTCCATGCGTCATGCTTCTTCCGGATGACTCAGTTATTTCTCTTTAACTCGACACTCGAAGTTTTTTGGGGTTTTTTTTCGGTTCTGGTTTACCACTGCTGAGACCTGATATCGAACTCATAACTATTTGGGTCTATTCACTGGACCTAATCAACGTTATTCACAGGCCCAGTGGATAAAGTGTTCGATTCGAAATTCCAATCACCTGAAGAAGGTCGGGGCGGAAAACGGCCGACACGCTGTGAATATGGCAATGAAGATGATTGGTAGAGGATGTTAGGTTGTTTTTCTAGAGTATTTTTATCCCAACTATGAATAACTATGTCATCAGCATCATCACTTCACTGGTCTCAGGAATGTAAGAAACATTTGGGATGTTGTATGGGATGCTTAAATATTGAGTACCCCACTCCTAAACACTAGGAATTAAGACAGTGGCACTCACGAAGGGGCCTCAAACATGCTCTTTTGAGAAAATCTACGATATCGTCAAAAGTTATTAATATACTACCTATACTAAATCAGATCCATACATGGAGGCTTTAAAATGTTTTTCATTATTTAATTCGGTATCCTGACATTTTTTATAATGGATTCAGGGCGTATGCCTTCACTGCTTTCATTCCAGTTCCTGATCAAAGGTTTTTGTTTTGGAAATGTATCAGTTGTATTTCTTGAAACACTTGAAATATGTGAAATTTCTGTTCAAGACCATTCTTTTTTTTTTAATTTTAAACCATTTCAACCCAAGCAAGGCGGTAATGTCACTAGTACGCAAGGAAGAGGGTTACAGGGAGTGAAAACGAAAGAAAAAAAACTGATAATAGAAAGGAATGAGGAAAGGACAAAAGACGAACGGGATTCAAGAAGACATAAGATGGCGGTTGATGTTGCATTTAAAGCCCCACAGGTGGGAAGTGCGAGAAAAGAAACTGTTAGGTTGCATTTAGCTATTTCAGTAGTAAAAGGGTGGGACAACGCTGCGTATTGAATAGAAAAATTAAATTCATATATTAGGAGAATCAGAAGGAAAAGACTTGTCAGATCAGTTGCCATTGAAATTGTTGTAAAAAAGAGGAAAGAGAACGTGACTGAAGTCGAGATACCAGGTTAAGATCAATAACATTACAATGAATACCTATGTCATCAGCATACCCCACCACATTATCCTTGCGTCTTAGTGACTTTATCGCCTTGCTTTACGTGAAATGATAAAAAAATATATAATATAACCAAGTTTATAAACGATTACGATGAGATTAACTTTCATTCGCTGTTATTGGGTTCTCAAGTTGTTGGTTACTCTACAAATTCCTACCGAGCGTCTTTGACAGGAATCCGTTAACCATAACGTATCCATGGTGATTTGGCAGCTGATGCAGTGATAAATAGAAAAAGCACTTTCTTTCGTTTGACATTGACGGATCCTCTTGAAGTCGGCCGTTTAATTAAACCGATCCTTCCTCGTCCATCTTGTCACCCGGATCGAGCCTCTGTGTCGATGATGTGCTTATCGACCTTTGACTTTCAAGTCAATCCCGTGAGGAAACGCGGATAACCTCGATAGGCTCACTATCAACTATGAACCACTCCTGGTGATTTTCACACTATCAATTCTGGTTTATGTATGTGTGTGTGTTTTTTTTTTCTTTTTTTTTTTTTTTAAAGGTGGGAGGTTGTTTCGTTCTATCTTTGAAGAGTAGTTTCTTTTTTGGATATTTTTTTCACATATTTTTGTTGCTCTTTGAATATATTTATTTTTTCTTGTCATCTCCCATCACAGAATTTTGTTCCTCTCGTTTACAGTCTATATCTCTTTATCTATCTCTTTCTCTCTCTCTCTCTCTCTCTCTCTCCCTCTCTCCCTCTCTCTCTCTCTGTCTCTCTTTCTTCCTTCCTTAGCCTCCTTTTCTTTCTTTCGTTCCTTTATTTTCTCTTTCTTTCTTTCTTTCTTTCTTTCTATTTGTTTTATATACACTTTCTTTTCTAATTCATTTAATTTCTTCCTATTCATTTCTTATTTTCTTTCTTTATTTATTTCTTTCTTTCTCATTCATTGAACTTATTTCGATGCATTTCTTTTTTTTCTTTGTTTCTTTGTTTAGTTCTTTCTATTCTATTCAATATGCCTTTTTCATTCCTTGAATTACTTTCGATTTCTTTATTTCTTTTTTTCTTTCATTCCTATTCACTCTGTTTCGTTCAGTGAATTTCTTTCAACTCATTTCTTCGTTTCTTTAGTTCATTTTTATTCACTCTGTCTTTTTCATTCATTGAATTTCTTTCGATTAATTTCTTTCTTTCTTTCTTTCTTTCGTTCTGTCTTTCTTTCTTTAGTTCTTTCTTTTTTATTCACTCTTTTTAAATCATTAAATTTCTTTCAATTTATTTATTTATTTTCTTCCTTTCTTTCCCCTTTCTAATTTTTAATATTCACTTTCTTTTTTAGTACACTTAATTTATTCTATTTGGCCTCTCTCTCTCTCTCTCTCTCTCTCTATCTCTCTCTCTCTCTCTCTGCACACACACACGTGTGCGTATATATATATATATATATATATATATATATATATATATATATATATATTATTATTACTTAAATGTTATTTTTAGTGGATACTCGTATTTGAGTAGACGTTCCATTTACTTATTAAACAATACATTTATTTATTTTTTTATGTTTTCCGGCCTGAATATTCGAGAAATCTTACTAAAGAGAAATATGCGCTCCCCTACAGTATATGAACCTACATTCTCGTAGGAAGATTTCTCGAATATTCGAAGAAAAGAAATAATCTTCAAACACAGCTATTCAAATTCAAATAATTTTATTGTTGAGTATAAAAATAATGTTTGATTTCTTTCAAGTTGAAAGAAACATGTTACAAAGTTCCTCGCAAATATAGTTCAACGAAAAATGTATTGTTTTTTCTTTTAACAGCCACAAAGAAATGAATTGCGTTAGTATGAGTGAAAGGATGTATTTGAATACTTTATGTGAAATTTTCGTATTTACGTTATTTTATGTCTGCGTCTAATTTACAGCAGTAGGCAACAAGCTATGAACGGTGATTATTTGTACTGCTAAAACAATTACACTTGTCGCCCCCATGTTTTTATTGTTATATGAATTACTTTAAAAGCGGAAATTTAAAACACAATAAATTATACTAAAGTTTCAGCATGCAAAAAATTAGTTTGAGAATCCAGTATGGTTTATATTCCATGTCAAGAATACTGAAGCGACACTAGCTATAAGAAAAAAATGATTCACAAGAAGTTAAAAGTTAGATTATCTAAAATCAAAATTTTATTTCTTAGTTAATGTATTTCTTAATTTTTAATATCTATTTTTAGGAAGGAAAATATTGTTAGTTGTGAACGATCAAATTTTCGTAGACGAGAATGTGGTCTGCTTTTTGAAATTGAACGGAGTCTGAGATAATCTCTCTGATTGGTTAATAAATGATATTGTTGAAATTTGAATTTGGTGCTTGTGTGAACCTACTTTTGCATAAAATTAGGGGCGATTTCTATTATATTTCACTTTTATAAAGAATTGAGATTTTTAGTGATGTTCCTTAAATCTATTGAATTTTTTCTACAATTTTTGACAGGGTTCCACAGAAATCCTCCACCCAGCGATGCCGTATTATCATCGCATATAACTCTATGAAAACCCAGTCTACTAGATTTATCCAAATAGCCGTCGACCCAACAAATACAGGGTTTCCATAAAGTTAAAGTGCACACGAATTTTATGGACACCCTGTATATCGAAAATCCGTTTCCTTTGTCATACCTATAATCTACATACAAATAAAAATATTTTACGGCGAGTAATTTATTTTCTTATCCGTACTCTTCCTCTTTTTTTGTTTTATACAGCCTGTCCATAAAGTTCGTTTGCACTTTAAAAAATTTATAACTTTATTTATATTTGCGATAGAAATAATTTGTAAAAAGGATTAGAAAGAAGTAAATCGATATTTTTTAAGGTTTTATTAAAATTTTATTTAAGTTTCCACATGTCCTCCATCATTAGCAATACAAAGTGTAATACGATTTTACAGTTCACGGAAAACATTTGCCAACTGATTTGCAGTAATGCCTGAAATCACATTAGTTATTTTAGCTATGCTTAAAACTAGGTACATTAGACTTTATAACATTTTTACAGATTCTTTCTATCGCAAATTCAAATAAAGTTATAAATTTTTGTAAAGTGCACACGAACTTTATGGACACCGTGTATTTTAATCCGCCATTTGAAAACTCTTCTTTTTAACTGAACCGAATGTCTAGTCTCACTCAAAAAAGCATTTTAGGGGAACCAGTTGAGCCACCAATGGCTCAATCATCTTTCAGGTAGTATTGGGTTACATGGTACCGGTAGCACTTGTAGAGAGACCTGACATAAATCTAGTCAAATATTTTTGACTATGCTGAAGGAGATAGCTCTTGCGAATGCACTTAATTTAATTCTTTCTGATTAGTTACAAGGAGAAACTAATTCTGATGAAGAATTAAAAATTATTCTGTAATGAATGAGTGTCAGATTCGAAAAAAATGTTAACTACACCAATAACCTCTTAAGATATCACAAAAGAACATGTCTGAGGTCTCTTTGTGAGTGTCGGCGTTTTAATTGCCCGTGGGTAGGGATGGACATTGAAGATTTAAGGATTCTATATATCATTCCTTTCCTCCCGTGGTGAAGTGAATATATGATGAAGGCGGCTATATTGATGACATAGGTATTTATAGTTGGGAGATAAATATGATCTTGAACAATATATCAACATCCTCTACCAAGTGTTCCAAGAAAAACCTTTCCAAAACAGAATGATTTGGAATTTAAATAAAAGCAGCGATAGCACTTAGACTGAATCCATTATAAAAATTCATGATGCACAATTAGTAAATACTAAACACTTCATGTACCTAGTTGTATAAATCAGATATAATAATTTGAGTACAGGAGAAAAAGAAATTTATCATAGAAGAGGCTGCGACATTGCTAGTTTCGCCCAACACCGCAAATAGTTACAGATCTAAAACATCAGTTCAAATTCAAAAACAGCCTCATCAAATCAAGGCTATCATACGGATGTCATGGATGGCACCAAATCCGTTCAGAAAAAATCTAAACTTTCAGTTGTACAATACAAATTTCTAACATTCACGGTAAAAAATGACTTTCTATTTATCAATGCATCAACTGCCAAGTCACCATAGATACGTTATGGTTGACGAGTTCCTGTCAAAGATACACGGTAGGAATTTGTAGAGTAACCAACAACGTCAGGACACAATAACAACGAATGAAAGTTAATCTCATCGTAAACGTTTATAAACATGGTTATATTATATTTTTCATCATTTCACAACATGCAAGGGAATAAAGTCACTAAAACGCAAGGATAATGAGGAGGAATATGCTGATGAGATAGGTATTCATTGTAATGTAATTGACCCTGAAAAAGCATCTTGACTTAAATCACGTTCCATTTCCTCTTTTTCAACAAATATTTTAATGCTAACTGCTCTGACGAGCTTTTCCTCCTGATTCTCCCATTATACGAATTTAAGCTGGCCACTCAATAGGCATCTAGATCCCACCCTTTTACTGTTGAAATAGCTAAATGCAACAGCCACTTCTACTCTAACAGTGTTTTCTCGCACTTCTCATCTGTGGCGCTACAATCTTCAAAAGTATGTAGGAATTTGGAAAATAAAACAATAAGAGCGAATGAAAGTTAATCTCATCATAAACCTTTATGAACATGATTATATTATATGTTTTACCTTTTTACCCAAATCCAGGCGAAAAAGCCACTACGATGCAAGAAAAATGTGGAGGGGGGGGCTGTGCTGATGAAATGGGTATTCATCGTTTGGATAAAACACATTTTGAACAGAAGATCAAAAACTCCCAAGTTTTCCAGCAAATTGGACACAAAGATTTCCAAAACAAAAACTATGATCTGGAATCGAAATAAAAGCAGTGATGGTGCCTCTACGGAATCCATCGTAAAAATGATAAAATCCTCTATCAAGTGTTCTAAAAAATAAGACTCAAGGGAGACCTTTCCAAAACAGAATCTATGATCTGGAATCGAAATGAAAGTAGTGATGGTACCTCCACGGAATCCGTCATAAAAATACAGCATGTGGGATTAGTATACACTAAATATTTCAAATACCTCGTGTAGGTAGTAGTTATAACAGATTGAAGATCTTTCTTTTTATGTACCGTGTCCTTCCAGGACGTAGGCGATCATGGCTCTCCACTTCCCCTTATCCCTTGTGGTTCTCGATAAGTTTCGTGCTTCTGTCAACTCCTCCAGACCACGTTCTGCCATCTACTTGCTTAAGCGCACCAGGTATGTCATGCGTTCATTTCCCTTGTCTCTCTTTCCCTCTATCCGACCTGTGAGTGTCAGATTCCCTAAGCCATACGTTCTCATCACGTGTCCCAGATATTTCATCTGCCTCTTCCTTGTGTTTCTTCATAAGCTTTCTCTTTGTTTGCATCCTCTTCAAAACCTCATCGTCACTCACACATGGTTCCAATAACTTTTTCTCCAAAAAGCGTGCATGTGGACATTTCGCGAGTGCTGGCGTTTTAATTGCCAGTATGTAGGGATGGAAATTAAAGATTAAATACAACATCTCAAATGAATGGGTCTCTCCCGTGGCCAATGTACTAATACTGACGAGGGTTATGCTGATGACATAGGTATTCATATTTGGGATAAAAATTATAAATAATGAATAACATTCTTTAATAATGTTATGGCCCGGTTCCTTGTACCACGGTGATAGTCCAAGGTAGAACCAATAAAGAAGAACTCGAACACAGGTATGGAAATCACAGATATATTACAAACAGGAATATATAGAGAGAAGTAGAAGTGTTAGTATGAACAATCAGGTTTAGTAGAGAGAATAATGTAGTCTCGACCAGTATCACTATTCCAATGTCTTGCAGTAATGGTCTGAACACGACTCTGTTTCGGACTGCCTCTGACTCGACTCTTGACTCGACTTGAACTACTGACTCGACTTGAACTACTGACTGACGATATTCAGTCACCCCACCCACGAGGGTGTCATGTGGCAAAAGGCCTTTTTAACGTAGGAAGAGAGTACAACCGAACAGTCTGTAGTGAACTACTGACTGACGATATTCAGTCCCCCACCACGATAGTGTCATGTGGCACAAGGCCTTTTTAACGTGGGCATTCCCGAGCCATTAGGCTCGGCCAAAAAATAGCCCATTTGAACCCGTATAAACGGGTTCTGGGCCAGTTTTACCTCCGCGGAGGAGACTCCGCCCTTCGGCGTAGCCTCCTCCGGGTTCCTCCCGCCCGTAAGAAGAGAGTTTAACCGAACAGTCTGTAGTGAACTACGGACTGACGATATTCAGTCACCCCCCAACGAGGGTGTCATGTGGCACAAAGGCATTTTTAACGTGGGCATTCCCCAGCCATTAGGCTCGGCCAAAAATAGCCCATTTCAACCCGTATAAACGGGTTCAGGGGCCAGTTTACATCCCCGAAGACTCCGCCCTTCTGCGTAGCCTCCTCCGGGTTCCTCCCGCCCCTAGGAAGAGTTTAACCGAACAGTCTGTAGTGAACTACGGGTGACGATATTCAGTCACCCCACCCACGAGGGTGTCATGTGGCACAAGGCCTTTTAACGTGGGCATTCCCGGCCATTAGGCTCGGCCAAAAAAAATAGCCCATTTGAACCCGTATAAACGGGTTCAGGGGCCAATTTACCTCCCCAAAGAGACTCCGCCCTTCGGCGTAGCCTCCTCCGGGTTCCTCCGCCCCGTAGGAAGAGATTAACCGAACAGTCTGTAGTGAACTATGGACAGACAATATTCAGTCAACCCCCCCCCCCACAAGGGTGTCATATGGCATAAGGCCTTTTTAACGTGGGCATTCCCGAGCCATTAGGATCGTCCAAAAAATAGCCCATTTGAACCCGTATAAACAGGTTCAGGGCCGGTTTTATCTCCCCGAAGGAGACTCCGCCCTTCGGCGTAGCCTCCTCCGGGTTCCTCCCGCCCGTAGGAAGAGAGTTTAACCGAACAGTCTGTAGTGAACTACGGACTGACAATATTCAGTCACCCACCCCACACGAGGGTGTCATGTGGCACAAGGCATTTTTAACGTGGGCATTCCCCAGCCATTAGGCACGGCCAAAAAATAGCCCATTTCAACCCGTATAAACGGGTTCAGGGCCGGTTTTACATCCCCGAAGAAGACTCCGCCCTTCTGTGTAGCCTCCTCCGGGTTCCTCCCGCCCGTAGGAAGAGAGTTTAACCGAACAGTCTGTAGTGAACTACGGAGTGACGATATTCAGTCACCCCACCCACGAGGGTGTCATGTGGCACAAGGCCTTTTTAACGTGGGCATTCCCCAGCCATTAGGCTCGGCCAAAAATTAGCCCATTTGAACCCGTATAAACGGGTTCTGGGCCGGTATAACCTCCCCGAAGGAGACTCCGCCCTTCGGCGTAGACTCCTCCGGGTTCCTCCCGTCCGTAGGAAGAGAGTTTAACCGAACAGTCTGTAGTGAACTACGGACTGACGATATTCAGTCACCCCCCCCACGAGGGTGTCATGTGGAACAAGGCTTTTTTAACGTGGACATTCCCGAGCCATTAGGCTCGTCCAAAAAATAGCCCATTTGAACCCGTATAAACAGGTTCAGGGCCGGTTTTATCTCCCCGAAGGAGACTCCGCCCTTCGGCGTAGCCTCCTCCGGTTTCCTCCCGCCCGTAGGAAGAGAGTTTAACCGAACAGTCTGTAGTGAACTACGGACTGACAATATTCAGTCACCCCCCCACGAGGGGTGTCATGTGGCACAAGGCATTTTTTAACGTGGGCATTCCCCAGCCATTAGGCTCGGCCAAAAAATAGCCCATTTCAACCCGTATAAACGGGTTCAGGACCGGTTTTATCTCCCCGAAGGAGACCCCGCCCTTCGGCGGAGCCTCCTTCGGGTTACTTCCGCCCGTAGGAAGAATGTTTAACCGAACAGTCTGTAGTGAACTACGGACTGACAATATTCAGTCACCCGCCCCCACGAGGGTGTCATGTGGCCCAAGACCTTTTTAACGTGGGGATTCCCGAGCCATTAGGCTCGGCCAAAAAAATAGCATTTGAACCCGTATAAACGGGTTCAGGGGCCAGTTTAACCTCCCCGAAGGAGACTCCGCCCTTCGGCGTAGAATCCTCCGGGTTCCTCCCGCCCGTAGGAAGAGAGTTTAACCGAACAGTCTGTAGTGAACTACGGACTGACAATATTCAGTCACCCCCCCCCCGAGAGTTCAAAACTAACAGTCGGTTCAAAAGTGAACTGCTGACTGACGATATTCAGTCACCCTCCCCACGAGGGTGTCATGTGGCACAAGGCCTTTTTAACGTGGGCAATTCGAAAGCCAATAGGCTCGGCCAAAAAATAGCCCATTTGAACCCGTATAAACGGGTTCAGGGCCGGTTTTACCTCCACAAAGGAGACTCCGCCCTTCGGCGTAGCCTCCTCCGGGTTCCTCCCGCCCGTAGGAAGAGAGATTAACCGAACAGTCTGTAGTGAACTACGGACAGACAATATTCAGTCACCCCCTCCACGATGGTGTCATGTAGCACAAGGCCTTTTTAACGTGGGCATTACCCAGCCATTAGGCTCGGCCAAAAAATAGCCCATTTGAAACCGTATAAACGGGTTCTGGGCCGGTATAACCTCCCCGAAGGAGACTCCGCCCTTCGGCGTAGCCTCCTCCGGGTTCCTCCCGCCCGTAGGAAGAGAGTGTAACCGAACAGTCTGTAGTGAACTACGGAATGACAATATTCAGTCACCCCCCCCGAGTTCAAACCTAACAGTCGGTTCAAAAGTGAACTGCTGACTGACGATATTCAGTCAACCCCACACGAGGGTGTCATGTGGCACAAGGCCTTTTTAACGTGGGCAATTCCCAAGCCCTTAGGCTCGGCCAAAAAATAGCCCATTTGAACCCGTATAAACGGGTTCAGGGCCGGTTTTACCTCCCGAAGGAGACGCCGCCCTTTGGCGTAGCCTACTTCGGGTTCCTCCCGCCCGTAGGAAGGGAGTTGAACCGAACAGTCAGTTCAGAGGTGAACGACTGACTGACAATATTCAGTCATCCCCCCACGAGGGTGTCATGTGGCACAAGGCCTTTTTAACGTGGGCATTCCCGAGCCATTAGGCTGGGCCAAAAAATAGCCCATTTGAACCCGTATAAACGGGTTCAGGGCCGTTTTACCTCCCGAAGGAGACTCCGCCCTTCGGCGTAGCCTCCTTCGGGTTCCTCTCGCCGTAGGAAGAGTTGAACCAACAGTCAGTTCAGAGGTGAACGACTGACTGACAATATTCAGTCACCCCCACGAGGGTGTCATGTGGCACAAGGCCTTTTTAACGTGGGCATTCCCGAGCCATTAAGCCCGGCCAAAAAATAGCCCATTTGAACCCGTATAAACGGGTTCTGGGCCGACTAACCTCCCGAAGGAGACTCCGCCCTTCGGCGTAGCCTCCTTCAGGTTCCTCTCGCCCGTAGGAAGAGAGTTGAACCGAACAGTCAGTTCAGAGGTGAACGACTGACTGACAATATTCAGTCACCCCCACGAGGGGTGTCATGTGGCACAAAGGCCTTTTTAACGTGGGCATTCCCGAGCCATTAGGCCCGGCAAAAAATAGCCCATTTGAACCCGTATAAACGGGTTCAGGGCCGGTTTTACCTCCCCGAAGGAGACTCCACCCTTCGGCGTAGCCTCCTTCGGGTTCCTCTCGCCCGTAGGAAGAGAGTTGAACCGAACAGTCAGTTCAGAGGTGAACGACTGACTGACAATATTCAGTCATCCCCTCCACGAGGGTGTCATGGCACAAGGCCTTTTAACGTGGGCATTCCCGAGCCATTAGGCCCGGCCAAAAAAAAGCCATTTGAACCCGCATAAACGGGTTCTGGGCCGGTTTAACCTCCCCGAAGGAGACTCCGCCCTTCGGCGTAGCCTCCTTCGGGTTCCTCTCGCCCGTAGGAAGAGAGTTGAACCGAACAGTCAGTTCAGAGGTGAACGACTGACTGACAATATTCAGTCACCCCCACGAGGGGTGTCATGTGGCACAAGGCCTTTTTAACGTGGGCATTCCCGAGCCATTAGGCCCGGCCAAAAAATAGCCCATTTGAACCCGTATAAACGGGTTCAGGGCCGGTTTTACCTCCCGAAGGAGACTCCACCCTTCGGCGTAGCCTCCTTCAGGTTCCTCTCGCCCGTAGGAAGAGAGTTGAACCGAACAGTCAGTTCAGAGGTGAACGACTGACTGACAATATTCAGTCATCCCTCCACGAGGGTGTCATGTGGCACAAGGCCTTTTTAACGTGGGCATTCCCGAGCCATTAGGCCCGGCCAAAAAAAAGGCCATTTGAACCCGCATAAACGGGTTCTGGGCCGGATTTAACCTCCCGAAGGAGACTCCGCCCTTCGGCGTAGCCTCCTTCGGGTTCCTCTCGCCCGTAGGAAGAGAGTTGAACCGAACAGTCAGTTCAGAGGTGAACGACTGACTGACAATATTCAGTCACCCCCCACGAGGGTGTCATGTGGCACAAAGCCTTTTTAACGTGGGCATTCCCGAGCCATTAGGCCCGGCCAAAAAATAGCCATTTGAACCCGTATAAACGGGTTCTGGGCCGGTTTTACCTCCCGAAGGAGACTCCACCCTTCGGCGTAGCCTCCTTCGGGTTCCTCCGCCCGTAGGAAGAGTTGAACCGAACAGTCAGTTCAGAGGTGAACGACTGACTGACAATATTCAGTCACCCCCCCACGAGGGTGTCATGTGGCACAAGGCCTTTTTAACGTGGGCATTCCCGAGCCATTAGGCCCGGCCAAAAAAAAGGCCATTTGAACCCGCATAAACGGGTTCTGGGCCGGTTTAACCTCCCCGAAGGAGACTCCGCCCTTCGGCGTAGCCTCCTTCGGGTTCCTCTCGCCCGTAGGAAGAGAGTTGTACCGTGCAGTCAGTTCAGAGGTGAACGACTGACTGACTACCTGCCTACTCCTGAGGCACAGTATTTATTAATTATGGAATAGTCCATTATTATTATTATGGGTAAGATCCCATAACAATTAAATATCATAAGAAATGGGAGTCTTTATAAACTTTTCCAAACGGTATCTATGATTTGCAATTGGAATGAAAGCAATGATGACACCTACACTGAATCAATCATAAAAATTCAATATGTAGAATTAGTTATACTATTTACATTATTCGGATTATTGTTCTCATCTTTGTCGCCATATTTATTACAACGTTGCGGTCGTTGTACGCTCCGGCCTTCTTCAGGTGGGTGGAATGTCGAACTGCACCCTTTATTTCGCTCAATGGGGTAAACTGTTCTAGTTCCGTGTACCACGTTTAATCGATGTCAGTTGTCAATTATCTCCTGTTAATTCCCCTTTCCAAGTTCTCCACTGCCTTAATCGGGTATTTAACTCACGCTCTTTGGGTCTTTGTCACTGGATACAACTAACGCCTTTATCCACCGTGTCATGTGTCCTTGAGAAATTAGTTTAATACTAAACACTTCAAGTACCTTGGCATATATACCCGTGTGCAAATTGAAACAATCGGTTTAGTTTCCTTTCTTTCACCATACGACGGTCAGTGTTAGACCCACTGGAGTGGCAGGGTGTAATCGATTTCTATTTTTTTTCTCAGTTTAGGACATTTGCAGTGGTGTGCAGTAAAATGAATTTATTTTCGGTGTATAATGACAAAATTTATTTGGCCTTGAAAAATATTGCGTCATTCGTGATTGCGTCTGATTTTTAGCACGCCAAAACACTACTGTCTCGATTGTCGATTAGTTTTCCTACGGCCATTGTCCGCGATGGACGTTAGTCCAAGGAAGGGTACGAAAATTATAACGCTGCACGAACACACTGGCAAGCCTTACCAGTGAGCAAATTATAGGCTGGCCTGGAACTCTCCTGATTTAAATCTAATCGAGACTCTCTGGTCAATCTACAAGGAAAAAATTCGCGGAATGGACATACAAAGTACTAACATGTGTACTGGGTCATAGTTTATTGGAAAAATGCAAAAAAGTAAATAAGAACGGAATTCTTTTATTTGTTTCAATTAATTTGCACAAGAATGTAGATCAGTTATAACAAATTTAGAATAGGCGATAAGGAAATTGAATTTAGTAGAGGCGATAAGGAAATTGAATTTAGTAGAGGCGATAAGGAAATTGAATTAAGTAGAGGCGATAAGGAAATTGAATTTAGTAGAGGGGATAAAGAGATTAAATTTAGTATAGGCGATAAGGAAATTGAATTTAGTAGAGGCGATAAAGAGATTAAATTTAGTAGAAGCGATAAGGAAATTGAATTTAGTAGAGTCGATAAAGAAATTGAATTTAGTAGAGGCGATAAAGAGATTAAATTTAGTATAGGCGATAAGGAAATTGAATTTAGTAGAGGCGATAAGGAAATTGAATTTAGTAGAGGCGATAAAGTAATTAAATTTAGTATAGGCGATAAGGAAATTGAATTAAGTAGAGGCGATAAGGAAATTGAATTTAGTAGAGACGATAAAGAAATTAAATTTATTAGAGTCGATAAAGAAATTGAATTTAGTAGAGTCGATAAAGAGATTAAATTTAGTATAGGCGATAAGGAAATTGAATTTAGTAGAGGCGATAAAGAAATTAAATTTAGTATAGGCGATAAGGAAATTGAATTAATTAGAGGCGATAAAGAAATTGAATTTAGTAGAGGCGATAAGGAAATTGAATTAAGTAGAGGCGATAAGGAAATTGAATTTAGTAGAGGCGATAAAGAAATTAAATTTCGTAGAGGCGATAAGGAAATTGATTTAAGTAGAGGCGATAATGAAATTGAATTTAGTAGAGGCGATAAAGAAATTGAATTTTGTAGAGGTGATAAGGAAATTGAATTTAGTATAGGCGATAAGGAAATTGAACATAGAATATCCTGTATTTGCGTTAATTTCGCCTAAAGACACAAGTTGCTACAAAACCAAAATATTAAAAAGAAAACTCAAGCCATATACTTCAATAGCCTTGCTATTTCGATAATCTCATATAAATGTTATGTATCGATTTGATCCCGTTCACAGATATCCAGTCACGATTAGTAAAAGGATTTGATAGGCGAAAGAGCTGAGCTGTTAGACCAAAATGGCAGAATTTGTCTGATACATTACCAATTTAGCCAGCCAGAACAGTAGGCACAGCCCTGTATAAAACATCTATTTGATAATATGGGAAAAATCATTCCTGTTCTTATTTCCCGAAGTGGCGTTTGTCATCCACCATGTTACCTTGTTATCATAACACCCATATATGTTCCGACTCAAGGCTGTTAATATGTAAAAAAAGAAAAACGAGAAAAAAAAACAAATTAACCAATAAATGAATTCCCCTGGCTAAGGGTTAAATAACAGCCTTGGGGTTTATAGTCTTTAGAGGCAACTAAACTAACTAAAAGAAAATTACGAATTCTAAACCACGGAGAAGGCAACGGAAAGCCACTCTGCTATTTGTCTCATGAACAGTAAAGAAATGGAATCTGCGGAGAGTCATGAAGCTCTACGTACTGAAGAAACGTGATAAGTATGTCAGTTAGGAAAATTAAATTACAATAGTTTCAGAAACTCCTAGACAGTGAAAAAACCGTCAATGCGTGACGCTAGATCAGCGAAAATATCTCGCCAACGATTGCAGAAAAAAAAGGGAATCTCTCGCGAGACATCATGTCAGACGATGTTCACAGAAGAGACTAAAATATCTGCACTCGAAAGTAAAAATAGAAAAGGAAGTGCAGAGACATGAATCCGACTTAATTCGTGACGATCAAATCATGAAATGAAAATGAATAGTCCTCGGCTCAAGGTTGAGACGTGATTTTGAATTTACTTACTTCACTCTCTACATACATAAAATATATCCATATTTATTTAGAAAAATTGAAAATAATCAGAAAAAAAACATACTGACGCTCTCAAAACTCAAAATATAGGATATATTTGTCGATTGTCCGTTACGCAAGCGATGGCATTATATAAAGTGGTCGTCCGGAAGTCAAAAGATAGCCATGAATAATAGAGACTCTGTTTATATCAAAGATGGCAGACGATCAAGTTTAGGTCCAGTCGGCCGGGCGAGAAATACTGGTAGGAAGTAGAATAGAGCTGAATTAAAAGGAGAAAGATGGAAAAAGAAATTTCTGGGTGAGGTAACTGGTCGGGAAGTTAATGGGTGTTGCACCTATCGAGAAATACAGAAATAAAAATCCCCAAAATAATCCTCATTGTGTGTGATTAAGTAAGGAGAAAATGAAATATTAACCGAAAGCAAGTTTGAAAAATATGAATATGAAACATAGCTTTTCAGCATTTTCTTTTTGACAAAACCTTTTCTTTAGATATATTCATAGAATCATTATCCAGTCATCAAAGTGCTTCCCTGGCTTTCTGTCAACTTATACTACATGTCAAATAAAAAGGGCATCCCGTTATATTTAGTAAAATAAATCCAGTACAAGTTTCGTATAAAGAGATAATGAAAGAGGTGTGTGATATGAATGTTAGAAGTCATAATAGGAATTGAAGAGTATGGGCATAAGGAGGATTTGATCGTTAAATTGAAGAGATTAACATTGTAGTGTTTAGGGAAGTACTTATGCAGGAGTCCGTTCCAGAAAGCAGCAGTTCTTGGTAAAATGCTTTCTTAATTGGAATACAGAGAAAATGAGAGTGATTCGGTTCCTTGCATGTAACATGATGTATTCTAGAAATAAAGGTGTGAATAGGTAGAAGCAAAGAATGTCACACCTATGAACACTTGCCATGAAATAAAGGAATAAATAACGATATTGTTACAGCTTTGAAAAGGACATATTTAAGAAATAAGTATATATATAATATATAATGTATGCAGCATATTGAAAGAAGAGTAAGTATAAGGAATATTTTTTACCTTAAATTGTTAAATCAATATATATATATATATATATATATATATATATATATATATATATACACACACAGACACACACACACTGTTACATTAGAACATGCAAGTAATTACTACAAAATTGTACATTTTGTTTCGATGTTTACATAAAACGTCTCTTTAGGTATTAACATCATTGTTAATTACCTGAAGAGATGTTTTATTTAAACGTTGAAACAAAATGGAGAATTTTGTAGTAGAAACTTACATGTTCTATTGTAACAGTTTATAATAAATATTTACTGCTCTATTCTTGTACTGAGCCTTGTTTTAAATTAATATTTTGAATTAATGTTTTGTAATTTTATCCTTCGTTCTTTTACATTTGTTTTGTAAAAACAATACACTAGATTTGGCTGATTCATTCTGTCGAGTGAAGATGGCCCAGTGGTAGAAGCTCTGACTGACACCATATCGGTTGAGTTTAGATCCGGGTGATCTGTGACACAGCGAAACAGTACTGTCTGCGAATATATATTTTCAATTGAGCACTGTTGAACGACAAGCTAATTCTAAAAACAACGGTCACCTGCGTAAATGCGAAGCTCTTCCTTAAAATGAATGGAGCACTTTGGCTGATTGGCGTTTGTTTACGTTTTTAAAAACTATACACTAGATTTGGCTGATTCGTTATGTCGAGTGAAGATAGCTCAGTGGTAGATGCTCTGACTGACATCAAATCGGTTGGGATTGATGCATTCGGTTGTCTAGTCGCACTGAGGAGCTGTGATACAGTGAAACAGTACAGTTTGCGAATGACATATATATATATATATATATATATATATATATATATATAGGATGGAAGGCGAAAGGTAGATATACAGTAATGAAAAACAAAAAGTCCGCACAAAAACTATGTATTGATTATACAAATATATCAATCTTAAAAATATCAATACCTCAATTTATCAAACCGCTGGACCCCTGTCATTCAGACGTCATATTATTTAATAAATAACAAAACATTATAATAAATGTATTATAATGAAAATTATGAAAATAAAAATATTTACAATAATTTTAATGAATTTAAGTATTAAATCAATCCTACAACCATTAATATGATAATGGTATAATACTTACATTATAAATACTTTTCAGTCGAGGAAGAATGTATCTATAGTTAGAATGTTTAATATTTCGAATATTCTAAGTCATTTACTTTTACACAATGATTCAGAAGTAATGAAACAAAAAATAACATATGACGTTTCTTTGGATTTAATTCTGACATAATCATGTGAAATTCTTTAGCTAATGAAAAAAAATAGTTGTCATTGGTGTCCGGAGTCTTAAAATTAAAAGAAGTGTTAATTTAAGATGGAAAACAGAGATAAAGAAAGAAAGAAGATGAAAATAAACGAAATTTATCTATAGTGTGTCTCAGATGAAAATATCGAGATATAAATAAATAAATATTACACGCACACACACACACACACACACACACACACACACACACACACACACACACATATATATATATATATATATATATATATATATAAGTTTATTCGAAAATTATAACATAAATATGTTTTGATAAAATCACTACAAAATAGCCATTTTGTTTGGTTCTGAATTTATCAAGTGATGGTTTGAATCCTCATCACTTGATAAGTCACCAGAAGTGTTGAAACAAAATGGCTATTTTTGTAGTGATTTTATAACCTATTTATATTACAATTTTCGAATAAATTATATTTGTCCTACTCTGTATTGAGCACTCTTTTAAGAATAGTATTTTGGTTATTGGAATTTATTCCGTATACACGAATCCTATACTTCGATATATATATATATATATATATATATATATATATATATATATATATATATTTGTTTTTTTTCGCATTCTGTTTTATATATACAAAATTTTGAGTATGCGGAAAATTAATTTGGGAATCAAGTATTAGTTATATCCCTGGTCAAGAATACGGAAAACTGAACTTCCGAATTTACGCTACACTATTTATAAGAAAAATCTGATTACTGGATGTTAAAAATTAGATTTACTAAATTCAGAAATTTTATTAGTTAATAAATATATTTCCTAATTTTTAATATCTATTTTTAGTAGGGACAAATACTGCTAATCGTGAGTCTTCAAATTTTCATAGCAAACAAAAGTAGTCTACTTTTTGAAAGCTTGAACGTCGTTTCAGAGAACGTCGCTGATTGGTTAATAAATGCTCTTGCGGAAATTTAAATTTAAAGCTCCGGTAAACCTACCTTTGCACAAAATTGAGGCGATTTCTATGTGATTCCACATTTGCATAGAAGTGAGATTTTTGTGATAGGACTTAAATCTACTGAATTTCATTTTCTACAATTTTCATTACTAACAAAGTGCCTATGAAATCAGAAGATCAGACCACAAGTTTTTCTCGTTCAGTGATTGCTTTCCCAAGGTTACAGTGCTGAGTCAGTCGTCTTGTTCTATTCAGAGCTGAACTATTAATACATTTCCAAGATCAACTGTGTAAATGCCGATTCGAGTTTCTATATCATTCGATAACCGCGACACGCACGACACATGGGTGCCAGAGCGTACCCTTGAATTCTTACTGTTAGAGTAATACAGAGATGTTGCCTAGACGACGGATCGCAAGGGACCAGTCACGCTTCATTTATGGCCGTCTCACCCGATCACTCTCAGAAATGACTGGACAAACCTGAACAAGGCTAAAAAAAAAAGACAGGAAGTAATATCTATTCTAGATAAGAAAAGAATGAAAAAAATGAATGGTTTCAAAAGATAACTGACTTAAATACTGAGTTACCTATGACTAGAATGATATTGGAGAAAGATGTACACTTAAGTTTCATAGATTACGCTTAAAGCATTTAACAACATTATGCCGTAGAACAAAGATCTATTTGAACTGTTAGGAAAACTTGATCAGTTTGTATTGCATAGCCCCAAGTTGGAGGGGGGGTCTCGTCTCGTCTTCTCTCGTCCGGCGATCACTAATTATTTTGGTTCAGCAATGAAAAACTTCAAACAGAGAATTTTAACTTAACTATTTTTATTACTCATATCGACATTATAGTATCTAATAGGGGGGTGGTCACTCTCCTCACTGGGGAGCCGCTTAGGACACGAAAGAGAACACGTCTAGATCGCTTGACGGGTAAGAAGCAACTCCTGGAAAACTTTCTACTATGTTTCCCACGCTATCTCACACAATCAAAATCGACTTCCCTATTATGGCTTATATATGACCTCGAATGTCAACCTCCGGAAATTGCAGCCGTGATACACTTCCCGTAAAAATAATAGTCGATTAAACTATTATTTAATATTCGGAAAGGATGTTAGAATAATCCATACTGGGTGCAAACCGCCTGTATACGGATAGGAATTAAATTCAGTAGGTACACAAAAATAGAAAGGGGTCATGAGGCAAGGATATGACTTCCCTCCAGATTTATTCGATATCTACAGTGAAGCTATCATGATGGAGATGGAGATCCTACCAGGATTTTTCTTAAGTGTAATCTTATTAATATAAGATACGCTAAAAGCACTGTGCTGATCGCTGAGACAGAAGCAAGAAATAAAAAGAATGAAACATCAGCTGCAAGAAGACAGGAAAATTGGACGTCAGCAAGAGTAAGATTCCAAGATACAAACTACAAATTGCAGGTATCAATCTCAAGCAAATACAGGGAAGTGTTTTAACACAAGAAGGAAAATATGACACCGAAATCCGAATGCAAGCTTTATTAGCCATACACTCGTGCCAAAAGCCAAACAAAGTACCATGAAACAGAAAAAAAACTCGTTAGATTCAAGCAAAAGAGTCATATATGGCAGTGAATGATGGACAATCTTTCCATCGATGACTAAGGCAAGAACAGAGGCAACAGAAATCTGAATCTACATAAGGACTGAGAATTCTATGTAAGCAACCAGAAATTCTTCATGAAAATGGCAACAAAAAACAAACACTTATATTCAGAATCCGAAAAAGACAGCTGAAATTTCTTGGGCATATCATAAAGGAGAAAGACTTGAAAATAGTAACCCTAACAGGACATACTGATAACAAGAGAGAAATATGGCACAATAAATGGAGTGAGAATTCCATTCCAGGCCTGATCGATCTCTTGTATTGGTTGGAGATAAGACGTGGAGTCAGGTAATTACTAGAGCGGTATAGGGAACCGAATATTTTCTAGCATCTTTACAGACGTGTGTACGTGTTCCACTTGCGGTCTGAGGTAAGTTTAAATCCCAATAGGCACGAGACCACACTGATGAAACATCCATTCATCGTGATGGGTGATCAGAGTCCGATCGGGGATGATAGAATGTAACTACTTGGATTTTGGAGGTTAGCTCGCTAGCTAGCTAGCTAAGTAGATAGATAGATAGATAGATAGATAGATAGATAGATAGATAGATAGATTGTCTAAGATATATATATATATATATATATATATATATATATATATATATAAAAAAAGATAGATAAATAGATAGATAGATAAATAGATAGATAGATAGATTTCTAAGATAGAGATAGTGTTTAAGACAGATAGATAGATAGATAGAAAGAAAGAAGAAAGAAAGAAAGGCGTCTGAGATAGATAGATTGTGTCTAGATTGATAGATAGATAGTCTCAGATAGAGAGATAGAAAGGCTTCTGAGATAGATAGATATATATAGAGCGAGATATTGTCAAAGATAGATAGATAGATAGAAAGGCGTCTGAGATAGATAGATAGATAGATAGATAGATAGATAGATAGATAGATAGATAGATTATAAATGTAAAAGACAATAGGAAATCTGTAATGGTAGCCGACGCGTTTCGTCCAATGTGGACTTTCTCAAGGCAAAAAACGAAATTAATTTATTAAACAAAATAACTAATAATAACAAAATAAAATGTCCTTAGCAACTGGAAGAATTTAGAGAACTCTATTTTCATGCTGTTAACTGAAAATTTCGTCAATTACTGTCATGTGTGGAGATATTGCTTTTGTTGTGCTGTGTTGACGGATTCAACCATTTTCTTTTGATTTCACGATACTGCTCTGTACGTTTGTTTGGGGTAGTAGTAATTCTGTTAAGAAAGGGAAAAAGCCTGAGCGTAGATTAATATTTGGGTAATATCCAATGGCGGCACTCACGAGAATTTTCCTTCTGAGTGAGTTATTTTCTTTTTTATGAGTGTAGCATTTTTAAAACCAACATTGTGTTTGAATTTATTTCTGCGTATGACTAGTACATTAGCTAACTTGTTTTTTGTGAGGTCTCTTTTGTTCTCATAAATTCATTTTTTTTTATTTCTACTTGTTTCTCCAATATATTGGTATTTACTTTTGATAACCAACATTACTGACAGAAAGTTGGTTTACCAATGGGATCACCTCTCAGCGGCGTTCTTACTCCAAGGGTATTTGCGAATAAGTGTATGGAATGGGAACTCAGCTCCCAGATTTTTAATTTAGAGCTATTATCCCTGACACCACATCCAAGCTTACATCCCCTGGTATTCCCAAGTGGTTACTCGGCTTGGTATTGACTGGATTCGACGTTGCTTAACGTCATAATCCAGCTGAGCTTTGAATATTAGATACTTGCATGTGGAGCTGCAGCACAAGTGCTGTCCTTATGATCATAATGGCTGTCGAGACGTGTCGTATGACTGTATTACAATGGAAGTTATCTATTTATTTGAAAGTTAAGTGTCTTGCAATATTGAACATGATAGTTTCAAATCATTCTCCGTCGGCGGCCAGAATTGGATAAATAAAAAGGAATATTAGAAATCTATTTTTTTTTCTTTTTTTACATATATTTCATTCTGTTTTAGCGTTCTAATATTTATATCTTCAGTCGGAACTGGTAAAAATATCTGGAATTTTTTCAATTCCGCAACTGACAAAAAATATTCTGGCGACAATGATTAATATCAATTGCGAGAAGTGGCAAGGGTCAATCTGAAGGTAATGCCTTCTGTCATATTATATCGACAATAGTATTTGAACCACTCAGCTACTACATGCATATATATATATATATATATATATATATATATATATATATATATATATATATATATATATACTCGATTGGTAAAAAAAATCAGACAGCACAACTGCAAGTCTATCAAAATAAATTGAAACCCGAGGAAAAAAAAAAAGAAAAAAAAAACTAGAAACATCCGAACAGGGCGAAATAAATCGTCCAGTTCTTTAAGTTTTTATTCCAAAGAAAAAAATCCAAGCGAGTAATAAAACTAAAACGTAGACTGCTGAAAACGCTAAGTAGAGCTTGGATTATCCTGAAAATCATTTAGGTGAAATCTAGGTAGGTTGTTCCTGGTACTTTAGGATTTATTATATATATATATATATATATATATATATATATATATATATATATATATATATATGCAATGTGTCCATAAAAAGTATGTGTGCAATTTAAAATACATAAGTATTTTTAAATTGCACAGATACTTTATGGACACCCTATATATATATATATATATATATATATATATATATGAATATGTATACATATATATATATGTGTGTCTGTGTGTGTGTCTGTGTGTGTGTGTGTGTGTTTGCATGAGTAAAAATTCGGATATAAATAAAACATATCTCTAAAAATCAATATAAATATAGGGAGAGAGAGAAACAGACAGAGAGACAGACTGAGAGAATAAGTGAAAAAGATGACATACACACACGAAAAAAATGTTGCATTGTGACTGTAGTTTTGAGTTTCACTGTGAGCATCAGATCAGTGCAGTTTTCATTGAGCAGTCTATTCCTATGGCAGGATGTATATATTGGACAATAAACTAAAAGATAAAAATAGCGGACAAAAGAGGTAAACGATACTCCTACAAATATATATATATATATATATATATATATATTTCAATCATGTGTCGATTAGTTTTCGTGGCGATCCTTTCAAGTTCGCGCATTAATTTTCTGGCAGACTTAGAAAATTGAGTAAGAAAAATACCAAAGTTTTCTTTCGAATAGTTTTTATTTTCCCAATTACTTTCGATCTCATCTGAGACCATCTTCAGTTGGTTAAGTTGTCTGTGTGTATGAATTTGTGTTTCTATAGTAATGTTCTAAATTTAAATATGTCTAAATTATTTAACTACAGCTGTTTGAATGAAAATATACTGCCCAAATATATGCAATATATATACATACATGCATACATAGAAGGTAGAAGATATATATATATGTATATATATATATATATATATATATATATATATATATATACATATATATATACATATATATATATATACACACACACACACACACACAAATATGTATGTATGTATACATAAAAACAGGGATAAAAATGACAGTAAAAAAGTTAAGAATACCAGCAATAGGGTCTGTAAAAAGAAAAAGCATTACTCAAGCTCCCAAGAGAATTCAATTTCGTCATTAAATGATCCAGAAGGATTTGATATGCCATTAAACAAATATATATGTATGTATATAACAAACACACACATACACACACACACACACACACACACACACATATATATATATATATATATATATATATATATATATATATATATATATATATATATAATTTTATCATCCATTGACTGGTTTAAAAAAATGTTTGTAAATTTCATTTCATTTTACAAGATGAAAGTTATCATTAATGTTATCTTAATTCTTACTTTATATATATATATATATATATATATATATATATATATATATATATATATATATATATATATACCCCATATAGGTTTGGTGTATACAGAATAAATTCCAATAATCAATAAATACTATTCTTTCAAAAGTGGTCAATAAAGAGTAGAGCAAAAATAATTATTTATTCGAAAATTATAACATAAATATGTTATGAAATCACTACAAAATAGCCATTTTATTTCAAAACTTCTGGTGTCATATCAGGTGATGGTGTTAAATGTAGAACTCATAAGTTATATATATATATATATATATATATATATATATATATATATATATATATATATATATATATATATAACTTAAGAGTGGAGAACTTGGAGCCTTATAATCTAACCAGCTTGCCAATGATTTTTATGACAATAAAACCTAGTTACTGTTCTACTATTGAAATACAATGAAAATAATAAGAGGGATTATCAATGGTCAGGAATTAAGAAAAATATTACTGGTGCAATAAGATAATCATTTATTACTGATTGTGAGAATTTTTTTTTTCACATTTCTAAATTTTTTTTTTATTCATCGATTCTTGTTTGTAATCATAGCATTTATTTTATATCGTACCATTTGGTTGTGATCATACCATTTTATATACTCGATCGGAATGTCGTTTGAGACATAGAATCTTATGAATTACGACAGAAAAACAAATCGTCAGCGTCACTGTGATGTTAAAATCTGAAGCAGTCTATCAATCGACTTCCTCGTCATTCTCTCTTGAAACGTTCGGTGATCTTTTTGGCCGTCTATAAAAATTTCTAGATTATCGTCAATAAAAACCAGAATGCTTTACCGCGTTGATCTTCTGTAGAAATGGCTAGGGTTATCCCATTCTTATTTCAAAGCGGATGAGATAGATAGATAGATAGATAGATAGATAGATAGATAGATAGATAGATGGGAACAGTCTGAGATATATATATATATATATATATATATATATATATATATATTTAGATAGATAGATAGAAATGATTGAGCCTATAAAGATATAAGAACAGTTTGATATATATATATATATATATATATATATATATATATAGAGAGAGAGAGAGAGAGAGTGAGAGAGAGAGAGAGGGGGGGGGGGGGGGCAGCCTGCGGAAAAAAAAAAAAGTAGATCTTTCTTATATATAAATAAACAGATAGATACGTACAGTTTGAGATAGATAGATAGATAGATAGATAGATAGATAGATAGATAGATAGATATGAAATCTTATAATGGCGTAAGAAAGCAAAAATGAAGAGAAGAAAAGAGGAAAAAAATACAAAATGGATAGAAATAAAAATGCGAATGAAAAATGAACCTGAGAAATCTGTCAAAAGCTAAAGGAAAAAATGAAAAGAAATGATCTAAATTCGAACGAATAAATAAACCAAAGACACGCATATAAAGAATAAAAGAAATTATGAATGTTAGAAAAGAAAGAAAAAAACATTCACAATATAATTACACGAAAAGAAACAAAAACGAAAATACGAAGCAAAAAGAATTAATGGAGGAAAGTAAATATGAAAGCCAGAAAAGAATGAAAAAAACATAAACTATTAAGGTTAGAAAAAGAAAAAGAAAAGTATATATATATATATATATATATATATATATATATATATATATATATATATATATATACGAAGAAAAGAAAGAAAGAAAGAAAGAAAGAAAGAAAGAAAGAAAGAAAGAAAGAAAGAATGGAAGGAAAGAAGAAAGAAAGAAAGAAAGAAAGAAAGAAAGAAAGAAAGAAAGAAAGAAAGAAAGAAAGAATGGGTACTAAAAAAAGAAACAAAAAGAAAATAGGAATTGGAGAAAAGTAAAAAAAATCGTATGAACTAATACATGAAGGAAGGAAATGAAATATGAATGCGAGAAAAGAAAGAAAAAGAAACTATTAATGTTAGAAAGGAAAGGAAAAGTATATAAATATGACGAAGAAAGAAAGAAAGAAAGAAAGAAAGAAAGAAAGAAAGAAAGAAAGAATGGAAGGAAAGAAGAAAGAAAGAAAGAAAGAAAGAAAGAAAGAAAGAAAGAAAGAAAGAAAGAAAGAAAGAGCGACGACCAGAAAAGAAACATAAAAGAAAATATGAATAAAAAGAAAGTATGAAAAAAGAAAGAATGAACGGATGAATGAAAGGAAAGAAAAGGAAATGTAAATTCAAGAAAAAGAAGGAAAGAAAAACAGAAGAAAAGAGATAAATAAAAAATATAGAAAAATATATAAGAAAGAAAGTACAATTGTAAAAAAAAACAAAGAAAAGGAACATGAAAGTGAGAAAGAAGGAATAAGAAAGAAAGGAAATATTAAAAGAAAAAATAACAGAAAGAAAGATATAAATACGAGTTAAAGAAAGAAAGAAATTAAGGAAATATGAAATCGAGAAATATCAAAGAAAGAAAGAAAATATGAATAAGAGAAAAGAAATAAAAGAAAAAGAAAGAAAGAAAAAGAAAAAAGAAAATATAAATATAAATACGATAAAAAAGGAAAAGAAAAAAGAAAGAAAAAAGAAAGTAAATATGAATGCCATCAAAGGAAGGAATATCCATATAGATAGATAGATAGATCGATAAACAGACTGAGATAGATAGATAGATAGATAGATAGATAGATAGATAGATAGATAGATATCGACAATCAAATATAGAAGAAGTCCGATGATATAGCTGGAAACATAAACGTATATCACTTATTCCCATTCGACTTCGATGACACAATCTTCTCTCATAAACATACGAGCAATGGAAATTTTTCCCCACGTCTCTTCATTTATAGCAATCTCCATTTTATTTCATTCACCGGCCGCCAAGAAAGATGCTTGTTTGCCCAGCATTCACATCAAAAGCCAGACAACGAGACCCAAAGGTCAGATGTCGTAGAATCTCGCGAGATTGTCAGTCAGTGATGAAGTGTTCATCTTTGGTTTCTTACCGTTAGATTTTTTTTTTTTTTTTTTTGATGGTATCTAAAGACATTTTGTTGAGAAAGTGGGATAGGAAGCGATAAGGGGGTGGGGCAGAAAGAAGCTGTTCTTACGTCGCCATCTTCAAAGCGGTGTCTACGTCATCTGATATAGTTTTTTTGGATCCATTTGTTATCTTACACATTACGGCCCGCTTCAATGCCATTATTCCACGCATATTCATTGTGTCACATCTTCGTTTTTCGCCAGGAATATTTGCCTTTTGTTTCCATTTCGTGTTTTATGACTATCTCGTGTGTTGGTTGTTTTTTTTTTTTTTTTTTTCATTGTTAATTCTGTATTTTTTACATATTTTTTTAATTAACTATCTTAGATATTTTTAAATTTATTTTTTTGCTTTTCTTTCCAGTCAGTATTTTTGTTTATGTTTGTACCTAATTTTCTTTCAGGTTTTATTTTATTATTTTGCTTTCTTGCTGTTTTTTTCTCCATTTCGTATTTTATGGCTAATCTAGATTTTACATTTTTATTTTATTTTCCGTCATTTTAAACTTTCTTCTTTTCGTGTTTTTCTTCCAATTTCATATTTTATAAGTATTCACATACTTTTCTTTTTTCATTCTCTTTTTAATCTTTCTTTTTATTCTTTATTTTTTCTTATACTTTTTTACTTCCCATTTCATATTTAAAGCTAACCTTTTTTGCTAATTTCTTTTTCGACACATTTACTTTTTTTTCTCTCTCTCCTATTTGACAACTTATTTATTTTAAATGCAGTTTTCTTTTTTTTTTTTAATTGAGGTCATGTTTTTAGATTTGTATTTTTCCTTTATTTTACATATTTTCGTAATCTTTTTTCTACTTTTTTTTTTTATTTAGAGAATTTTTTCCTTCCGGCTTCTCCTTCCGGTTCTTTCTTCTGGGGCTTCCTTTCTAGTTTTGTATACTGTCTCTTTATTTCTTCCTTTCTCTCTCACAGCCTTTTTTTTTCGTTACTCCCTTTTGTCTGTCGCCCTTTCTTTCTGATTGTTTTGCTATATGCTTACCTTTCTTTCACACTGACTATATCTGTGGCTGTAATATCTCTTTCTTTCTAGTTTTCTTTCTTTCTTTTTTCTCTTTTTCTTTCTTTCTATCTCTTTTCCTTTGTTTGCATGTCTTTCTTTCTTTATTTCATCTCTATTTCTTTCATTTTTCTACATTTCTTTCTGTCTTTCTATTTTTGGTTTTTTCTTTGTTTTTTGTCTGCTTTTTTTCTTTATCTCTTTCCGTTGTGTCTTTCATTCTTTCTTTGTTTCTTTTTCTGTTTTTCTTCAAGCTATAAAATCATTACGCATATTCTTATTTCATAAAATCTTACTTATATATATATATATATATATATATATATATATATATATATTTTATACATCATATATATATATATAAAATTATATATATATAAATCATAATGTATATATATAAAACATGTCAAAATTGCAACATATATATATATATATATTTATTTATTTATTTTATATTATATATATATATATATATATATAAAAATATAATATATATATAAAACGTCAAAATCGCAACATAATATATATATATATTTTATTTATTTACTTTATATTATATATATATAATATAAAATATATATATATATAAAATATAATATATATATATAAAAAAACATGTCAAAATCGCAACATAATATATATATATATATATATTTATTTATTTACTTTATATTATATATATATAATATAATATATATATATATATAAAATATAATATATATATATAAAAAAAATGTCAAAATCGCAACATAATATATATATAAATATTTGTTTATTTATTTTATATTATATACATATATATAATATAATATATATATATATATAAAAATATAATATATATATAAAACATGTCAAATCTTTATTTATGTCACGATATTTTAATTTCAGACACACTGTAGATAAATTTCGTTTATTTTCATCTTTTTCTTTCTTTATCTCTGTTTTCCATCATAAATCAACACTGCTTTTAATTTTAAGACTCCGGTCACCAATGATACCTTTTTTTTTTTTCATTAGCTAAAGAATTTCACATGATTATGTCAGAATTAAATCCAAAGAAACGTCATATGTTATTTTTTGTTTCATTACTTCTGAATCATTGTGTAAAAGTAAATGACTTGGAATATTCGAAATACCAAACATTCCAACTATAGACACTTTTTTCCCTCTTCAATCCCCCACATACATACACCTGAAAAAAAAGGTAAGAAACCTAAGGATATGACAGTTAATTAAACTTTATGTCCAAGGAATAATGAGAGGAGACTCTGCCAAGGGGAGTAGGAAAGAGCGCGTTGAGTCTCATCGCCGAGGTTAAAGGGTTTCCACGTTTGAATCATAGTAGAAATCAAAAATGGCTAGAAGAAGATGTTAGGACAAAATATAGTATGGCTTTTATTATCGGTAATGCCAGTATCAACTTCAATGGGGACACAAATATGAAGTGTGTGGGATACGGTGATTAGGTGTCGGTAAGTGGATTTTATGATGCGTCAACCTTTCTTGTGTTATTTAATCTCGAAATCGCCTTTCATTTATACACACACATGCACACACACACACACACACACATATATATATATATATATATATATATATATGTGTGTGTGTGTGTGTGTGTGTGTGTGTGTGTGTGTGTGTGTATTTAGGCAGCAATCCTTCTTTCATGCACATTTCATTGAAAACGACAGACATGGTGTTTTTATTTAGTTTTTTTTATACAATTTCTCATGCGATATAATATTTTTTTTTCTTTTCGGATGATAAATTATATAAAACTTGTCCGAATGTTTTTTGTTTTTTTTTTACCGAGCGCTTTTAGCTATACATTTAGCCATTTTCAAGGATTGTATTTTAACTGTGAAAATTAGAAATAGTCTGTTGTATGTATGTTTTATAAAATAATAATTTGTTGGTAAGGGCCTCAGAATTAACACGGAAGCCTACATCAAGTCCCTTGAGGATATAGTGCTACTCTGGATCAAGAGAATGACTGCTAGAAGACCCTATGTCTGGCTACATGACTCTACCCGATACCACACAAGCAGAAGAACCCAGTCATGGCAGCCAGACAATTTCTGCAACCACATCAACCCTTACATCTGGTCAGCTAACTCCCTAGAGTGCAATCCCCTTGATTATTATGTAGGGCGCAATTGAGCGAGAGACCAACTCCTTGTAACATCAAAGATGAACTGAAGGCAAGGGTTATGGCAGTATTCACCAACTTAAACAAGGAAACCGCCCAGAAGAGTTGCAGGAGATTCCGAAGTCGTCTGCTAGCCGTGGTAAAGCCAATGGCGATTTTATTGAGTTAATTTACTCTTTAGTATTTCAAGATATTTTGTGTAATTTTGGTAGACATCCCTTTTAAAATAAGATGTCTGTTATTTTCATTTTTGCGTCATTCCGACGACAATTTATCCATTGCATCATGTATATTCGTGTCTATTGGTTCTTAAGAAAATTTAATGAAGAATCTGCAATATTATTGGTCCTGACCTGGTACCTCGCATTAAATCCTTTTCCCACCGCCATAATACAGTTTCCCTGTGCTTTTTTTCTCTTAATATTTGCACAGTAATTCTTTTGATGAGCTTTCCTCTTTGTTAACAGGACGACGCCAATGCCATGGAAAGATCTTATAAGCAATAACAAAATTAGAAAGAAAAATGATACATACTTAGAATCAGAAAAAGACAGAGTTAAAATTTATATGGTACGTAGAGTTCACCTATGTAATGAGCTTGGGTCAATGGATTGAAAAACATGTTTTAGTAGGAACAGCAAAAAAGTATTTACAGATTTGAGAGAAACAATAGATTTTATAAACGCAACAGTTGTAAAAAAAAATCAGTTAATTTAGTTATTTGCTCTGAAAATGAATATTTTTAGACGATCTTCTTTTATGTACCGCATTCCTACAGGACGTGGACGATGATGGGTCTCCACAACTACTTTCACATGGAGCTCTAAGCAAATCTTGTCTCCTTACTCTTCCTTCCAGTTCTTCTTATTCTGCCATCCATTTATACAATCTCGTTAGATGAGTTACTCACTGTATTTGCTCTCTTCTTCTTTAATATCCCTTAGAATGTCAAATTTTTCATTCCTTATTTCCTCCCTATCTGTCGCAGAAATGTCAACTGCACTCCAAATATGGTACTGCCTCTTTCTGATTTCCGCATGTGCCACACGCTGGTATAAGTGTCCTTTTCGCTTCCGTTTTTCTTCAAACTTTATTGTGAGTCACATATTCCATCCATAGTATTCCCAATATCCTTCTGTAGAACCACATCTCTGTTATCTCAAGACTTCATAATCTGTGAGAAAACTACCCAGCATTCACTGCCGTATAGGTGATTGATATTTCACAGTAGTTAAACTTTTTTTTTTTGTTTCAAATTAAATTTTCCTGTCTTAATACTTTGCTTAGCTTCTGGGAGGCATTTTCCCTGTTCCAATTCACTCCAAGATTTCTAGAAGGTCAGGATTATGAAATGACAAGATGATGGCAGAAGACAATCGAACAAACATTAAATAGTATACTCATCTTTTTTATAATTCTGAAATCCTTTCGGCCGTTGTATTCGGCTGTTTTCTTTAGGTGTCCGTCTTCGGAACTTAGGCATTAACTTTTATTCAGTCCATATGGTTTTCATAATATGGGCGCGTTTCCGAATGGTTAAAACGTTCGCTTTCCAATTACGCGACCCGGTTTCGAATCTCACTGTGCTCGATTTGTCAGGAAGTTATCGGTCTGGGGAGGTAATACAAGTGGGTGGCACATGTAGAAAGTTTCCGAAAATAATACCACCGATATACCCGAGTGAAATTGAGTAGAGGAAATTTTCCGGCGATGGTTGTTGATTGTGCTAGAGCGGAGTCACAAGTCATCGTGGCCGAGGTTTTCAGCTTACAGACCGTGTTAAAATTGTTGATCTTGCCTAGATGACACCAAAACTGTGACTAATGTTCGCTCAGCATATCTGAGTATGAACCACAAGTTTGCTCTGTGGATTTTGAATAAACACGGATGTGCCTGAGCAGGTGTCTGCAACAGGGATTGGATATTGTTTTCATTCAGCTTCCCTTAATTAGAGCGAGATTACTCAGATCAATTAATTAGTTTAATCCACTAAACCAGAACATTTTCTTCACTACTCAAAATGGCAGAATGAGCACATCGCAGAAGATTTTAGTATTTTTATAATAGGCACTAAAGCCCCTAAGACTCAAGTGGGGTATTGAGTGTGAGAGAATATAAGAAAAATTAATTAAAGAGAGAGGAAAATAAGAAACAGAAAATAAGAAGACAGAAGATAACGATTGATATTGTATTTAAATTTTTGAAGATTAGAGTTGACTGGAAAGTAAGAAGTTGGAATAGAGTTCCGCAAACGACAAGTGTAAGAGAAGAAACTGTTAGCATAAAACTTACGGTTGCATCTAACTATTTCAACTGTAAAATGATGAGATATACCCGCCAACGTAGTACTGCGTTTAAATTCATAAAGTCTAGGTACCATGGAGGAAAGTTCATCAGAACAATTACCATGAAACTATTTACAGAAAAGACACAGTAAAAAAAAGTCACAGCGGTAGCAAATTTACTGAAACCTAGATGCCAGATCAGGACCATTAGCATGACAGATCCTTCTTCAAATTTTATCACGAATATATAAATATATAACAGAAGCACCAGACCATATTTGATAGCAGTATTCAATGCATGGATATATCAGTTATATGCCATGCGTGATACACGCTTAGGCGATCATGTATCTTTCGATACATGACTGACGCCGTTTCTTTCTGCGGTAGACCAGTTGCCATCCAAGTCTATAGAACCCGGTCTGTCCTATTTATCCATAGCTGGTGGGGGAGGAGGATGGAGAAGAGGAGGATTCATACCTTTCCCAAGGGTATTAGGACATAAGTGAATGAAATGGATTCGACTGGAATTCGAACTCAGCTCTCCGATTCCACAATCTGGGCCGCTATCCATTACTCTACCGTTTTTAAAGGTGTAAGATAGATTCTCGAGAAAATGTCCAGGACGACACAATGAACCAATTGTAGTGAAAGAAACCAAACGAAGCCATCAATCTGAACTTATAAAAGAAATTGAAATTGGAATTGATGGGATTCGAAATCCGTATACTTGATTTAAAATGGTGTGTACTTTGCAGAATCTACGAATGGCCGAATGAGCAAAAATATATCCGGATATTTTCCTACTCGTCCCAAATACACGTATTTCATATCAATCGATATTACTTCGGAAAATAATGCATGGGTTCACTTAATTACCCCAGCTTGTAAGCTAAGGGCACCAGAATTTTATCAAAAGAAGCTTTTGTGTCTGAAGAAAAGGCCTACATGTCAAGTCCAGTGTTTGAAAACTTTATGAACGAAAAAAGGTTGTCTACGCATATTGTCTTTGGGAGAGATCTGCCCCAAGTCACTAAAGCTGTTTTGTCTCAAAGACTTTAAATAAACGGATCTACATTATACCGGAATTTAGTTAAAAAAAAACTGACTTAAACTACCGAGATGAAAGAAGTCGCTTATATTCTCCTTGATCGTTCACATTAAAAGGCCTAAAATGAGAGACGGGAGTTCGCGCTCCAGCTACAAACAAAAAAAAGAAGATGGAATTGTACTGCAACTTCCAGTCATAAATAGTTGTCTATTGTTATCAAAACGGCCTTGTGATTTGAATTCGTTTCTAATAAAAAAAAATGTTTCCCACGAGCCTGTCGGATATCCAGTTGCAACATAAAAAACATATCGTGGCATAACTAGACGCAACGTAACATTCACATCTCGTCACTCACTCGATCACCATTGAGGTTACCAGCGGAAAAGTGAGATGATAGTGACAGTGCAGTCAGGGAAGGGTGACGCGCATCCTTGAAGTCTGTGCTGTCTTAGGCTTTAACACCTGTCACCCAAGTTGAACTCGCGGCAGAAACCCAAATAAAGGTTTCGGTAGAGAAGATAACTGAGTATAACACATGGTGGTGGCTGAGGAGTACAACTGCCGAAATGTTTTCAGTACAACCACCAATATGAAAAAGTGAAATAATAAAGCATTTAAAAATAAATGTGCCGTCTGTAATAATGTTAATATCGAAATGAAATTGTCTTTTATTTTTTTACTGTAACCGGATGAATTTTCTGGCGCAGCCATCTTGCCAGTTGTACAAACAGAAACGAATCGACTCACACCTCATTGGCAAGTGACGTCAAATGAAATAACAGGCTTTGCTCAAAAGTACAAACGTCTACATTCACCCAATTTTGAAATGGTAGACAGCGATTTGAAAGAAATATCGATTATGGCAACACAAGTCGATCACGTGTCCAGCAACATAAGTCGTACCGGAAGTTTTCGATTTACTCTCGTATATCGAATCGATAATAAACACCGGAGTTTTCCATCGAAAACAGGAAAAACTTGAAGCTTGTTAGAACTTGCTGCAAGTCACGCTGACAACACCGTTTCCCACCGGAGTTAAGCAACGAGATGCCTGCTGAGTAGATAGAGGGGTAACCACTTTCAGACATCATTTAATGTACTCAGCCAAAATTATGTGCAATGCATACATTTTTAAAAATCCATTTCATGTTGATATTCCAACAATGGCAGAGCGGAGATAACGTCTTTTTCTTAAAATGACAACTCGGGGTGAGGTTGATGTTAAAAGCGCTCTGAATGGAAGTGGATTCAGAGCTCCAAAATTAGAACAGTAACTGCAACAATTGCATTCCATGAAAAAGAAAGACGACTTCCTTTATAGCAACAATATATAATTACCCTTCACCTTATGGTTCATTAGTGAGTAACGAGACCAGACTGCTATTTATTTCTTTTCTTTTTTTTTCAGATTATATGGAGAATTTATTTCTTTTTTTAACTGTTAATGATTTCATAAATATCGGAAGAGAGCGTTTTCTATGTGCTGTATCCTTTCAGGACATTGGCGTTCACGGTCCTCCACAATTTCCTGTCCTTTGTAGCTTTTACCAGATTTTGTTTTTTTGTTATCTCTCCTAAAGTCTGTTCTACTATCCATTTACACGAACTCATTCTTTTCTTTTTCTACGTACTGTATTATTTCAGGACGTTGGCGATCATGGTCCTCCACAATTTCCTGTCCTTTGTTTCTCTTAATGAATGTTGTCTTTTTGTTATATCTCCTAAAGTCTGTTCTGCTATCCATTTACACGAACTCGTTCATTTTCTTTTTTAATGTGCTGTATCCTTTCAGGACCTTGGCGATCATGGTCCTCCACAATTTCCTGTCTTTTATAGCTCTTACCAAATTTTGTTCTCTTGTTATCTCTCCTAAGCCCTGTTCTACCATCCATTTACACAAACTCGTTCTTTTTCTTCTACCTCGTCCCTTCAGCACGTTGCGATCATGGCTCTCCACAATTTCCTGTCCTTTGTAGTTCTTAGTAAATTTGTCTTTTTTTTCTGTTAAGCCCTGTTCTGTTTATGTGTCGCCTCTGTTCAAGACGTTGGCGAACACGGCTCTCCACAATTTCCTGTCTTTTGTAGTTCTTAGTAAATTTTGTCTTTTTGTTATTTCCTTTAAACATTGTTCTGCCATCTATTTACAAAAGGTTAGTTTAGGAGTAGGTTATACTTTGTCTTCATCTGTCCCCTGAGTATCAAATTTTCCAATCCCTCTTTCCTCATCAATTGACTCTTTCTGATATTATGTATAAGTACCCTTTTTATTTCTGTTTACTTGCATAAAATAAAAAAAAAGATTTCTGACGAAGAAATTATAACCAAGGTACTTGCAACATTTTATCCTACGTACCCTGTTAGCTTACGCGCATATCACCGTGAAACGCTGGTTCTCGTACGATCACTGGAGTTAAGCAACGTCGATACTGGTCAGTATCTAGATAGTCGATTGCTTTATGAATAGGAGGTCATGTAAGATTTGGATGTGCAGGAGGTCTAATTAATAATGGCTCGGAGTTGAAAATCGGAGAGCCGAGTTCTAATTCAGGTCGGTTTCAATATATTTACTTGTGCGCAATTACGCTTTTGAAAGATATGAATTCACTTCTTCTCCCTCCAGGTATGTGTTAATTAGTAGGACTTGTATCAGTAAATTTTTATGATCTCCCAAAAACATTTTAGAATCTAAAAATGATTTTCTTTAAATAACCTGTAACAAGTTGATAAACCGTAAAAATACGACAGCAGTACTCTATTCTCAGCTTGATCTGACACTTGGTACTTAATGAAGCGGTACAGGGAGCCGACCATTTTCCCCGAATCTTTTGGAATGGATCGTATGCATGTGTACTACTTGAGGTCAAGGGTGAGTCAATAGTCTCTCTAGGCACGTAGCCTCCCCGAGGTGGGAATAATTCATCTCGACTGATGGTAGTTCGGAGTTTGATCACCAATGACGGAATGTAACCCCAGCCAGTTTTCCCACACTTAATTCATAAATTCGATAACAGAACTAATTGCTAAGATAATAACCTTAGATTACTTCTGGAGAAAATACAAACAATGCAATTACAAAATTAATTAAATATAGTCTTCATTTTTTTTAACTTTAGAAGTCATGTTTGCATTCTTTTAAATAATTTTTTAAATAATTTCAAAAGCTGAATTCTTTTTAAAATATTACGATAGAGTTGATTATATCGATTGATACTGTAGATTGCCAATACAGAAAATAGAGCCAACGCAAATTAATTAAATATGGCCGTCATTTTTTTTTTTTTTTATGACACGGGTCTATGAGGTTCCTTTGGATATTTTTACTGATTAAAGAACGCAAAATTCTTTCTTACATGTAACAACAGAAATTCTATCACCATTCGTCCATGCTTGGAATATTGCTACCATATATGGCACCCCTGCTATTTACCTGGAGCTCCTTGATAAAATCCAAAGAAGAATCTGCAATATTATTGGTCCTGATCTGGCGGCTCGGTTTCAGTCATTTTCCCACCGCCCTAATGTTTCCTTTCTTTTCTTTTTTTGTAAATACTTTCATGGTAATTGTTTGGGTGAGCTCTTCGCTATGGTACCAAGATTTTTTTTTTTTAAATTAAGCACACTACTAAACTGGCGTCGTGATCCTATCAGTTTACAGTTGAGCTGACAAGATGTAGCTGTAAATTCTATATTAACAGTTTCTTTTCTCGCACATCCCGCCTGTGAAACTCCATTCCCGCTCATTATTAATGTATCTATTCATAATTCTTCTACGCCCTGTCACACTTTTAGCGGATTTACTGCCTTGCATGGAGTGATACAGATTTTTAAAAATGCACAAACGACTAAGCCATTTATGAAAAATATCTTTTTTATATTTCAAATTTACTAATGTTCACCCAATACAAGGCCCAAGAGCAACTCAAGGTAGAGGGCTACTGTATGATATTTTATGAGCGTAAGTAAACACATTTCATGAAGTTATGTAGGAAAGATCACAGTTATTCTAATATTTTAAATAAAGTTTTGCTAACATTTCTTATTGTGTCGGGCCCCACACTTTCGGCCTTACTCTTAGAAAATCACGAGCACTTCGAGGTGGTGCAATGGTTAACAAGCTTCTCTCCCTAAATCAATTACCAATGAATAGTGGGTGTGATTCTCACTGGGTGCCCTGTGGTTTGGGCCTTGTGCCTTGGAAAAAAGGAACAAAATTTAAGGAGACAGAAGATAACGATTGATATTGCATTTACATTTTTTTAATATTAAAGTTGACTGGAAAATAAGAAGTCCAGACAGAGTTCTGCAAACGAGAAGTGTTCTAGAAGAAACTGTTAGCATAGAACTTACGGTTACATCTAGCTAACAATAAAAGAACAAAAGTGAAAGACAGAAGATAACGATTGATATTGCATTTACAATTTTGAACTCGGCTCTCACATAATTTTACGTAAGTGAATGTAATGGATTCCACCGGAATTCGAACTCGGCTCTGCGATTCCTGATTCCGAGCCGCTATCCACTAGTCCATATGAGTTTGAATCTCGATATCATGTCTATTACCCATTACAAATGAGGATTGGAGTTATGTTTCTCCTCATTTTAGATGGAAGAAGTTTCTCAGCCCCGGAGATTCCAACCCAGCAGCAACACCTCCCTCATTTCTCTAGAAAAGTTCGGTCAGTGTAATACTGCTGCCAGCGTGACAGTGGTCGAGAGGTGCACAAAACCACAAATTTTGTCCTTTGCCCATATGCATAAGTATGTGCATGGCGCTGACCACGTTAAAATAACCGTGTGTCACACCCTTAGTGGGGAGGGCGGGTAAATATACCTATTGTTCTTTAAATATGCTGTAGCATACCTATGGACGATAATGGGTATATCCCCATTCACATAAATACAATAGTAAATACTATATGTTGGTGTGCAGTTTGAGAGTGGTCTTCAGCTGTGCTGGTCAAACTATGTGTCTCCGGGTAGAGAGGATCCCCAGACGAGGCTATGTCGAAGGGCAGAGTCTCGTCTCGGAAAACATCTACCCGGTCCCGTTTTATATGGGATGTATGGGGAATTTTTGACTGAGCCTACGGGCTCAGATATCCCACATTGAATTCGACCTTGTGCCACATCTGACCGTATGGGGCGGTTGGTAGATATCCTCCAGTTGGAGATTCGTCTCCATCTGTGCTAGTCAAACTATGTGTCTCCGGGTAGAGAGGATCCCAAGACGAGGCTCTGTCGAAAGGCAGAGTCTCGTGTTAGAAAACACGGTTTTATACGGGATCTACGGGGAATTTTTGGCCTAGTCAACGGGCTCGGATACCCCCATTAAATTCGGCCTTGTGCCACATATGACTGCGTGGGGCGGTTCGTAGAGATCTTGCAACTAGTTGGAGATCCGTCTTCAGCTGTACTGGTCAAACTATCTGCCTCCAGACAGAGAGGATCCCTAGACGATGAGATGTCAAAGGGCAGAGTCTCGTTTCGGTGAAACAGCTACCTGACCCCGTTTTATACGGGGTCTACAGGGAATGTTTGGCCTTGGATACCCGACATTAAATTCGCCCTGATTTGGACTAAGTCGGTGATTTTTCCCCAAGATACCAGCTCCTGGCTTAGAGGAAGATGAATTTTATGTATTTATTTTTGAATGCAATGGATAATAGGCAATTCCCCTGGTTATATATATTTCTCGCTCTTTAACTCTATGCATCTGTCTTTTTGTGTCTTGAAAACGGCACTACTATTTGAATAGTAACAGGAATCACTGGAAACGGTTACATAATTTCCTGGGAACATGCCACGAGCTATCTTGATTTACAAGTAAACTTTCAAAAGTACATTTCGCTTTAATGTCCACAAAATATTTGCTTATAAAGCGGGGATTTGCTGTTTCCTTTTCTGTAAGATATTAATGGTTTCCCTAAAGGATCACTCGTCTTTGTTTTTATTCGTTAGAGTTAGCAAAATGCAAACGAGAAGTCATTTTGAAAAGATATCCCGCAGTATGAGAGAGCGCACAGAGAAATGGATTCTTGCTTTTTTATAAAGCAGTTAACGGAATATAACAGACCTCGGTCCGATTTCGAGCTCTACCTGCATATTTCGTTTTCCCTGCCGATAACCACTGGTCTAACCCTCACCTCTGTAATTTAATATAAGCGTGCGTGTCGTGTGATGCCGTTAGGAGAGGCTTTATTTTCGTTCTTCTGTCCGCTAAATTTCGCTGTCACAAGCAGCTTTTCATTTACAGTATGAATGACGTGTCAGATCAATAAGGAGCCCTCAGTCACTATGCTGACCGAGGCGGGAAACTTCACGAAATTTTAGACAACTTCACGAGATTTCAGGAAACTTCACGAGATTTCATGATACCACTAAGCGGGTGGATACGGTTTCAATAACTGAGCCTGACAATAATCTATTAGTCAACTTAACAATCGATTAAAACTGTTGAATGAATAATCAACAGGAATTTTTCTTTTTTCTTCTTCTTCTTCTTCTTCTTCTTCTTATTATTATTATTATTATTATTATTATTATTATCATTATTATTATTATTATTTCCTTTGATTTCTGATGTGTACACATTTCTTTCCGGGTCCCGCCCAGAGACCTAAGGTTAGAAATGGCATCATGACATATTCCACTGACCAATTAAAAAAAAAAACACATATTTTACATAGATAAAGCCCTTCGTAAGGTGTGGGCTGTACTCGTAAAAACAAATTATTATTATTATTATTATTATTATTATTATTATTATTATTTGATTATTTATTTATTTCCTTGTTTCTTTAATTACCGATTTTTCATTTTCATTATTATTATTATTATTATTATTATTACCTTTGGTTTCTGTTGCATACACATTGTTACGAATAATGAAGAGTGGTCTCCCCTTGTTTTCTTACTCTCCTCTTTGAGAGAGCTATTCCTGTTTACTGGGAATATAAAAGGACGCTATACCCGAAACTTGTATTCTCCGTTGAATAAAGCTTTCTTAAAGCCTACACCTGCGTACTTATGTCATTGCACAGATTTTCTTCCGGGTGCCAACCAGAGACCTTAATTCAAAAATATCTTTATGACATTTTCCACTGATCATTTTAAAAAAATAAAATAAAATAAAATCACACATTTTACAAAAATAAACCTCTTTGCAATGTATGAGCTCTATTTGTGGTGAATATAATCTTTTGTATTTCTTTAAAGCATCAATCCGTGAGCTACAAGGGCGATTATTGTTGTCCTCATGTGCCACAATTTTGAGATTTCCACTTGAAGATCTTTGAATTCTGATAGATTTTTGAAAATCGTCAAAGATACCTTATAATTTGCTTTAACGGTTATGTCAATAAGAAAGAACATTATATTTTAGCGCTCTTTAATCACGATGCTTGGTAGATTAACTGCGATTGTTCAGTCCGTGTCTATTTTAAAGTCCCATAAAATTGTTACAGGTCTTATCTAAGTAATCGGGTTTGTGTGATATTCATACCGGTTTCTTGCAGCTTTCCCTCGCGTAAATGTTACATATTCTCCAGTTAAGATATTGGCCCAACTCTATCAACCCGACTGTTATATTAAGTGGTTGCTAACACCGTATAACCTGATACAATATGGTCAATTGTTTCTGGATATTTAACAGAGAATCTGCATTTTAGATTAACACAATTTTTTATGTGCCTGGTAATTTCTATTTTAGCAAGCATTGGTCCTGTTCAGCAAGAATAAAACATTACATTAAGAGTTTTTTCTGACCATGAAAAAAGTGCTAATAAGTACACGATTTTGTATCACAGAGTTATTTCTTGGAATTTTCATAATAAATCTGTATTCGGTTTAACCATTTCCCATGATTCCTATTACTAGTGATTCACTTTCAATAACGCATTCTTTAAATTTCTATTTCCAATTTGAATACTTGGCAAATTCTTTTATTGTGGCGTTTTTCGTCAGATGGGATAACCATTTCTCATAAATACATTTCTTTGAAGATTTTCGTCATTACATCTAATCCAGTGGTTCTCAACTATGATCCATATGGACCCCGGGGTCCATGTTATATTACTGGGGGATCGATACAAGACAATAGCAAATAGGGAGTCCACGGTAATATTTTAGTGATTCATAGAGTAATTCTAGTTGTGAACATGTTGTTACAACTGAGAATTGGAATTTCTACAGTAATCTACTCCAGATTAAAATACTAAAAATAGAAAAACAACTCTAAAACTAACAGAAAGCGAGATCAAGCTATGTACGTTTTAGCGTCCCTTTTACTCTAACGGATGTTTTGATTGTAAAAGTTGAATAAATATATAAAGATAGATCAGGGCATCCCATAAGTTCCGTCCGGATTTTAACTTTTTGTTAAATTGAACGAAATTTAAAGAGTATTTTATAATGTCTAATGGAGCTGGACATTATTTTTATGTTTAGATACATTTAAACTGACCAAATTTTATTTCAGAGAACAACAAAATTAAATTTTGTTTGATTAAAACCCTGCTAACATGGAAGTACCCAAGAATCATTTGAGCCACATAATGCTTTATGAGTTCAAGAAAGGAAACTCAGCAGCCGAAACGGCTAGAAACATTCACTCAGTTTATGGAGAGGAATGTGTGAATGAAAGAACTTGCAGAAGATGGTTTGCAAAATTCAGAGGTGGAGATTTCACCCTTGAAGATGAATATACTGTCAGCAATTAGAGCGTTTGAACCAAGCTTTGAGGAAAAAACACTTGCTCTAGTGAATCGAAAAGAGGTGATGTTTCATCAAGACAATGCGCGACCCCACACAGAAGAATCAAGTCACAAAATATTGAAGAACTTGGCTGGGAGAAAATTCCTCATCCACCTTATTCTTCCGATCTTGCTCCTTCAGACTACCATTTGTTTCGTAGCTTACAGAATCATTTGGAAGAAACAGCTTTTGTAACACAGGAAGAGGTTAAAACTAACATTTGTGAGTTCTTCGAATCAAAGCCAAAAGAATTTTACAGTAATGGAATTAGTAAGCTTGTTAATAGATGGAAGGAAGTCATAGATATTCAGAGAAAATACATTGTTGATTGAATCTGTAATTAAATGTAACATTTAGTCACTTGTTTTCTTTATTCAGAATTCGGACAGAACTTATGGGATCACCTGATATAGTGTACCACAGATGTTTCATAGAATTTAGTTGTTAAATATAAGTTTATTTGGATTAAATTAGTTTTACTTTAAAATAAAGAATATAAATTTAATAGTTCTATAATACAATTCCTAAACTGACCTATTAGTATAAAACAAAATATGCTTTTTTTATCATCGAATATTTATAGGGGAGGAGGTCCACCAAAAAATTATGTGGTCGATAGGTAAAAAAAAATTTGAGAACCATTGATTTAATCTATGGATTTGTATAGTCTGGTCGTAACAGATTGATTGACTGATTAATCTTTTTACTTTGTGGCATGGGTGCTTGGTGGTGCAAGGGATAGCGGTTCAGAATTAGAAAACATTTCGAATTCTAGTCGAGTTCATTTTATTCTCTTACGCGTAAGAATGATATGAATTTGTCTCTTCTCCCCCCCCCACCTATGTTTAAATAGCAGAACAAACTTGAGTCCTATCGCCTTGGTTGGCAGTCAGTCTAGGAGAAGGAAAAGGTGAATTCAAATCAGTCTGGGGAGTGTTGGTTTCCGTCAGGCTAGCTTATACACACCACTGTTGCTACGGTTGCAGTACATGTTGCCTCCCCGACGAAAGTCTGAGATTACAAGATTCGTGATTGTGAACTTTTTGTACGTTAATTGAAACGAAAGCCTATTTCGGATTGCAGGAGTTTGTTGACAGTATACGATGTTCCAAAGCGATCCCTCGTCTACGTACTGATAAGTCTGAAGTCCCAGGGAACTCTAATATTCTCACCTTCTCGTACTAATGGGTCTTGGTGTTCTTCATGAGGGAGGCTAAAATGTTGGTATTTTTACCAATTCAGATATTTCCCTACGATGTCTACATTTAATTAAATTTGGCGTTATGGTAGAGTCCCTAAATATTGAATGGTCAGCAGTAGTTTCCTTATGATATATATATATATATATATATATATATATATATATATATATATATATATATATATATATGTGTGTGTGTGTGTGTGTGTGTGTGTGTGTGTGTGTGTGTGTGGTTTTCATTCAGGATGTGGGCGATCATGGCTCTCCGCAACTTCCTGTCCTTTGATGTTGCTAGTAAGACTAGTCTTTTTGCTATCTTTTCTAATTCATGTTCTGTCAGCCATTTGCACAAGTTTGTTAGGTATGTTATTCGTTGATTCCTTTTGCACTTCAATATGCCCTGTGAGTGTCAAATTCTCTAAGCCTTTCCGTCGACCTTTGTTTTTTATCCTCTTTCTTTCTTCCTTTCATTCTTTCTTTCTTTCTTTTTTTCGTTTTGTTCTTTATGTCTAACATTCTTTTTTTCCTTTCTCTTTTCTTTCCTCCTTTCTTTCTTTCGTTTTATTTCTATTGTGGATTCCGAGATGAAATCCGGTCTGAAATTAATGACAAAGGCAGGAATGAAATATAGCAAATAAAATGTATTGACGAAATAATACAATTGGTAATACAGTTAGTAGATCCAGAAATGCGGTTAGTAGCAATAATAATAATAATAATATATATATATATATATATATATATATATATATATATATATATATAGGCTGGGAAATTCAGTATCGAAGTATAACTTCCTTCTAAGTCTATCTGTTCGCAGCTGTGACTCCAACAAAGTGGTTACCTTACACATCCACTCTCTCACTTCATCACTGCCGGGTATTCACCGGCAGCAGTACAAGTACACACTGGGCGAGTCCACTTGTATACAAAGGGGTGGACCCCTTAACAATTTCTTTCTTTATTTCTTTCTATTCTTACCCCTACCATTCTTTTCTTTTCCCATCTCTTTTCTTTCTTTTTCTTTCTTTCTATATTTTTCTTTTCTTCATTTTCTTTATTTCTATTATTTACTTTTATCACTCTTTTCTTCTCTTATCTTTTCTTTCTGCCTTTCTTTCTTTCTTTCTTTCGTTGTTTCCTCTTATTCTTAACTCCCATCATTATTTTCGTTTTCCTTTCTTTTTCTTTTCTATCTTTCTTTCTTTTCTTTCTTTCTTTATTTTTATTCTTTACTTGTATCATTCTTTTCTTTTCCTTTCCCTTCTATTCTTTCTTTTTCTTTCTTTATTTCTTTTTATTCTTTATTTCTATCGTTCATTATATTTCTTTCTCTTATTTTCTTTCCTTTTGTTTTCTTTTCTATCTTTCTTTCCCTTTTCTGTCTTTTTCCTTCTTTTTTTTCCTTATTTCCATCTTCCTTTTCATTTTCTTTCTCTTCTTTTTCCTTTTCTTTCTTTCTTTTCTTTCTTTCTTTTTCTCTTTACTTCTATTGTTCTTTGTTTTTCCTTTCACTTCTCTTCTTTCCTTTCTATCTTTCTTTTCTCTCTCCTTATATCCTCTTGTTCTTTACCTCTATCATTCTCTTGTTTTCACTTCTCTTCTTCCTTTTCCTTTCTATCTTCCTTTATTTCTGTTTTCTTTTTCTTTTTCTTAATTTCAACCTTAGTTTGTTTTTTTATCTTTTCTTGTATTTCTGTCTTTTCATTTCTTTCTCAATGTCGTTCAATCTTCCGATTTTACCTCCGACATTTAACACATGTCAACGATGTACAATCACAGACGACAAGTATTCGCCGACGTGTCTATTGGCGCCAAAAAAAAATCCGATTTCTCTTTGGTGCTGCTAGTATTCTTTAAACACAGACATGCACAAGACAAACCAAATTGTGTAACTCATAAGGCTCGAATTTGCTTTATTTATTCATGGTTTCCAGTATAATAGAATGAGGACGTGCTGACCATATCATGGTCCTTCATCCATCAAGCTTCAATTAACATTTATCTTGGCGACAGGTATTTATTACTCTAATGCTGCTTATCTATAGACTCTTTCAGAGATTTCTACATGTCTGGTTAAGCGCAAACACTTGACTTGTCATCGCAACTACAATGAGGTTTGGTTTGGTTTGGTTTATTTTACGGCATATCAACCTCAGTGTTATTTAATGTCGACAAGATTTTTTACCTTTTTAAATGTTTCGCTGCTAATATTTTTTCCAGAAATGTATTGCTGGTAATAATTTTTCCAGAAATGCATTGCTTGTAATTTTTTCCAGAAATGTATTGCTGGTAATATTTTTTCCAGAAATGCATTGCTTGTAATTTTTTTCCAGAAATGTATTGCTGGTAATATTTTTTTTTCCAAAAATATATTGCTGGTAGTATTCTTTTTCAAATATGTATTGCTGGTAATTTTTTTTTTCAAATATGTATTGCTGCTAACATTTTTTCTTTTTCAAAAATATACTGCTGGAAATATTTTTTTCAAAAAATGTATTGCTGGTATTAAAACCTATTTTTATATTTTCATGATGTTTTGACCACTTTTAGAAGGTTAACTCTTTGCCCATAGCTGGGACCCTGACAGATGCTACCACCCCGGGTCAGGATGGACCTGAGAACACCAGAATTAAGAGGTGGTTCCATCTTCTCAACACCTGATCAAAGGCCTGTCGGATATAGTTTATCGTCTTGCCAAGGACGGACAATGAGATTTGCTTCATCTATGATAATGAAACCCCAAAATAAAACAAACCAGTAATTTCTTTTCTCCTCCATATTTCATTTTCTAATGAAGCTTAAATAAAAGTCTAAACATCTTAAATTTATAAACGTTTCCTGTTTGTTCTTTGTTTTATATATATATATGTATTCACTTATATATATATATTCACTTATATATATATATACATACATATATATATACACATATATATATATATATATATATACATATATATATATATTCATATATATATACATACACATATATATATATATATATATATATATATACATATATATATATATATATATATACTTATATATATATATATATATATATATAACTTCATTCTATGTTCACTTTTATATTTATGTTATATGTTAGCTCTATCAAGATGTTGAGCACCTTCCACTAAGCACCATAATATATATATATATATATATATATATATATATATATATATATATATATATATATATATATATATATATATATATACAGTATATGAAAAAATTGCAAAAACTTCTTAGTTTTTGCCGACGCGAATCATCTTCCCACTTTATCAAGGCATAATTGAAACGAAATGTTTTTTGTCTCCATATTTACATTAAATCCAAAATTTAAAAAGCTAGAGGCACTTCTGCATAAATCTCTTTCTTTCTAATGTTAACTTCCTTTATACGAAGTTTTCTTTTTCCCGTTGACAATAAAATAAAACTCACAGATGAATTCTGTGGATAAGTTAAGTTGGTATAAAAATGACTATTGAAAAATTAAGATGTTTTTTTCCAGTTGTCATCCTAACACCAATTTGTCTTCTCCACAGAACTGTTCTAGGAATTTTACTATAAACATTTTAATTACTATCAAACGTTCAAATCTGTTTTTTACCTAAATTGCCAAAGGTACACCACTCCTCTTCTTCCTCCGTAAATCCTAAATACATCTTCTTTCTCTTTACGTCCCCCTTTTTTTCTTTTTCTTTCTCTTTTCTCTCCTTTCCTTTCAACATATCATTTCCGGTGAGTTGACCGGTTAAATAGGTCAATGTCTGATCCTTACCCCCTCCTTCCTCAATATTAAGTATGATAGAAAGAAATCTAAAATTAAACCCTCTCTAAACTCGACCATGTCTCTCACACCACTCTTCGTTACCTTCTCTGTTAAATTACATAAGCTTAATACTACCCGTCAAAAATGTAAATTTTCATTTCATTTTTCGTTTCACCTTTTGAAAGTCATGTCTGAAGATCCAGGGTACTATAAAAGGTCTCTGGTGAAATAATCTAATTACAATTGAGCCTTAAAGTGGTCTGTTTTTCTTTAATATATATATATATATATATATATTGTTGAGAGATAGATAATGATACTGGTTATCTACATTTTACTTGTTATTTAAAGGCAAAAAATATTTTTAGATTCTAAGAGTTTTTGGCAAGATATAAATAAATAATTTTCTGATACAATTCCTATTAATTAACACATACCTTTTTATAAGAGGTGGATACCTACCTTTCCCGAGGGTATTTGCGCGTAAGTAAATATAGCAAATGCGACTCGAATTGAAACTCGGCTCTTCGAATTCAAATCTCGAGCTGTTAAAAATTATACCAAGTACACGGCCAAGTTTACAGCACCGATTATTTTAAGCGGTTCCTGATCTAGGTCGTGATCAAACCCGACGTTGCTTAACTTGTGTGATCGTATGAGAATCGCTATGATATGGCTGTAATCATAGATAGTTGAGGTAGATAGATATGACATTAAGGTTTTCCCGAGGACCGCCAGGGTGTTTTTTGAAGGGTTTCGTAATGGTCTAGATAAAAACTCCCAACTTTGCCACGTACGTCTGATTAATAGTGAGGCCGAGACATAACTAACCCAGACTGTAAATCACGTTTATTTGATGTCATTGGTTGCGTTACGCTCCACTGAGCAGGATTCACACTTTCATAGCCTTTGGCCTGACTTCTTTTTATGCGTCAACTTCGCCAACCAACCCAAATGTCGATAGCCTCGCTGAGATTTATTTTAGGGTGAGATGGGAAAACTGCGCGGTTTAACATACTATAAACTCTCAAATATATGCACGTTTTCAGGATTTTTTTTTTTAGTGTTTTCTTTATATATGCTTTTCTTTTACTTTCTTTCCGTTGTTTTTCTTTTGTTTTTTTGTTTGTTTTTTTTTTATACACTTTTTAAAGCACCTTCGTCTTCTTCTTCATTTATCTTCAGCCACTGAATTGGCGCATTTGTTTATTATCTGCAACCGGCAAAGCTAATTCGGGTTCCAGCTCTGACAGTTTCGTGATAGAATTGAAGATAAAAAAAGCTGCCAATGATTTTCAACCTTTTGAATGTAATTAAAGCCAGAAAATGATTTTACATTGTAAAACTTTTTTTGAAGATAATAATGATTTACCGATACAAGTTCTACTAATTAACCCATAGCTGGGGGCAGAAAAAGTGGATTCATACTTTTCCCACGAGGATTTTCGCGTTAGTTTATTTAACAAATTAGTGATTTAACAAATCAGACCAGAATTAGAACTCGGCTCTCCGATTTCTAATACCGAGCCGTTACACCACCTGCACATCGAAGCTTAGAGCACCTGGTATTTTCAAGCTCTTACCCAACCAGGCAGATTTTACCCTAACGCTCGATAACCACCCCTCACAACCCATTCTCATTTTTCTCTCACCTTCCCTCTCTGTTCCCTCTGCGTGCCAGCGGCATTCCCGCCTTGCTTGGCGTGAAATGAATAAAAAAATGTGTACTGATCAGTGTTGACGTTGCTTAACTTTGGTGATCGTACGAGAACCGGTGTTTCAATGTTATACGGCCGTAACTTGCCGATGATTTCTACAAAGCGTAAGTTAATATACACAAGTCAAAAGTCATAAAAAGGAGGTGTGAAAATCTAATTCCTGTTTTGGTTGCATAGTCAAGCTGGAATAACGCAACAGGCAAATATGTATACGTCCAGAGTTGTAACATTCGCATTCTTGAGGCACAGACCAATTAGCTTATTCCTCGACAAGCAGTAAAGGAAGTTATACATGTTCATGTCATATAGCTGATGGAAAATGAGTGAAAACGTACATTATAAAACAGGCTGCATAATAATGATAGTAATAATAATAATAATAAGAAGAAGAAGAAGAAGAAGAAAAATAAGAAGAAAAATAAAAAGTAAAGGAAGAAGAAAAAGAAGACAAATAAGAAAAATGATAAGAAAAAAGAAAAATAAGAAAATAAGAAGTAGAAGAAAAATAAAAAGAAGAAAAAAGAGAAGAAAAATAAGAGAAAGAAGAAAAATAATAAGATTTAATCCAACATATGACAGATATTTCCCAATGCACAAGTATTTCCAGTAATAATAACAATCCTAATAATGATTATAAATTTTAATCCAAAATTAATAACATGAATTTAATCCACAGTCAACACACGTACTGTTTCTATTGGCAGTTCCGCCAAGGCCCAATCAAATATTTGATGCACACACACACACACACACACACACACACACACACACACACATACATACACATACTTTCAATTTCTTCTGGAGACCGTCTTCAGTAATTAGACATACGCACAGGCACCAGGAGACTTGAATTTAGACACACTAACGCCACTATCCTATCTTTTATCCTTTACACAATCCTCCTCCCTGTTCTCAATCTTCTCTTTCACTATTGCCTGATGTCCCCGCTGTTGATCTCGAAGTTTCTGCAAAATCCAGAGAAGGATATGCAATATGGTAGGCCCTGATCTTGCATCTCGTCTACAGTCACTTTATCACATACCTACTGTGGATTCTCTCTGTTTTTTCTACAAATATTTTCATGGCCACTGCTCTGACGAGCTATTTTCACTTGTGCCCCAATTGCATGAATTTAAGCGTGCTACTAGATCGGCATCTCGGCCCCACTCTTTTACTGTTGAAACAGCTAAATTCTACTCCAACAGCTTCTTCTCTCACACTTCCCGACAGTGGAACTCCCTTCCTCTTACTTGCTTCTCTGACAGCCATAATCTTCAAATATTCAAAAGTCAATCCACATCTTCCTTCTCAATATCCTTTCCTAAAACACCCCTCTTTACTCTTGCTCTCACTCTCTGTAACTCCGTGCGTGCTAGTGGCACCCCTACCTTGCTTGGGGGGAAGTGCAAGAAAAAATACATGAGTACTAGTGACATTACGGCCTTGCTTGGGGTGAAATGATAAAAAAATATCTATCCGACCAATAAAAACAAACGCCACAGAAGTTGAAATACGAAAATATCCCTGAACGTGTCTTCTCATTGAAACTGCAACAAAGCGAAATACGTCAAGTTTATAAACGTTTTCCTATATCTTACTTATTTAATTAAGACTACACATGTGAACGGTAAAAGAGTCCTGGGTATTTTAGAATTTTTTTCAGCCTAATTCATTTACAGTCTTTTTCTTTCATTCCATGCACTGTGATATTAGAAGATCTGACAGGAATGGTGAAATGTTGTAAAAGCCATGGCGAATATCTACTGTTGACGACCTTCCTATTAAGGCACTCTCTAGATATTTACCTTATGGTGAATTATTTTCTCCTTTGATCATGGTAGCATTTTTTTATGTGAGATGTTGTCAGTTTCGTTACTCTGGGTAACCAATGCATTTGACGTGTTATTTTGTAAAATATCCCTTTTGTGTTCATATAATCTTTTATTTGGATTCCTTGTCGTAATTGTATTTGTGTAATTGTGGTACTGGCGAGTGAACGATTTATTTTTATGGTAGAAAAAAATAAATCGTTCACTCGCCAGTAATTTACAATCTCCTGATGAGATGCATTAATGCACATCGAAACGTGAATGCTATTGTGTAGTTATTTTTACATGTTTTCTGTGTAATATCCTAAAATAAATTACATATATCTATATATATATATATATATGTGTGTGTGTGTGTGCATATTGAGGCCAACACGCGGTAGCGATAGTTTGTTTTATACTTAAACGCAAGATTGCGTTTAAGCATGAAACAAACTGTCGCCGTTTTGTGTGACATTCTACGTCGTTCTTAGCACGAAGATAATTTCATTTTAGAAACCAATCGATTTTGATGTCTGCAATGTGGACTGTCTCTCTTGTTGAAGAAAATGTCTCCTCCTGTCCACAAAATCTTCTTTCCTTCCATTCCTGCCTTAACGACTCGTTTAAGTTTCTTTTCTGCGTCTACCATTGACAGAGTATCATCCACCCAACTTTTATTGTTAAAGGTGTGTGAGGTAGTGCTACTAACCAACGGGTAGTATGCACTCAACTGCCTCATGGGTAATCGATGTAACTAGTTATAGTCTTTGTAAATTCATATATAAATGAGTGACCTAATCTTTTTTTTATCCCCTTATTTTCCCTGGTACTTCTGGGAGTATTTTTCTCCTCACTAGCTTCTTTCCTCTCCCTAAGGGATTGTCTAGATATGGGAGCTGTTGATCTCCTTTTTTTCATAGAATATTTTAGACCTTTTTATGTATTGTTCTGCATCTGTAGAATAGCCTGGCCATCATACCTCTAGGCTTAATCTCCTTTAGTGGCCTTATTCTGCAATGAACATCGTTATATATGTTTTTTATATGTTTGCTCTCTTTGCGTTGCTAACAGTACCACTACACCTCCATTACAAATTACACACTTTTCTACAGTTAACTTGTGTTTAACCTCTTTAAAACGCCTCTCTGCCCGTGAGCAATTATTCCACTTTAATGGCTTCTTTGCCAGAACAGCTTTTAAATTTTCAAATTCCACTTGTTCTTTTGTCCAAATAAATTCCACGTTCTTTTTTTCTTAAAGCAGCAAAAGATACCATCATTTCGGAGTATTGCTCTACATATTGTCTGTAGAAATTTACAAGTCCTAAGAAAGATTCCAATTCTTTTTTGTTCTTAGGGACTCCAAATTTTAATTTTGGTCAGATGATATGCCTTCGTTAGATATGGATTGGTTTGGTTTATTTTGTTTTACGGCATATAACTCAATGGGTTATTTAATGCCGACAACATTTTTAGGATAGATTCGTATGAATAGAATATGTATTCTTTGGTTTAGATTGGTTTGGTTTATTCTGTTTTACGGCATATCAACTTTAATGGGTTATTTAATGCCGACAATATTTTTATTGCTGGTAATGTGTTTTTCTTTAAAAATCTATTTCTGGGAATATTTTTTCCTTAAAGAAATCTATAGCTGGTCATATTTTTTTCAAAGAATGTATAATTGTTTGTTTTGCTGGTATTTCTTTTTTAATTTATTGCTGATAAAAAGTTTTCCTTCAAAAATTATTGCTGGTAATTTTTTTTTATAACAAATTATTTCTGATATTAAAACCTATTTTTACACAAGTTTCGGTGTTAACTATTTGCCCATAGCTGGGACCCTAACAAGTGCTACCCCACTCCCCGGGTCAGGGTGTACCTGGGAACACCAGAAATTACGAGGTGGTTCCACGCTCCTCAAAAACTCTTGATCAGAGGCCTTGCTGCTGGACGTAGTTTATCGTCTTACTCAGGACTCGGATGTAGTTTAACATCATACCCAGGACGTCGTTAGATATAGAATATCACAAAAAATATATTTCTTTTTTAATGTCGTGCACACATTTTGTTTAAGTTAATTGTTAATCCAGCATTTTTAAAATTATTCAAAACCATACTGGTTTTTAATTTTAGTTTTTTATCGTTAATATCACCAACACAAATACCATCGTGGTTGCATATTATATGTTTCTATCGCTACCAATTGGCTTTCTCCTTAGCCTTTTGAAAAATTGCACTTGTGGTTTTAGTTACATAAAACATTCTTTTCAGTTTTAACAAGCCTATTGATGTGTTTATTGTTGCTACTTCTTTAAAATCTTAGTCAATATGTTTTTAATGGTAGGTACCCCGACATTAGATCAACTTTAAAGAATGCTTTCATACCCGCAAATGAGTTCAAAGCTTAACCTGTTGGGGATATGATATGAGTCTGCACATATTTTCTGGTTTACACCTGATTTGTAGTCACCACAAATGCGCAGATCTCCATCCTTTTTTCTGAAAATTACTAACGGGGAGCCCCATTTGCTCCAGCCTGGCAGAACTCTTTCAAGTTGATCTTGTTCTAGAAAAATTTTTTTTTTAAATCCTAATATATATTTATATCTAAAAAAGTTACGGATCTCGTAGAGAAAATGGAGACATACATGATAAAGAAAAAAGATATAATAATGTCTACTTTTTGTGGTTATCAACATCACAGCAAAAACAAAAATGTCCTGCATATAAAAAAGATGTGGGAAGTGTTTCAAAAGGAAACATTTTAAACACATGTGTAAATCCGAAAAGAACATTTTGTCGAATTTATATTCAATATATCATTTCCTCTTAGACCATGCTTCATTTCACAATTTTACACGATAAACTTGACTTGTTTTTCGATCCAAGTTTTTCAAATTCACAATATTTACCGGCCTGTTTTAAACGATGAACATTCAATAACTGACTCATTTACTTTCTTAGAAATATTTATGACCTTAGCCTTCTCTGCATTCACTATTTTTTCTTGCGTGTTATGTTTTTCATATATTTTTAAAATCCTTATATTTACTTATATATTTACTTAAAGATCCTTATATTTACTTATTAAGCAAGGTCAAGCTTGGTCAGTACCTAGATGGCGACCGTCGGAGAATATAAGGTGCTGTAAGATTGGATGTTCGGGTGGTAAAGTAGATAATGGCTCGAAATGAAAAATCGTTCAGTCGAGTTCGAATTCCAGTCGGATTCTCTGTGATGGACTGGCACTTTTCATGCTTGAAAATATTAGAGGAAGACATTTTCCTTTTATCTTCACTTTTTTTCATATTTTCATAGATTTTTAACATTCAATCCTCCTCTGCCTTTCTTTACTAATTTTGTCGAATTTATATTCAATATATGATTTCCTCTTAGAACATGCTTCATTTCACAATTTTCCACGATAATTGGTAATACGTCAAAGTTATTATTTAGTTCTTTGTCGGCTTCAAAATGTCCTAACGTTTTTATCATAGATCCGTCGAACTGATATGGCTTTTGTTTAATCTTAGTTTTCCTAATTTATTCTAGAAATGTCTGTGTATCAACGTCACGTCACTAGATACATGTCCAATAAAACACTATTGATTCGAGTTTTTAATAACACTTTTTTTTTTTTTCGTTTCCAATGAAAAGACGTACATCCTTATTTCCTCTTCATATTGTTGGACCGTCTCTACGTTTATCTTTTTGGATTTACACATGCGTTTAAAATGTTTCATTTTGAAACACTTCTCACATATTTTCTATTGCAGGATATTTTTGTTTTTACATTGATGTTGATAACCACAAAAATAGACATTATTAAATCTTTTTTCTTTATCATGTATGTGTCCATTTTCTCTACGAAATCCGTAACTTTTGTTCTATTAAATTTTCGAATTAATTCTTGTTGCTGAAGAAATTCTACACACTGTTCTAGTGACAACTTTCCCAATTGTAAATGCATTAGAGTCATTTGCCGATAATTCTCATTTTGAAGGCCGTTTACCGATTTCAATTTGATCAAATCCTCTTAGATTGACTTGTTTTGCGATCCAAGTTTCTCAAATTCACAATATTTAGCGGACTGCTTTAAACAAAGAACATTCAATAACTGGTTCATTTACTTTCTGAGAAATATTCATGAATTTAGCCTTCTCTGCATTCACTATTTTTTCTTGGTTGTTACGTTTTTCACTATTAGTTGACTTATATCGTCAAAATCATTTCCTCTCTCTTAGGTGTACAGTTGCTGATATTTTTTATAATGGTCTCAGAAGCAACAGTTGCCACCCAATGATCGGTTATTTGTTTTTCTCCTCCAATTGATTTCAAATACTTCAGCATTTTTGTATCCTAAGTCACGCTTGTGCCTAGTGATAATTGTTTGTTCAGTTCTTAGATATCGGTGAAGGCACTGTAGTGTAGTGTTAATGACTAACGTGAAGTAGTACGCACTCAACTACCTCATGGGTAATAGCAGTAGCTATTTATAGTCTCTGTGACTTCATACGTAAATGAGTCACCTCAATCTCATATTAGGTCTTCTACAACACTTATTACCGCCTTTTCTTACTTCTTTATTTTTTTAATGGAATGTTGACGTTTTTATATTTATTGGGTTTCATGCTCTTTCTACGTCGTTGGCCTTTAAACCCCAAAAAGAAGTTTTATGATGCAAGGTGAATAGAAATCTAGTCAAGACAACAGATGACGATTGACATTGCATCTAAATTTTCCAGCCAACATTGATGTTCAAAATTTTAAATGCAATGTCAATCTCTATCTGCTGTCTTGACTAGACTTTTATTTTTTTCGCTCCCTAATGTTTCTTTCTTTATATTTATTGTTTTGTGTTGGTCATTTTTACCTGGACTCACATGAGTCCGCCAATATTGTTTACGGGATAGATTTTCCAGGAGCCCGTAAATATTTACTATTCAAACACTATCCTCGAGTTTGTAAATTTCTCTCGAGTGTCAGTTTGTGGGCTACCGTTCTCTCAATAATAATAATAATAATAAACGTCAGAACACATTGAGAATATTGTAGCAAATATAGTTTCTTTAGAGGAGCGATTCCACACTGTCTAGTTTTGGAATCTCTTGCATACACGATCTGCCAGCAATTTTATTAATGTTGTTGTCTGTATCTTTTTTGTTTATCGTACCCTGGACTTTAGCTATTATAACATAATGACAGTATTTATTAAAGTGCTAATTTTTCTGAATTTAATTCCAAGATCCTTATATATACTTATTAAGCAAGTTCAAGCCAGGTCAGTACTTAGATGGGTGACCGTCAGAGAATACAAGGTGCTGTAAGATTGGATGTGTGAGTGGTGTAATAGATAATGGCTCGAAATTAGAAATCGTTCAGTCGAGTTCGAATTCCAGCCGGATTCTTTAAATTGACATGCACACAAATGGCCTTCGAAAAGTTGTAAATTCACCTCTTCTCCTCCAGCAGTGGGGTAAACAGTAGGACGTCTATCTAAAAATCATTATTATTTTCTGGTATTCCCGGAAAGGGATATATTTGTTCGAAGTAGCAAAGTGGTTGTTGACTACTGTAACCAGGTAGGACAATCTAGCAGGTAACCATAATGGACTGGTCCTTGTCGTAGTGGTAGGCAATAGGCGTAGCCAATAGGCGTCGTCCATGTACCTCCACATCAGTCTGTATTTATGGCTGACACCAGCCAATCATATTACTGTGAGGGGGAACCCTGGTGTATGCCTATTCATTACATCATCTCGAAGGGTTGTTAATGCAATATTCACTCATAAAAAAAGAATTATTCTTACAGTTCAAAAATATGTTTCGACTTTAAATAACCTAAAAAAAGGTTGATAAGCTGTAAAAAACAAATTAATATTACCTTATTGTTGTAGTAACTCACCTACAGTAGAATGAACTCTTGCTCCTTTCATAAATACCAACGTGTGTGAGTGTGTGAGCAGCCGAGAGGCAGTCTCTGACTGTATGCGACTTCTGTCGAACTCTCTGCTTTGGCAGAGAGGAACGCGGGCGAAGCTTTGCCGAAGGGCAGAGTTTCGTGCGGAGAAGTAGACAGACCCTGAACCCGTTTATACGGGATCTAAGGGAATATTTTTGGGCAAGCCTACGGGCTCGGAGAACCCACGGTAAAGTCGGCCTTGTGCCACATACAAGCCTCGTGTGGGGGCTGTTAAATATAGCCGAGACGCAGTCTCTGACTGTGTGCGACTTCTGTCGAACTCTCTGCTTTGGCAGAGAGGAACCCGGGTGAGGCTTTGCCGAAGGGCAAAGTTTCGTCCGTGGAGGTAGACAGATCCCGAACCCGCTCATGCGGATTCTAAGGGAATATTTTTGGCCAAGCCTACGGGCTCGGAGAAACCCACGTTAAACTCGGCCTTGTACCACATACATTCCTTGTGGTGGTGGGGAGGAGGCTTTTAAATATCGCCGAGACGCAGTGTAACCTGACCTTTCGGACGTACACTTCTGCTTTTTACTAACACTCTTGCTTTGTATATATATCTGTTATTTCAATACACTTGTTCAACCTACCTTCGTCTTCCGTGTCTTTCTTTCTGACCCCTAAACAGGCCACAACACTTATACAGTTAAAACGAGAAATAAATTTATTTATATATACATATATATTTTACAAGCTTCGAGAACATACTTATAAAACTATCGGGGTAATTTGGAAGATAAATCGAGTTCATTGTAATAATAGTTTCATTATTCTGTCTGGCCTAAAGGGTGTTTTATAGAATTAGAGTTCAAGTATCGCACGCACTTTTTTTTTTTTTTCAGGAAATAAATTGACTTCATTTTGATACCAGTTTCATTATTCTATCCGACTAAAAATTGTTTTATAAAATTGAAGACATTACTTATCAAGTAGCCGACAGATTTTTTTAAGGTGAATCAATTCACTCAATTTTGATACCATTTTCATTATTCTATGTGGTATAACGTTGTTTTATAGCATTGGAAATCATACTTATCAAGGAAACCTGGTAATTTTGGAGCCAAATAATTTGACTTCATTTTCATACTACTTTCATTGTTGTATAAGTTTGAAACTTGTTTTATAAGACGGGAGAAATTATCAGTCAAGCCTCCCATATGCTTGATTTTGTATGTAAAAGTAAACTTAATATCAAACCGGAAAAAATACGAAATCCAACTTCCTTATTAAATACGCAAGACAATAATGTGCTTGGCGAGAGGAGGGGGAAAATTTGATTTAAATCTCACTTGATTTCTTCTTTTCTTAACGCTTCATCTTTATTCGGATGAGTAATGGAAAATTATCCGCCATTTTGCAATTTCAGCTTAGTTGGTCAGAGCCATTTTTGATTCTCAGTGGAGCATTTAATGGAAGAAAATTAAACATAGATAGATAGATAGATAGATAGATAGATAGATAGATAGATAGATAGATTTAAACCAAATGAGATAGTTAGAAAGATAGATTTAAACCGAATGGGATAGTTAGAAAGATAGATAGATTTAAACAGAAAAAGTAGATAGATAGATAGATAGATAGATAGATAGATAGATAGATAGATTTAAACCGAATGAGATAGTTTTAAAGTTAAATAGATTTACACAGAAAAAGTAGATAGATAGATAGATAGATAGATAGATAGATAGATAGATAGATTTTGGTTTGTTTTACGGCATATCAACCTCAATGGGTTATTTAATGCCGACAAATTTTATTGCTGGTAATATTTTCATTCAAAATAAACTATAGTTGGTAATATCTTCTTTTTCTAAAAATGTATTTCTGGTAATAAGTTTTTTTACAAAGTATTTCTGGTATGTATTAAAACCTATTTTTACACTTTCATAGTGTTTTGACCCCAGTTTGGGTGTCAACTATTTGCCCAGAGCTGGGACCCTATCAGGTGCTACCACCCCAGGTTAGGGTGGACCTGGGAACATCAGCAATTAAGGGGTGTTTCCACGTTCCTCAAAACTTCCTGATCAGGGGCTTTGCTGTTGGATGTAGTTTATCGTCTTACCCAAGACGCGGATGTAGTTTACCGTCATACCAAGGACGGAGATAAATAGATAGATTCAAACAGAATGAGATAGATAGATAGATAGATAGATAGATAGATAGATAGATAGATTATGATGATAGATTATGAGGATATTGTGAGAAGATGACGGTTTACCCTAGATTTGAATTGCTGTAATAAACATCGGCGGGGTCTAAAGTTGTTGAACAAGCACAAATATGCCAGAGTAGGTATTGGCAACAGAAAATGTCTATCCGAGCTAGCAGACGAGTATGCATACACACACACATATGTATATATATATATATATATATATATATATATATCAAATATGTGGTACAATTCAATTTATATTACAATGAATCATTCATACAATGACTAGATTAGTAATGTTAATGATATAAAATGGCGAAATCCCTTCGCAAACAAAATTTTAAAGGTGCATTAACCTACAAATCACTCGATGAATGTTATAATCATTGTTTTTAATAATTATAAGCTGTATAAGGTCTTTTTTTAATACGCGAGTACTTTCAACTGTACATTCAGTCATCCTCAGGCATTGTTTGTAGTGATCGTGAAAGTATTCTTTTAGACGTCTATTCCACAATATAGATGTTCGCGAGAAGCGTTCCAAGTGGAACTTAAATATTACTAATGGAATACGAAGGGAATGAAGGTGGTTCGCCTCAATGTGAGGGTGAGAACTAGAGAAATGTAGGAATGAAAGAATCGGGAGAAGCTTGCAACGTTTGTGAGAAAGGCATTATAGGGTGGAAAATAATTCATCACCCACAAATCTGCGTAGATGCTTTTGGTAAATGAAGACTCGGCATCTCCTGTCCATATATGGCAGTAGTACTCTATTTTCGCCTTCATCCCGCTCTAGTAAAAGTAGATGATAGCAGGAAGCGTACTAACCGACCATTTTTCCCAGTATCTTTAGTGGTGGATACTAGGTAAGGAAACCTTATCGCTGCTTTATGTGCCTACATTTCATACACGGATAGAGAATTGAGATAACACAAGTATTGTCGACCGCTAGCCCAAAACACACACACACACATGCGTGTGTGTATTCGTATGCATGTACAGGAAGTGGAATGATTATATTGAATCAATTGCTAGGTCTGCTGCTGGGAAAGTTGGTTCACTGTGTCGTGCTAAACAATTTTTCGCACGAAATTCTTTCTTACACATTTATAAGAATGTTGCTGCAATATCTGGTCTGGGGGTTTTGCTATATATTCAGAGATTCTTAATAAAATCGAATGAAAAATCTGCAATATTATCGGTCCTGATCGAGTATCTCGGCTTCATTCACGTTCCCATCGTCGTAACGTATATTCTCTGTGCATTTTCTATGAATATCTTTCCGTTATGGTGCCCAGACTTTATAGATGTAAACGCAGTACTAGATTGGCCGTAAGGTCTCATCATTTTGCAGTTAAAATGACAACTTTAAATTCTATGCTAGCAGATTGTTCTATCGCTCTTCTCGCTTGTGGAACTCTCAGGCTGCTTCTTGTTTCCCAGTCAAGTTTGATCTTCAAAATTGAAATGCAATGTCAATCATTATTTTCTGTTTTCTTAATTCCTGTTCTGTTGTTACGTCTCCATAATCTCTATCTCATATTTATTTGCACACAATAGACCCCCCACCTCACACTTTTTCTCTGAGTGGCTTTATTGCTTTGTTTAGCATGAAATGGTTAAAAGTAAATGAAATTCACCAGCTATATACTCTGATGGGAAACAGTCAATAAATCTCGGTATTAATCCTTTTGGTTTATTTTACATTCTGTTGATTGTGAAATAGTCGCGATAAATGATCAACCAATTGAATGGGCAACTTTTAACAATCATACCCGTAAAAAAATCTGTGTGTTAAAATGATGTCCTGCGGTGAAAGGATTTTAAAAATGTATCAATAGGAAATTGTTGATTAAACGAAAAAGAATGATTAAATGAAAAACAATTAAAATTTTTAAAAAATGATTAATTAAAAAACAAAATTAAAAAAAAAACAATTAAAAAAGATACAGAAAAATTAAAAAAAAAAAATTAAAAACAATTAAATTGATAACGAAACAAGGTTAAAAAAATCAATTAAAAATATAATGTAACAATTTAAAAAAACAAAGCCAGTTGACCATTATAAATTTTACTTATTTCGTGGAAGACTTGATATTTCGAATTCTATACTCTCTTTTCATTGGGCAAGTAGATATTACGCGCACATTATTCAATAGCCCTGGTATGTGTGTGCGTGTATATGCATGTATGTATGTGTATGTGTGTGTGTTTAAGTGTGTATGTATGTGTGTTTATATGTGTGTGTGTGTATGCAGCTATGGATTCGATATACTCGCTCCACTTCGTGTAAGTGGAAAACGTGTAATCCAAGAAGAGGAACGTGTTACCAAGTTCTCTGTGGTGATTATTATTATTATTATTTGTCATATAGGAAGAGTAACTACCGACACGGGGGTTCGAGCGTGACACTCTGGACTTATGAATGTATGTTTTCCGCCAGGTGTATAAATAGCGGTGTCAGGCTACTGACTGCAGTGATTATTGAGTGGAACTATCTAGTCGAATTAGTGTGAATTATTGTGCGTCGGTGATTTGCGTTTTGATTTAGGAATTACCGGACGTTAAGCCGAGTCTGCTTAAATTCACTGAAATGGTTAATTATCTTTGGTTGACTTTTACTTTTTTGTTCTTGTTAAGTATTTATTTGCGATTGTAATTAAATACTGTTTTATTTTAACATTGAAGTCTTGAGTTATACTTAATTATTTACAGCCACCCTACGTCACAAAGTCATTGATTTTAATATTGCTGTTTTTGATGAGGATGATGTTTTTGTTGCTAGTGTTATTTTTATTCTTTTATAGATGTATAATTATCTAAATTTTCTCTTTTGTTATCTCTGTCTTTACTTTCCTTCGTAACATAGTTTTGTAATTTTATTTTGCAATTCTTACTACGATTCCCATAACTTTGTCTCATTGACTCTCTTTCTTTCAACCCTCCTTTTTCATTTCCGTCCTTCAATGCTTTCTTTTCTTTTTCTTTCCCGCTTTCCTACCCATAGAAATCCTATCTGCCTCACTTCCGCTGATGCGACCTTTTGTTTCGAAACACAAAAGATACCGACTGTCTCAACGCAATGCTAATCCGATTCGCGCAATTCTTCAGAAGGTGAAATGTCTACTGTTTAGCCTTGAAGGTCTCCCAATTTTCTTACAATAATAAAAAAAAATACACAGAAATCGAGAGATCCCTCAAAAGAACAGCTCCAAGCTTACTTACATTGTCGTTGTGGCGGGAAGTTCTGGCGGGAAATTTTAGCAAATCAAGAAACCAGACGTTATCTTCAACTCTCACTAAATCGATAAAAAAAAATATAAAAATATTCTTAAATCCTTTGATAGAAATTCATACTATTATCATCTTTGTACCAACCCTCCAGGTCTGTCTCACTGATATAAATTAAATCATATCGCTATATTATTTTTTTTCGTATGTCTTCCTGCATTGCATATTGTTTGCATCTAATTGAAGTACTCGTTAAATTTGTTGTAGCAGTAGAAGTAGTAACAGTTTCAAACTTTATTTTTTTGTGTGCAACGAAACATAAGTGAAGCATTAAGTAACGGAGTCATGTTGAATTTTTTTTTTAGAAAACATCGGGTAAGCGGAATTATCAAGGAGGATAGCAGATGAATTTAAGAGATTAAACAATAAAACAAAAACTTGTCTTTGCAATGCTACTTAATTTTAATCAAATTTCGGGTTTTTCAGGCTAAGACCAAATTATATACAGAATGATTGAAAACTAACTCTCCATTTTTAAATATTTATAATTTATTTATTATAATTTTTACAAGAAATGCATACGAGAGGAAATCGTTAACATGAGGATCTCTTTAAAATTCGATATAGGCACCAAATTTGGCTACCAGCTTCCCGAGCCGCCCAGGGATCGTGCCAACTTATTTCGCTGAACTCTTGTAGTATGGAAGACATAATTTCTTATATTCGTCTTTAAAGTTCTTCCAAAGTCTTGATTTGCTATAGCAGACGTGCTCCTTTAACCAACTTCAAAGGAACAAGTTACATGGTGTTAAGTAAGGGCTCCTGGCTGGATATGCATACATAAAATACTGAGTTACTTTTCAATTACCCTGTATATTTCACATTAAAAATTTTCCTTTAATATGATCGGAAATACGATCTTCTTCCAAGATCATCTTCAGGGTTGTACGTAGTAATTCAAAACTGTGTTGTTTATGGGTGCAAGTAGCAATTCAAAACGGTTTATTCGATATACATTACTGTATTCTTTATTTTTGCCTTCAAATGCAACCTTTGTCAGTCATGGTTAGCGTTTATTAGAACGTGAAAAAATTAAAAACTATTTTCATAGTTATAGCACATTACTCACATCATTTAACTACAATACACGGAAGGTTATTCGTGAGTATGAACGGATTATATTAAAAATAAGCAGATGATATGTAATTTATTTAATCAGATATGCCTAAAACAG
>CAHIKZ030004867.1:250000-307500 GCA_903632075.3 Acanthosepion pharaonis | reverse complement strand
ATATATATATATATATATATATATATATATATATATATATATATATATATATTGATATTGATATAATGAAATATACGTACACCTGTGTTCCCCCTCACTGAATATGATTGGCTGGTGTCCGATAAAAGTCATAAATACCGACGGACGTGTAGGTACGACAGAGTGAAGAGAGCCTTAGTCTGAGAGCTAAGTTTATAACGACGCCCATTGGACAACGCCATTGATCTACACTTCTTACCTGCGACTACGACGCGTACCAATCGATTACTGCTACCGTATCCTATTTGGTTATAGTAGCCAAAACCTCTTAGCTACTTCGTTCAAATATATCCCTTTCCGGGACATATATATACAAGTATAGGATTGGTGTATACAGCATAAATTCTAATAACCAACATATACTATTCTTAAAAGAGTGCTCAATACAGAGTATTGCAAATATAATAATTTATTCGGAAATTATAACATAAAAATGTTATAAAATTACTACTGTTTCAACATTTCTGGTGTCTTATCACGTGATGATGTTGAATGTGATTCTACATTCAATACCATCGCTTGATAAGACACTAGAAGTGTTGAAACAAAATGGCTATTTTTGCAGTGGTTTTATAACATATTTAATGTTATAATTTTCGAATAAATGATTATATATATATATATATATATATATATATATATATATATATATATGTTCACCGATTTCACCCCAACAAGGCAGGAAATCTACTAAGACACAAGGGATCATGGGTGTGTGTGACAATTAAAAAACAGAAATTTTACTAAGGAGCAGGATTCAATGAATAGTAACCAGTCGGAGAGTAGAAAGTGGCTATATCTATCGATCTCAATTGCAAATTGAGGATATCTCGACTCCAGTCTAGTACTGCGTTTAATTAACTAGCTGAAATCCTTTTCGGCTTGCTGGTTGAACTGTCTGCCTCTGAGCAGTGAGAAACCCGAACGAGACTCTGCCGAAGTGCAGAGTCTCGTTCGGGTAGGTAGACCGATCCGACCCCGTTTATGCGGGTTCTACGCATTAAACTCGGCCTTGTGCCACATCTACCCTCTTGGCGCTAGTAAATACCGTATAGTACTGCACTTAAATTTTTTTTTTTAAAACGCGAGGTACCATGGCGAAGAGATCATCCGAACAATTACTATGAATGTAAAAGCTGTTCTAATGACTTGGACCGATTTTAAATGGGAATTAATTTTATGCGTCTAATGATCTTTTTTTTCTCTTTTTCTTTCAGATTTGGGCGGACATTTGAGCGAGATTATTTTTCACACATAATTGCCATGACTTAAATAACATGATCTAATAAAGAAACAAAGAAATTCTCACCAGTAACACTGATTTTTTTACTGCTGACTTTGACCCGTCTTAATGAAACACCCTTATATATAATCCGTCTTAATGAAACACCCTTATATATAATCCGTCTTAATGAAACACCCTTATATATAATCTGTCTTAATGAAACAACCTTATATGTAACACGTTTTAATCAAACACCCTTTATTTAAAGTGACTGAAGCTGAGCCACCAAATCAGGACCAATAATAAGCTTTTTATTTAATATAATAATTAATATATAATAATTAATATGTATAAAATATAATTATATAATGTATACAATAAATATATATAATATATAAATTAATTATATATATATATAGTGTGTATATAAATATAAATATATATATATATATATATATATATATATATATATATATATATATTATTTATATATTATATATATGGTACTTATTAGAAAGCGCTCAATATCAGAGATAGAGCTAACATATTTGGTTGCATAGGTGTGAGTTTGTTACCCTGGGTTTCACGCTTTAGCGATCGTCAGACAAACCCTTTTGTTTGTCTGACGATCGGTAAAAGCGTGAAATCCAGGGTCACAAACTCACATCTATCCAACCAAATATATATATAATAACCTACCACTATAACAAAAAAAGAATCTAAAAATATTTTCTGGCTTTAAATAACTTGGAAATGGTCGCTAAGCCGAAAAAAACAAAAAAACAAATCAGTCATTCAAATCTTTATATAAGGCACTCCGTTTGAACTGATTATAAGCCAACACTGGATCAAGCCTGAGTTGTTTGCTGATTTCCCGTCGAGGTTATTTTTTTGTAATTATTTTTTCATAACTATCAGATTTTTACGAGGTCGTGTCGTTAACATAATATATAACCATCCACTTTTATTATGCCGACTGTGAACCATCATCAATGTGATTAAATTTCGAATGTCTTGGCGAAAAAGCCAAAGCCCCTTCTTCAACTGATCGATTTATATACACGTTTGCACGGCTTTTGCCAATGGCAAAGCATTTTTTTTTTCTTTAAAAAAAAGGGTTTCACTTAATTTCATTTGCTTTCTAAAACGAGATTTGCTGACCAAATGGAATAATCTCGAAACTCCATGATAGCAGGTAAGAAAGAAAATCACGGTGGCGTTAATTCTTGCATAGGTTCCACGCGCATCCGTATAGAAATCCGCTGGGAAAAGAAATGGCTCGCAAGTCTATCATCTTCCTCTACCAATCTCCGTACGAATATATGCGAATCAGTTGATCGATCGAGGTACTTTTTTTTTTTAAAAAAAAAGCGAATATTAAACCCCGCAAAAAGTGAACTACGCAATACATTAGTGTCTCTTTTCCAAGGACATTATTTTTCTTCTGTTCTTTGGTAACGATGCTCATTTGTTCTATTTTGACGACTCTTACTTACCATTCTCAATAGGTTGTAGAGAGCACCCTGCCATTTTTTCTTTCTCATCATTACTTTCATATGGATATCATTCCTAGCACAAAACCCCTTCAGAAACATCTAAACTGTCAGCTGTATACAAACGCTTCCTACGATCAATGGTTAATAAAGGCTTTGAACAAGTGAAGCCTTAGGGTCTTAGCAAAGACAATATTTCTTTGAACATTGTGAACTTGCGATACAGGATAACCAACAAAGATCTGTATCAAATAACAGAATCTACATTAATTGAGGACTACCAATAGCAGCAACAACTAAAATGGATAGCACATGTAACTCAAGGATAAATTAATGACATAATCAAGATGTTGATATTCGACACTACTTCAAATAAAAGGTTATGAAGGAAACCTCCATCAACACTGGAAAGAGTGATAACAGCTACTGGGCTTGAGAAGAGAAAATAATGACATAATCAAGATGTTGATTTTCCACACTACTTCAAATAAAAGGTTAGGAAGGAAACTTCCATCAATACTGGAAAGAGTGATAACAGCTACTGGGCTTGAGAAGAGAAAATAATGACATAATCAAGATGTTGACATTCCACACTACTTCAAATAAAAGGTTAGGAAGGAAACCTCCATCAATACTGGAAAGAGTGATAAAAGCTACTGGGCTTGAGAAGATAAAATAATGACATAATCAAGATGTTGAGATTCCACACTACTTCAAATAAAAGGTTAGGAAGGAAACCTCCATCAATACTGGAAAGAGTGATAACAGCTACTGGGCTTGAGAAGAGAAAATAATGACATAATCAAGATGCTGATATTCTACACTACTTGAGCGATTACACCTACTGAACTTGAGAAACCTGTTTTACTGAAAAGTTGTTTTAAGAGGAAGTTTTCATCAATTTCAACAGACATTAATACTGGCTGTTTGGTCAATGAATGCCAAATGTTTCCTTATAAGGAAATGGCTAATATTACCATTCCTGTTACCAAACAGTTAATATTACCATTAACATTGGTTCTTTTGTTAAACTTCTTCGTTTTTCTTCATCTTCTTCATATAAATTCTCTCTTTCTTTGGTTTAACCCTCATTCTGATTTCTTTCTTTCTTTATTTCTTTCTTTCTTTCTTTCTTTCTTTATTTCTATTCCCTTTTCTGAGAAATAATTTCTTAATTTTTTTTTTAAATTAAAATCCGACGTTAACTGCTTGGTCAATGAATGAGGAATATTTCCTTATAAGGAAACGGCAAATTACGTTCTGATTTAGCTGAAGAGCGTTGTTTTAGACAGCAAGTCTCCATTGTATCCAACGCACCATGGTCAACATTGAGTCATAATCCTACAAGCCTTCTAAAAGACACGCGTTGAGAAAGCTTTAGAATCTCTGATAGTACCCGCATATATAATTATGGAGTCTCTCTTTACAAATGAGCTTGTGTTATATTACACCCATAGTAATAGGACGTTTGATAAATCCTATGTCCATATAACATGTTCTAGGTTAGCTGAGCTGTTGATATATTTTATATACACATCTTCTGCATGTCCCCTGTCCCTTCAAGACATAGACAATTATGTCTCTCCTGTCCTTTGAAGCTCTTAATAAATTTCGTTTTTCGTTATTTCTCCAAACACTGTTCCGGAATCCATTTAATATAGCTTACTAAATATGTTATACGGTGTTTTCCTCTGGTCCTTTTTTAGAAAAATTGTCGATATCCGACAGGATTCGGACCCGCGTTCAACTAGGGGAAAACTGTTATGAAATCTGACGCGGCCGATGGGTCAAATGACATCAGATCTTATGTCGGTTCCACCTAGGGAAACGTAGGCTTGAATTTTGGCGGAGAGATCATGTTTTTCTAATAGGATTTCTCAAATATTCAGGCCCGGAGATGAAAATAAATAAATATACTGTTTAATACATAAATAAATAAATAAAAACAGAACATCTACTCAAATATGAGTATCCACTAAAAATAATTTTTATGCAATAAATTCAAAATATGTCGGATTAATAATTGAAAAAATCCAATTATACACACACACACACACACACACACACACACACAGAGAGAGAGAGAGACAGACACACACACACACACACACACACACACACATATATATATATATATATATATATATATATATATATATATATATATATTAGAATTTTATCATTTTATCAATTTACTTACTACAAAGATGCAACTTCGTATCGGTACATTTCAACTGCACCTCGACGGGAGAGAGCCAAAACTGTTTTTGTCTATCTGATAAAATTATAATAAATATTCATCGCTCTACTATCGGTATCGAGCCTTCTTTTGGATTAATGCTGTCAACGTTAGATTTAGATATTACTTTCGTTCTCATTGCAACGGATATATATATATATATATATATATATGTGTGTGTGTGTGTGTGTGTGTGTGTGTGTGTGTGTGTGTGTGTGTGTGTGTGTGTGTGAATGATAACATATAGTTTTAAGGTATGCTATATTTATTGGTTAAAGTGCTCAGTATCAGAGACAGAATGTATGTAAATATAAAAGTGGACATTGCAGTCAACACCCAGCGATGACAGTTTGTTTCATGCTTACACGCAATTTTCTCCCCACTGATAAACAGCAGAACACTTTTGCTACATTTATAATCTATCATGAACTTTCATATTTAGATATGCTCTATCTCTGATATTGAGCACTTTAATCTGTAAATATTGCATAACTGCATATATATATATATATATATATATATATATAGAGAGAGAGAGAGAGAGAGAGAGAGAGAGATACAGTGCTGTTCGATAAAAGTGACTCACCTGATTTTTTCGCCTATTGTTTTTGGGGTCAAACTAATTTTTAATCTTACTAATATAAAGACCCCTTCCTGACAACCTAGTAAAAAAGTTTACTCACCCTAAGGTATTCTATTGATAATTATAATTTTGGACATGAATGAGATTTAGGGAAAAACTCTGTACAAAAAAAATGACTCACTTATTTCCTGCAACTAGTAATCAATAGAAACATAACCGAACAGCTTTAAATAAAGAATAATAGAGGTATAATTTATTTATAATAGGTCATATAGTTCGAAATATTTAATAATCTATGGGTCCTCCTTTATTTTAAATAACCTTTTCAACCCTTTTTGGCCTTGACTTGATTAGATTCTGGCAAATCTCATCTCCCAGCATTGAACTCCATTCGAATATGAAATTCAAAATCAAATCCTCTTTGTTGCTCAACTGCTTTCTCGAAAGCCTGCACTTTATAATGCTCCATAAGTTTTCTATGGGGTTGAGGTCAGGAGATTGGGGCGGCCATGTCATAACACTCATCTGCTTCTCATCAAAGTATTCCTTCATCAATTTTGATTTGTGACAGGGAGCATTATCCTGCATAAAATGAGCTTGGTCGGGTCGATTTGCACCCTTTCATCAGAAGGGAGCAGACAAGACTCTAAAATTCTCTTGTACTGCTCGCTCCTGAGGGTCTTTTCTATAAGTTTTAAGAAACCATTTCCATGAAAAGAAAAGCATCCCCAGAACATTATACTGAACGGATGCTTGACAGTACTTACTGCTAAATTCAAAGAACTTTCAAAGCTTCTTCTTCGGATTTTAGATCGTTTATCCTTTGAATTTAGCTCAACTTTCTTCGGAGAAGAGAACATTAATAAAAAAAATCAGGTGAGTCACTTTTATCGAACAGCACTGTATATATATATGTATGTATGTATATAAAGTAATATAGTTTTATTTGTGCTATATTTATGTGTTGTAATGTTCAGTATCAGAGATGGCGCGTATGTAAATATAAAATTGCACATTGAAGTCAACACTCATAGGCGACAGTCAGTTTCATGCTAAACACAATTGCCTGTCAATGATTCCGTTTAGCATGAATCAAACCGACGCCTCTGGGTGTTGACTTCCACGAAATAGCAATTTACGTTCCGATTTAGCCGAAGAGCGTTGTCTTAGACAGTAAGTCTCCATTGTAGCCAACGGGCCACGGTCGACGTTGAGGCATAATGCCACAAGCGTCCTAAGAGACTCGTGTTGAGAAAGATTGAGAATCTCTGAAATTACCCACATATACACTTATGAATCTCTTTTACAAATGAGCTTGTGTCATATTACACCCCGAGTAAGAGGACGTTTGATAAATCCTATGTACATATAACAATACTATAACAATCTTCACTTCATATATATATATATATATATATATATATATATATATATATATATATATATATATATATATATATATATATATGGAGTGTTCGTGATAAATTTGACAGAGTATATTTTTTTTTTTTTCAGATTGATTATTTTGTTTGGATTATCTGCAAACGGTGAAGGGTGTTGCGAAATCTAGTCACTACAATTTTAGAGATTATACATTAAGAATTGGACAAAGTCCGACAATTTATTTAAGACATTTTTATGTTTAACATTCTTTTTATAGATACAAATATTTAAGTAAATGCTCTGTTTATAATAAACAGTATTAAACAACATTTACCGGCCTGAATGTCCGAAAAATTTTCATAGAAAATATTCGTCCTTTGACAGGATTCGAACCTGCATCCTATACGGTTAAGGCACGTCAGCGTAAATGACGGTTCCGTATCTATAAAAAGAATGTTAAACATAAAAATGTCTTTAAGAATTTTAGAGATGTCAATGCTCACTGGCATAGACGAGCGAAAAGACACTTGGATATTAGAAAATGGCTGCCTGCCTCATGATGATTTACGCCGTGCATCAAAATGCTACAATCATGACAGCTGTTCACTGCTCTTTAAACACCCGGGGGAAAAAAAGACGTGAAATAGAGAGCTGCAACGGAGACAACGAGGCCGTGGCTTTTTAGCAAAGAACACAGCAGACGTTCTGTTTGCCTTTGTACACTGGGATTCACGCAACAACTGCTGGAGAAAGAGATGGGAAAACCCCGGCAAAAGAATACTGGTTTTGGCGTTGGAAATGGGTGTTGCAGTTTCCACTATAATGCTGGCCTACGTTACGAAATCATACAAATGTCAACTTCTTATAGAAATGGTTGGAGAAAACCGTCTAACAATGGCAAAGAAACTTCTGAACAAAGTGAAACATCTTGATGAACCAGGGACAATCTGGTTCTTCTCTGATTAAAAGAATCTCTGTCAGAACCAGCTGTACAACACCCAGAACAACAGATGCTTTGTCTACAACCATATGACATCCCTCATGTGATGAAGACCAAGTTTCCCTTAACTGTCATGGTTTTGGGTGTGTCATGCCACCTAACATCTTTAAACGGGGTCTCAGGCTCAATTCGGATGCCTATGTGGAATTACGGAACACCGTGTTAAAGACTTGATTTGAGAGGGTGGCTGCTAGAAGACAGTACGGGTGGCAGCAAGCTTCAGTTCTGTGTCATACCTCCCGCAAAAATTAGAATCAGTTGTCAAATAATTGTTAACCACTTCACCAACCCCAACCCCAACCTCTGACACCCTATCTCCTTTGTGGACGAGGTTGAGAAATACACCAACCGATGTACCTGTAACACCATGGCCCAACTGATCGACAAGATTAAAGAAGCGTTTGAGACTCTCCCTACAGACACCGTGAAGGCTGCAAGTGTCAGATTCCTGAGTCGGATCAAGGCCATGGTAGATGCTTTGGGTGCTTTCTTTGAGTGATTTTTTTATTATTATAACATGAATGTAACTTTTCTATTTTTCCAATATATCGATATTTGGCTTAGTCAGTTTGTTTTCCGTTAAAACCACTGTCAAATTTTAGCTCGAACGCCCTGTATATAGGGTCTACTTCAGCTGCAATAGTCTTTTCAGACACGTTTGACTGTGAAGTAATGAAAAGCGGCTCGGATTGAGAAATCAGAGAGCCGATTCCGAATTCCACTCGAATCTATTACCTTCACTTAATATAATTGGGAAAGATATAAATCCTCTTCTTCTTCCCCTAGCTATGGGTAAATAGCAGGATTGACTGGGTTCTATAGCCTTTGATGGCAACTGGTCAACCACCGAAAGAAATGGCAACCGACCGCGGGAAAAAAATCTGCCTCGAAAGATACATGGACAACTAAGCGTGTATCACGTATGGCATGTAACTAGCTGACTAACTGAAATAATATTGACAAGTTTTCTCTATCAATTTTTTTATTCATTTTTTTCAAATTTCCGTATTTGTTTGATGTTATCGGTAGATTTGCCAAACTTGATATTTATTTTTATTTTATTTATTTTTTTTTTATTTTCTAATATTATTTTACAAGTGCTTTCGAATGTTTCTATATTCGTTTACAAGGATTGTTACAGGTATAATTTTGCAAGTGTTTCCGGCGTTCTCCGGTTTAATGGAACCAATTTCAAGCCATTGAAGGTGACGCCATTTAAATGGTCATTTTACAGGAAAGAACAACTAAGACTCTTATACCAGATTAGAGGAACTATTATTGTTTAACTAACACAAGTTTTGGGTAAAGGTAAACACAACACTCTACATTATACAACATGTCTGGTATATATATATAATGATAAGAAGAATACGGAGACTTTATCCATTTTGATTATAATTTATTTCGTTGAACACTGAAGTGTTCAACTCTTCAGACCGAAATCTCCTCCTCGGAATTATCCCTTCCAGTCACAAAAAGACGTATATACATGCATAAAAAGACGTATGATACATATATAAAATAATATATATATATATATATATATATATATATATATATATATATATATATATATTATTTTATTATAAGATATTAGAAGAAAAACATGTTGAAATAGCTACACAATAGCTTTCGTGTTTTTTTACACTACGCTGAACCTGTTCAGGCGATGATAAGAGTTACAACAGTCGAAACACAAAAGCTTTTGTGTATTGATTTCAACATGTTTTTCTAATGTCTTATAATAATAATAATAATAATAATATATTGCACAACTTTGAGCACTTTTTAAAAGTATATGCTACGAACAACAGAGTTTTACTTCATCTGTTCTTCATCTCATATATATATATATATATATATATAACGACATTTTTATGTTTATAGCAGGGTTGATTTTTCTTTTTTTAAACTACAATTTTCCATGATTTTCTCATGTACATTCATATCTACTCGATGCGTATCCAAATGTAAACACATGACGTCATACATTATGAAATGTACAAAGTCCGACAATTATTTTAAGACATTTTTATGTTTATACATTCTTTTTATAGACATATGTATTTCAGTAAATACTCTTTTTATAATAAACAGTATTAACAACATTTAGTGGCCTGAATGTCCGAGAAATTGTCATAGAAAATATTTGTCCTCCGACAGGAATCGAACCTGTATCTATAAAAAAAAAGAATGTATAAACATAAAAATGTCTTAAAATAATTGTCGGACTCTGTACATTTCATATATATATATATATATATATATATATATATATATATATATATATATATATATATATATATATATATATATATAAATGTGGTCTCCCACTGTCTACTCTCTAGTCGTATTTCTGGTTGCATTGATTGGCATTTTGCTCATATTATTATAAAAATGTACTATTATCGTTTTTTTTTTTCTTTTTGGTGGGTTCATTATTTGCCCATAACTGGGACCCTAACAGGTGCTGATACTCTGGGTCAGGGTGGACCTGGGAACAACAGCAGTTAAGAGGTGGTTCCACGCTCCTCAAAACCTCCAATCACCCGATTAAAAGCCTTGCTGCCGGATGTAATTCATCTTTATACCTAGGACGCGGGGGAGTCGGACATTAACAAGAAAGAAAGCATCAATCAAAAGGTTATAGCGATAAAAATAAAAGAGCAAGAATGATGTCATAAAGAAAAGAAGAGGGACACCGACGACAGTTTTAAGTACGAATTGAAGGAGAAAAGAGCTTAAAAAATATTATAAATTATCTAATCGACAGAGAAATACAAGAAGAAATTTTAAAAAAAAACGATAGGGAAAATCGACTGAGAAAACTTCTAGGTGAATAAGAACGAAAATTCTGGGCAAAGATGAAGAGTAAATATTGGAGGATATATATCTATATTTCTGAGATGAAGTATTATGTACACTATTTATAGCATTCGGACTATTATCCTCATCTTTGTTGCCATATTTACCACAACGTTTCGGCCGTTGTACGCTCCGGCCTTCTTCAGATGGTTGGAATGTCGAACTGAACCCTTTATTTCGCTCGGTTGGGTAGACTGTTCTAGTTGCACGTGCCATGAGTTGAATTAACAGAAAACTTATAACTGACATCCATTAGACAACAAAGATGAGGACAATAGTCCGAATAATGTAAATAGTGTACATCATACCTCATCTCAGAAATATAGACAGATACTGAAAGACCGAAACGTTGTAATAAATATGGCGACAAAGATGACAACAATAGTCCGAATAATGTTAATAGTGTACATAATACCTCATCTCAGAAATATAGACAGATACTGAAAGGCCGAAACGTTGTAATAAATATGGCAACAAAGATGAGGACAATAGTCCGAATAATGTAAATAGTGTACATAATACCTCATCTCAGAAATATAGACAAATACTGAAAGACCGAAACCTTGTGATAAATATGGCGACAAAGATGACAACAATAGTCCGAATAATATAAATAGTCTAAATATTGGAGGATTTAGACAACAACAAAAAAAAACAAGATATAAATATGCTCGAAAAGGAGGAAAAGATGGCGTCAAGAAAAAAAAGATGAGGATGACATGAATAAGTTAGAGTAGAAGGAGGAGAACAGAGTTAATCAAAGAAAAAAAATGGTATAAGTTCGCTAGAAAAGGCGAAATAGAAGAGTAAATAGATGGTGGGGTACGATGGGAAAATGGTCATGCGCAATCGTAGGAAAGACAATTAGAGAGCGAGATGAGGAGTAAATATTGGAGCCATTACCTCGAAAGAAAAAGTAAAAATATGACAAAGTCAAGAAGAAACAAGAAGAGAAAACGTGCAAGTTCGACAGAGAGAACAACATCAAATGCATAAAGATGGCGAGTAGACGAACAAAAAGAGGAATAAATGATCCAAGAAAAGAAACAAAAAGAAAGTGGAGGAATTACCAATTTGCAAGTTCGTCGAAGACAATTCAATAGAATGGAAGCGGCTATCACAATTAAATGCTAAAGCAGAAAGTCTGCGAAGACGTGAGATGAAGTAAAGTGAATAATGGAAGGAAGCGAATGATTTCAATTTCCGAAGGAACAAGATGGAAAATGGACTAATGGTCGGAACAAGCAATATAATCAAGCCGAGGAAGAAGGAGTCTAACTTGATTGGGAAAGGAAACGTTAAGTCAATTTAATAGGCAAAGAAAGCACTCAAAAGCCCGAATAGTATCAGGTAAACAGTCTTACAATACACGCACATACATACCGGCACACACGCGAGCACGTCTACACACACAAACACATATATTGTTTGCGTACAAATACACATACATATATGTATGCACACACAAATACACACATATATATTGTTTGTGAAAGGAGACACACACACATATATATACATACATCCACATACACACACACAGATACACACACATATATTGATTGTGTGAAAGCACACATACACACATATATACACACACACATCCACATACACAGACATAAACCTACACAAATACTCATACACACACATATAAATATATATATATATATATATATATATAGAGAGAGAGAGAGAAGAGAGAGAGAGAGAAGAAATACATTATATAGAGAAATGTATTTCAATGGATGTTTATGTGAATACGCACACACACACACACAGATACATACATACATATATATATATATATATATATATATATATATATATATAAAGAAATTTATTTTTGAATATATATATATTATATACATAAATGTATTGTTTGGGTGAATACACACACGTACACACACACACACACACACACACACACACATACACACACACACACACATATATATATATATATATATATATATATATATATATATATATATATATATATATATATATATATATATATACACACATACACACAAAAGGTTTATTTCTCAGGTTGAATAATATCGACAAGTTCTGTGGATCCAACTTTTTTATTAACTTTTACAAATTTCCGAATTAGTTATTTTATTTAATCGGTAAATCAACAAAAGTTCATATTTATTTTTATATTATATTATTTACCCCGGGTACTTTTGAATGATGGTGCATTCATTTTCAACGACTGTGTTTTTTCTGTATCTTTATGTAACTGTTTTTACATAAAACAACTAATTGGGAAATTTCAAAAAGTTAATAAAACATTGGCTAGACAGAACTCGTAGATATTATTCAAACAAACGTGTTTGAAAAAGAAAAAAAAGAAAATATATGTATATACAGAGTTCTTTATATATCAAGAGATTTATTTGAATGGATGGTTGGGTATAGACACACACACACACACACACATAAATAATAATAATAATAATATCAGTAATAATAATAGCACAATACATCGGCTGAAGCTGCAAAATACTTAAAAAAGACAGCAAAGACATATGCAACTAACCAGATACAGAAACAATGGCAAGATAAACCGCTTTATGGCCAATACTCTGCCCGTACCAAACAAGCTGACGTAGACAAAGCCTGTACCCATCAGTGGCTACGTAGTGCAGGGTTGAAAGCGGAAACTGAAGGTTTTATCCTTGCTGCACAGGACCAATGCTTGTTAACTAGAAATTATCAAGCACATATACTAAAATATTGTTTTAGCCCAAAATGCATTCTGTGATAAATATCCAGAAACAATTGATCATCTTGTATCAGGTTGCACGATATTGGCACCCACTGAGTATAAAACCCGGCATGACAGAGTGGGCCAATATCTGCACTGGAAAATTTGCAACTTCTACGGGAAGGAAACTGAAAGAAACTGGTATGAACACCACCCAGACCCGGTTGCGAAGATAGGACCTGTTACAATTCAATGAGGCTACACAATACACACTGACAGAATAATCAAAACCAACCGCCAAGACATTGTTATTAGAGACGGCAAACAAAAATTGCCTCCTTATTGATATGGCAGTCCCTGCTGACTGCAATGTATCTTTGACGATCTTCAAAAGGATCTTCAAAAAGCTATCAAAAGACAAGGACCTTGAAATTGAAATCTCAAAAGTGTGGCACATGAGAACATTAAAAATCCCAGTTGTAGTTGGAGCCCTAGGATTGATTGGAAAAGATTCCAGTAGACTAATTGAAGGGATTCCTGGAAGCCCACCCGTTAAATAAATACAAAAACTTGTTCTCACGACAGTCCACACCTTACGAAAGGCTTTGTCTATGTAAAATATGTGTGTGTGTTTCTTCAATTGCTCAGTGGAAAATGTCATGATGCCATTTCTGACCTTAGGTCTCTGGGCGGGACCCGGAAAGAAATGTGTACACGCCAGCAATCAAAGAAAATAATAATAATAATAATAATAATAATAATAATAATAATTATACTATTGATAATACAAATACAATAGGTAGCATTTTAAAGTTAAAGCGTTGCTACGTGCTTAACTTAGAATAAATTCTATTTTGCTGATTAACGTATAGCATTTCAAAATTTAAACTTCACCCGTATCTAAAAGATGAATATATTTGAATTTATGATTAACGTTCAATATATATATATATATATATATATATATATATATATATATATATATATATAATATGGAAAGCTATGATTGCCTTCTTTCTATAGGAACAAAGAACATAGGACGTAGAACATAGATTTCGTCTGCCCAATACAAATTGCGTCTCTTCATTGACGCTGCAATTTCTACTACGCTAAATGTCAAAACTCCACGCTAAGTCTTGGTCAAAAACGGAACTAGACCATCGGAATGTCATTCCACCCAAAATACGAAGAGAATTTTATTTTTTAATAACATCATTTTTTTTTAAAATGGCCGCCAATTCTCGTTACAGAAACTAGGTTTTAAATCCAAACAGTGTTCACATTTTCGTGTATTAAATATTAGGATAATTTTCAAGGCATTTGTTATTTTAATGAAGAAAAATGGTCACTTTATCGTTGTAAAAACTATAGCCCCGTTTTAATAACTCGTTTATTTGTGGTTGTTATGTTTGTCTTTACAAATATATAAGTCTGTTCGGAAAGTAATTACGCATTACTTCGCTATCGATTACGAGTCAAGCAAATCTGGCAGAAACAGGGTTAAATTGGACAAACCTGCGTTTCGTATTCGTTTATTTTATCGTTTATCCCGCGGTGTTTTCTTTATACTACATTTCATGGAGGGTAATAACTTATAACGAAACTATACGCGCCTTTTCATACTGTATGAATTTCGAAAGGTCAGTACTACTACATATAGAAACATTTGTGCAGTGTATACAGGGGTCATTGAATGTACACATCAGCCGTGGTTTAAAGATTTAAAAATATCGATTTTCATTTTGCCGGAAGGCGACCGAATCTGGATGAAGGACTTTAGAAAGAGGCTGTTGAATTGTATTAATGTCAAGGCATCAAAAACATGTTGCAAAAACTTAACGTGACTTGATCAACGCTCCAAGAACATCTCAAGTGAATTGGGAAAGCTTGTAAAATGGACATTTATGTACTTTCTTGACCTTTGTTGACCTTGAGAACCGAACCCAAAATTTTGCCATCTGCAGAAGTCTTTTTTAAGGATTGTTGCTAGAAGTTTCATTTTCGAATCCCATTGTGACATGTGATGAAGAAAATGTATTTTGCATGTCAACGGAAAATGAAAATGACAGTGGTTATCACAAAATGAGAAGCCAATTCCAATACCAAAACCAGAACCCCATTCACAGAAGACCTTGCCTTGTCTGATGGAATATGAAAGGTGCCGTCCATTACAATATATAGAATATGGATTATGTTTCATTCTAAGGTTCGGGCATAGGTAAACAGAAAAAAGATTTCCGCTTGAAATCCTGTGATGAAGAATTATCATTATTTACATTATTTTCCTTATCTTCGTTCTTATCAAAACGTTTCGGCCGTTGTGTCCTTCGACCTTCATCAGGAGTATGTCGATTCGAATTGGAATTGAACCCTTTATTTAATCTACGAGGACACGTTGTCGCCGTCCCACTGCCAATGTCTCGCGAAAACTCGTCTTCTTATTTGGTATTACTCGATTATTGCTGGCTCCTTCTCCACAGAGTCGAAGCCCGACCAAAGGATTAAACTCACAAATACTATATCACCAAATTCATGAATCAAGTCTTTAATCCACTGGGTTGTTGTTCCGTAAGACAATTCTGTGTGAAGAACTTGGAGCCTTAAACCTAAACTGACTGCTGATGAGTCCTTCTGCTGCTTGTCCTTCATAACTACACTCACTGGTGTTATTCTCCAGCAGGACAACGTAACGACACATTCTTCAAAACAAAGCCCAGATCGTTACGATAGGAGTTGTCTTCTGCCTCCACGTTGTCTTTGTTGATTTCGGTAACCAGAACATTTCATGAATGACTGAACAATCAAAAGTCAAAGATGAAAAAACAAAATTAAGGAAAACTTTCTTTAAACGTGAAATTGAATATTTACCTTGCCGTGGCGTTGCTGTTGTTGAACATACGACGGTTGACTGAAAGGTTCTCAAGCTGACCATGAAGAATTGATACTAGAGCTGTGAAATCTTGTTGCAGTTTTTTGTGTATATATATATATATATATATATATATATATATATATATATATATATATATATATATATAACTAGTGAGCCAGTCAAATGCCTTGACTCACTTTATAGTCCACCAATAGAAGGTTAACCAGTCAGAAGACGTAGAACATTGAATCCGTCGTGTATAAAGGCGGCCATTTTTGTTCACTCTACCCGAATGTCCAGTCCAGCTTGTCAGGCGAAGAGAAACAGGACGAACTATGCTGTGCTACTTTTACCAAAATATCCACTGCTAACGTGAAGAACGCTTTCCAACTGTCTTCAAGATATACACTGCTAACCTCTGAATTCTCTACTCAAATCGACCGTCATTATGAACAACAAATCTTGCATGTGCAGTGCCTTTATAAACATATTATCAGCAGCAGCCCAGACGGTATAAAAACAGGCGAACCCTTAAGTAATTCTCTTTTCCTGTTTTCCCTCCTTTCCTACGTACGCCATCAAAGCCTAACGACTGTGGACACTTCACACACAAACACACAAAGGAAATCACACTCAACTACATTCATTAAACGTTTATGTATTCAATTTATTACTAGGAAAAGAAGCTCTTAAACTTTCCATTTGTTATTTTGCTTCATAAATGTTATCTTGCATTGCAAATCAATCGTTCTGTTATTTTGTGCATCTACCATTCATGTATTATAAAATATTCTCGAAAGAAAACTTGTGTATTAATTATACAAGTAGCCAACAAACTAGACATGCATTGATTGCAACTCTTCCATTGTTTCTCTGCAGCTACGAGGCTGTGCTGAAAAGTTCATAGGCTGAATATGAAGGAATTATGTTAGAACTGTAAAATCAATCAAGCATTAATTTAAACTCTTCTTATTAATAACTGCATTGTTTCTCTGCAGTTACGAGGGAGGCTGAAAAGTTCATAGGCTGAATATGAAGGAATTATATTAGAACTGTGAAATCGGTCAAGCATTAATTTAAACTCTTCTTATTAATAACTGCATTGTTTCTCTGCAGTTACGAGGGGGCTGAAAAGTTCATAGGCTGAATATGAAGGAATTATGTTAGAACTGTAAAATCAATCAAGCATTAATTTAAACTCTTCTTATTAATAACTGCATTGTTTCTCTGCAGTTACGAGGGGGCTTGAAAAAAAGTTCATAGGCTGAAAATTTGAACTGTGAAATCGGTCAAGCATTAATTTAAACTCTTCTTATTAATAACTGCATTGTTTCTCTGCATTATGAAAAGTTCATAGGCTGAATATGAAGGAATTATATTAGAACTGTGAAATCGGTCAAGCATTAATTTAAACTCTTCTTATTAATAACTGCATTGTTTATCTCCAGGTTTGACAGTGGGCTGAAAGTTCATAGGTTGAATATGAAGAAATGATATTAGTGATGTGAAATCTTCTATCCATTAATGTCAACCTATCTTATTATTACGTGTATTCTTTCAATGTACAACGGTGAGCTGAATGTGAAAATTGGCAGAATATGAAGAAATGATCCCAGAGCAGTTAAATCTTGTATGCGTTAAATTTTAGTAATATCTGCCTTGTTTCTTGACAATGTTCGAGGGTGTGGGGTAAATTTCATAAGCAGACAATGAAAACGAGATGCTAGAGATATGAAATCTTGCACGCATTAACTTCGAATCTTATTACTAACTGCTTTGTTTCTTTTCAAGTACGACGGTTGATTGAAACGTGCATACGTTGACTATAGAGGAGTTATGCTAGAGCTGTGAAATCTTGCATGCATTAATTTCAACTCTCCCTATTAATAACAGCATTGTTACTTTCCTGGTACGTGGGTGGGCTGAAAAGTTCAGAGGCTGCCTATGGAGGAATGATGTTAAAGCAGTGAAATCATGCATGAATTAATTTCAATCAATCTTATATTAACTGCATTTTTTCCATGTTCGTCGGTGGGCTGAAAATTTTGGGTGCTGAAAAGTTCACAGGCTGAATATAAAGGAGTGATACCCGAGATGTTAATATGTGCTATCATTAATTTCAAACTATCTTATTAATAACTGCATTGTTTCTTTCCAGGTACGACACTGGGCTAAAAAATTTAATAGGCTGACTTTGAAGGAGTGGTGTTAGAGCAAGTAAATATTGCATGCACTAACTACAACCTGTCTTATTAATGACTGCAATGTTTCTTCTTTCCAGGTACGATGTTACACTGAAAAGTTCAGAGCCTGAATATGAAGGAGTGATGCTAGAGCTGTGAAATTTTGCATGCATTAATTTCAACCCTTCTGAATGGTAACTGCATTGTTTCTTTCCAGGTACGAGGATGGGCTGAAAAGTTCATAAGGTTGGGTATGAAAGAGTGATGCTAGAGCTGTGAAATCTTACATACATTGATTTCAACTTTTATTATCAATTGCTGCATTATTTTTTCCATATATTAGCGTGTGCTGAAAAATTTATAGGCTGACTAAGAAGGAGTGATGCTAGACCTATGAAACCCCCAATGAATTAAATTCTTCTTATTAATATCTGCTTTGTTTCCTTCCATGTATGAGCTTAAAAGTTCATAGGCTAGGAAGGATTGATGCCTAAAACTATGAATTTTTTCATATAATAATTACATCTCTTCTTACTAATAACTGCACTGTTTCTTTCCCAGTTCAAGGATTGTTTGAAAAGTTCATAGGATTACTAAAATGTAGTGATATTAGAGGTGTGAAATCTTGCATGTTTTAATTTTAAATCTGTCCATTAAAAACTGCATTGTTTCTTTCCAGGTACGAGTAAGTGCAGAAAAGTTCATAGCCTGACTATCAAGGAATGATCTTAAAGGTGTGAAATCGGACCTACATTAATTTCAACCCATCACAGTAATAACAGCATTCTTTTCTTTCCGTGTACTTGAATGGGCTGAAAAGGGCATAGCCTGACTCTGGAGGAGTAATGTTAAAGCTGTGAAATCTTGCATGCATTAATTTCAACTCCTCTTATTAATAGCTGCATCGTTTTTTGTAGGCACAAGAGTGGACTGAAAAGTTCATAGGAAGAAATTACGTTAGAACTGTGAAATCAGTCAACCATTAATTTCAACTCTTCTTATTAATAACTGCATTGTTTATTTACAGGTACGAGAGTGGCTGAAAGTTCATAGGCTGAATGTGAAGAAATGATGCTAGAGCTGCGAAATCTTGGATACATAAATTTCAATTTTTCTTATTAATAGCTGCTTCGTTTTTTGAAGGAGGTGTTGCAGGTACGTGGGTGGACTGAAAAGTTCATAGCCTGCATATGAAGGAATTATGTTAGAACTGTGTAATCAGTCAATCGTTAATTTCAACTCTTCTTATTAATAACTGCATTGTTTCTTTCCAGGTTCGTCAGTGGGCTGAAAATTTCATACGCTGTTTATGAAGGAAATTGTTGCTGGGCTGAAAAGTTAATAGAGTAACTATGAAGGAATCATGGGAAATCTAGTTGGCATTAATTCCAACCTTTAATAATAACTGCATACTTTTTTTGTTTTTTTGTTTTGTTTTTTTTTAATTTTTTGTTTTGTTTTGTTTGTTTTTTTCAGATACATGTGAGGACTGGCAAGTTCATCGTTAGAATATGAGGAAATGATGTTAAAGCTGAGATATCTTGTACGCATTAATGTCAGCCCTTCTTATTAATATCTGCATTATTTTTTGGCAGGTACGAGGGTGGAGGGAAATGTTCAGAGACTGACTATGAAGGAATGATGCTAGAACTGTGAAATCTTGCATGCATTAATTTCAAATCTTATTAATAACTGCATTGTTTCATTCCAAGTACGAAAGTGGGCTGAAAAGTTCAGAGGCTGACTGAAGGTTTGATTATAGTGCTGGGAAATCGGTCATGCATTAATTTCAACTCTTCTTATTGATAACTGCATTGTTTCTTTCCAGGTACGAAGGTGGACTGAAACGTTCTGTTGTTGTAGAGAAAAGAAAAGACTGTCAACTTATAGTAGCAACAAACGTCTGCAATAGATTTCTTCTGACTCTCGACTGCAACATTTGTAGCCAAATCACAGTTCAAATGATAGCTCGTCGTAAAAGTCCAACAAGCAGCGTAGAAACGACAAAATGGAGTCACACGTACAACTTTCATTTCTCACCAGCAAAACGCCTGCCTTTATAAGCGAAGAACAACGGCTTTTGTTCACTGAGAGATCTTTCTGATTGGTCACGCCATTCAGGGAAGGGAAGAACATTAGCATAGATTCTAGTCCTTAAAGTAGTTTTTTTATCTACTTTTTGGTAATTTTTCTTCGGCAGATCGCACACAAAACACGAACTCTTTTTGGAGGTAGGTGATTATCTCTTTCACTACACGTTCATAGGTCGACTATGAAGGAGTGATGATATAGCTGTGAAATCTTGCATGCATTAATTTCAACTTTTCTCATTGATAACTGAATGACGTCTGATTGTTCAAAGACACTATTCTTCCTGTTTTTAAAAAAAATCTTATCAATATCAAATATAACGTCATCATAATTGCAATACTGTTTTCCAGTCAATTATTTTTTTTATGCTGGAGAAGAGATTATTGTCAAATCGGGGGCGGGGATAGGGAGGTTGTTTCACAAGTTCTACGTCATAGTTTCGCACAGCATTCATTTGAAACCAATGTCTTATTTTTGGAGCATTGTCCTGATAAAAAGACGACCCCTTTCGTCAGTTTTATTTTTTCTGGTCTTTTGTTCTCATTAGTCTTTCATAAATGCCTTAGCAAATTCGAAAAGAACTATTTATTGATGACGTGTCCCTTTTGAAATATAAAAGACAAAACTTTATAGATCCAATAAAATTGATGTCATTCCCTGGATCAGTCTCAATCTTATGATCCCAATACTTATACTGATTTAGAAATCGTTCAAGAAAACCAGCTGGATCTGTCTCAAACCGTGTCAGATTTTCCCGTGACGTGATCAGCCTGGTGCACTTTTGATCAGAAGACGTGGCACACACCGAGTATAAACCTTCGTCATGACAGGTTCCCTGTGCAGAATATTCTCAACTATCTCACGGGATTTGCTCGTGTTCCACGTGCCACGTCTCTTCCGGATGTCACAGTTATTTACCTTTAACTCAACTCTCCAAGTTTTGATTCATCACTGCCGTGGCCTGCATTAGCTATTTGATTTATAGTCACTCGCCTGTCACCCATCGCTATGTGATAAACATGATCTATGCTTTTCACAGTGTTGGGAGTCGCGGGAAGTCCAGACTTTGGTTTATCTTTAACACTCCACTTTCCGCCTCCTAAATTAAGCTGCCCACTTTTACCTTGTCGATAATGCTGGAACACCATCGCCTAATATATCAACTATGTCAGTATGAATGTCCTTAGGGGCTAAACCCATTTTTTGCATGTACTTGATAACACCACAGTGCCAAATTTCGTTCATTTTCAAGATAAGTCGCTACTATTTACTGTTGAAGTCTTCTTTAAACAGCCAGGTGTCAGTTTACCTGGTAAGAAACAATGCAGTTATTAATAAGAAGAGTTGAAATTAATTCATGCAAGATTTCACAGTTCTAGAATCACTCCTTTATTGTCAGCCTATGAACTTTTCAGCCCACCCTCGTACCTGGAAAGAAAAATGCAGTTATTAATCAGGATAGTTGAAATTAATGCATGCAAAATTTCAGGGCTCCAGCGTAATTCCTCCATAGTCAGCCTATGAATTTTTCAACGTACCCTCGGACTTGAAAAGAAATAATGCAGTTCTGTCTATATCTCTGAGATGAGGTATTATGATTAATTGCATTATTTACATTTTTCGGACTGTTATCCTCATCTTTATTCCCATATTCACAACGCGGCCTGGTATTGAACTCACAACTTTTTGAGTCTAGTCACTGGATCCAGCCAACGTCTTTATCCACTGGGTCATATGTCCAAAGAGTTGCGAGTTCAATACCAGGCCACGGCAGTGATGAATCAAAACTTGGAGAGTTGAGTTAAAGGGAAATAAGTGTGACATCCGGAAGAGGCATGGCTCGTGGAACTAGAACAATCTACCCCGGTGAACGAAATAAAGGGTTTGAATCGAAATTCCAAACACCTGAAGAAGGCCGGAGCGCACAATGGCCGAAGCGCTGTGAATATGGCAATGAAGATGAGGATAACAGTCCGAATAATGTAAATAATACATATAACAATACAGTTATTAATAAGAGTTGAAATTAATGAATGCAAGATTTCACAGCTCTATTATCACTTCTTCATAGACAGCCGAAGTTAAGCAACGTCGATACTTGTCGATACTGACCAGCTATACATTTCTGATCAACCGGCATATAACTACACAATCTTAATTCTTTTAAAGGAAGTGATAATTTACTGAAACCTCTACCATGTTGATTTTTCGTTTTTGGAGAGTCCGTAAACAGCGATTATGCACTTTCTTAAACACCGACATTTTTTTTACTGCAACATATCATGTCAGGAGCTCCAAAAAAGTAATTATATTGATGCCTGTATTATGATCCATAAATTGACTTAAATAACTATCCCATTATCTGATATCAAAAATAAATTCCAAAACGATATTTATTGCTAAGTATCCCATCACGAACTTCTGTGATATCAACGAACACTCGTTGCCAATTTGTAATGTCAACGAATATTCGTTGTCACTTTTGTAATGCTCGTTGTAGTAGAGACTTTGTAATCGCAGATACAACTATAGTAACGCCGTTGAACAATACTGGTGTCAGATACCTTCGAGTAACACTCGCACTAATAGTACTTGCTCGATAATACTCGCTCGAATCGTAATCCGTATAGAGAAATAATATAGTGAATAGAGTAGATAATGGTGGTCCGTCTAGTAATAGATGATAGAGTAGAATTAGTAATCCTTATAGTATAGAGGATAAACTAGGACAGAGACCGTTTAAACTTCACGCTACATTCCATATATGCGTTTCCTCTACGGTCACGTGGTCTACTTAATTCAATAATGGGATCGTCCGTGTTTGCTCACTAGCGATCTATGTTCAAACTCAAGTGTCGGCAGCGACACTTTTTTGTTATGTAACACGAACACAAGGGAAAACATTCAATCATTGCCTTCTTCACCATCCACAAACTGTCTTTAATAATGATTTCATTTAATGACGACTTAAGGAAAAATAAGACAAGGTGAATTCTGGCTCAAAGCTTAATTAAGTGATTAAAAGAAATCATTGATTTTGCCATATTCATGGCCCTCCCCAAATTGTCATTAAAAACGGGCTGTTCCACGCTCAGTTTCATATGGCCGGAGACAATGTGAATTCTTAATAATTACTTCATCAGGTGATTAAAATAATCATTGACTTCACCATCTTCTTTACCCTCAAGAAATTGTTATTAACATCTGCCTGTTCCGCATCCAGATTAAATAAAGCCGGAGACAATGCGAATTCGCAATAAATATTTCATCAAGTGATTAAAAGAAATCATTGATTTCGACGACCTCATTGACCTCACCTAATTGTCATTAACACCTGCCCGTTTCACGTCTAGGTTAATAAAGCTGGTGACAATGCGAATACTCACTAAATATTCCAGGTGGAGGTCTTTTTAAAAATCATTGATTTCGCCGTTTCATTACCATTGCATGGGGTATTGCTGCCATATATGGTCTGGAGCCCCTTCTAATTGTCTCAAGGTCCTTAATAAAATCCAAAGACGGATATGCAATGAAATTGACCCTGATCTGGCATCTCGTCTGCAGTCGCTCTCTCACAGACGTGCCGTTGCCTCCCTCTGTCTTTTTTACAAATACTTTCACGGTAACTGCTTCGATGAGCTGCTTTCGCTGGTTCCCAGACTTCAGGAATTTAAGCGTTCAACTAGGCTAGCATCTCGCTCTCACCCTTTCACTGTCGAAACTGTTAAATATAGCTGTCTTTTCTACTCCAATAGCTTCATGTCTCGCACCTCTTGCCTGTGTAACTCTCTCCCCTCTTTCTGTTTCCCTGATGGCTATAATCTCTCGCTGTTCAAATGTAACGTCAATCGACGTCTCCAGATGCCCTGATCTATCCCCTAATCGTCTCTTCATCTTTTCCTCTATCTCTCCTCTTTGTTCTCGCTCCTACTCTGAAACCTTTTGCTTGGGGTTGAATGCTTAAAAAAAAAAACATAAATTGTCATTAGCATCTGCTTCATCCAAGCCCAGGTTAATAAGGCCGGAGACAATGCAAGTTTTCACTAAATATTTCTTCTGGTGATTAAAAGAAATCATTGCTTTCGCCGTTTTCATTATCTTCTATAAATTGTCATTAACACTTTCCTGGTCCAGATTAATTAGGTCGTAGGCAATGCGAATTAACATTAATATTTTATATGGTGATTAAAGAAAACACCATTGATTTCGGCGTTTTCATTAGCTTTCATAAATTGTCATTAACATCGGCCTTTTCCAAGGCCAGTTTAATAAGGTCAGCAACAATGCGAATTCTCAGTAAAGTTTTTATCAAGTGATTCAAAAAATTAATTCCTTTCCCTGTTTTTATTACCCTCCACAAATTGTCATTAACATGTGTCTAATCCATCTACAGGCTAAGAAGGCCGGAGACAATGTGAATTCTCAATAACTATTCTATCAGGTTATTAAAAAATCTTTGAATTCGCCCTTGGGATTACCATTCACTAATTGCCATTAGCACCTGTCTTTTTCATGCCCAAAGTAATAAGGTCGTAAGCAATGTGAAGATTCACATCATATTTCATCAGCTGATTAAAAAAATATCAATGATTTCGCGGTCTTTCTTACACTTCACTAATTGCCATTAACACCTTCCCTGTTCAAAGTCCAGGTTAATAAAGCCAGAGATACTGTAAATTTGCACTATATACTATAACATGTGTTTGAAATGTCATTGATTTCGTTGTTTTCGCTACCGTCCACAAATTATCATTAACACCTACCTGTTCCTCGCCAGGAATAATAAGGCTGAAGAAAATGCAAATTATCACTATACGTTGTATCAGGTGATGAAATATTTGCCTTTCTTCATTAACCTCCACAAATTGTCATTAACATCTTTCTGTTCCCTATGGAGGACAAGAAAGTCGAAGACAATGCTAATTGTTACTAAATAATTTATCAGGTGATTCAAAAAATCATTGATTTCGTCGTCTTCATTTCCCTTCAAAATTATCATTAACCTTGCCTTTTCTACGTCTAGTTAAATAAAGCCGGAGTTAATGCAAATTATCACTAAATATTTTATCAGGTGATTAAAAAAATCATTAGTTTCGCCATCTTCATTAACCTCCTCAGATTGTCATTAACACCTGTCTCTTCTACACACAGGTTAACAAAGCCGGAGACAGTGTGAATTCTCATTAAATATTTTGCCAGGTGATTAAAAATAAGCATTAATTTACCTGTCTTCATTACCCTCCACAAATTGTCATTAACTCCTGCCTGTTCCAAGTCCACGTTAATAAGGCCGGAGACAAGACGAATTCTCAATAAATATTTTATATTTGATTAAAAAAAATCTTTGATTTCACCGTCTGCATTACCATTCACTAATTGTCATTAACACCTTCCTTTTCCAAGCTCAAGTAAACAAGTCCGTAAACAATATGAACAATTTTAAATATTCTATCAGGTGATTAGATAAATCAACGATTACACCATTTTCATTGGCCTCCACAAATTCTTATTAACACCTGCCTAATGCACGCCTAGCTTAATAAGGTCTGATAAAATGTGAATTCTTAATAAACATTTAATCATGTGATTTAAAACATCGACGTCTTCATTAATCTCCACAAATTCTTATTAACACCTACCCGTCCTACATACATGTTAAGGAGGCCGGTGACAATTCCAAATTCGCGCTAAATATTTTAACGGGTAATTAAAAATCATAGATTACAAGGTCTTCATTACCCACTACAAATTGACATTAGCACCTGCTGTTCCACATCCAGCTTAAGGAGGCCGAAGATAGTGTGAATTCTCACTAAATAATTTATCAGGTGATTAAAATAATCGTTACGCTTCAGAAATTGTCATTAACACATGCCTATTCCACGCTTATCCTAATAAGGTCTGATAATGCGAATTATCACTAAATATTTCATCAGGTGATTAACACGTACCCGTTCCACGACCAGGTTAATAAGGTCGGAGGCAATGCGAATTCGCAGTAAATATTTTATCAGGTGATAAAAAAGACCACTGATTTCGTCGTTCATTACCCTCCACAAATTGTCATTAACACCTGGCAGGTTAATAAGTCCGGAGACAATGCGAATTCTAACTAAATATTTTATAAGTTGATTAAAAAATTCATTGATTTCACTCTCATCATTACCCTCCATTAAATGCCATTAACACCAGCCACGTCTATGTTAATAAGATCAGACACAATGCGAATTTTCGCTAAATATTTTATCAGGTTATTAAAAAAAATCATTGATTTTACAATCTTAATTACGCAACACAAACTCTCATTAACACCTGTCTGTTCCAGATGCAAGAGAATGCGAATTTTCGCTAAATATTTTATCAGACGAATCAAAAATTAATTCATCTCGCTCCTTTCATTACCTTCAATAAATTATCATTAACACGTGCCTGTTCCACAGACAGGTTAAGTAAGGCGGAGACAATGCAAATTCTCCATAAATACTTTATGAGATAATTTAAAAAAATCTTTGAATTCACCCTCGGCATTACCATTCACTAATTGTCATTAACACCTGTTTTTTCCACGGCCAGGGTAATAATACCGTAAACAATGAGAAGATTCACTTAATATTTCATCAGCTGATTAAAGAAAAGTTATTGATTTCGCGGTCTTTATTACACTCGACTAATTGTCATTAACACCTTCCTGTTCCACGTTCAGGTAAATAAGGCTGGTCCAAAAGCTTATTCTCACAATATATATTGTCAGCTGATTAAAAACTTCATTGATTTCACTGTCTTCATTAACCTCCACCAATTGTCATTAACACCTCCATGTTCCACATCCACATTAATATGTCCGGAGAAAATGCCATTTTTAGCCAAATATTTTGTCACATGCTTTAAAAAAATCATTGATTTATCCGTCTTCATTACTCTTCACAAATTGTCATTAACAAGTGCCTGTTCCACGCCCATGATAATAATGCCGGAGACCAGGCGAATTCTCAAGAAATATTTTATCAGGTGATTCAAAATATCTTTGATTTAGCCGTCTGCAATACCATTCACTAATTGTTATTAACACCTGCCTTTTCCAAAGCCAGGTTAATAAGTCTGTAAACAACATGAATTCCCAGTAAATATTTTTATCAGGTGATTAAATAAATCAACGATTACGACAAGTTTATTTTCCTCTACAAATTCTCATTAACATCTGCCTAGGTTAATAAGGCCTGATAAAATGCCAATTCTCGATAAGTCTTTGATTTCGCCGTCTTCATTACCTTCCACAAATTGTCATTAACATCTTCCTGATCCACATGCAGATTAATAAAGCCGGAGACATTGCGAATTCTAGGTAAATCTTTTATCACATATTTCTCGCTATTTTAATTAACCTCCACAAATTGTCGTTAACATACACCTGTTCGACGTCTAGGGTAAGAAGCTTGGCGACAATTCGAATTCCCGCTAAATATTTTATCAGCCGATTAAAGAAAATCATTCTTTTCAATGTGTTCAACATTTTGTCGTTAACGTCCATTTTGTCATCGACTATTTAAAGGAGAGTAGAGATAATGTTATTTCTCATTTAATACCCTATCACGTGGTTTATCATTTAATACCCTATCTCTGATTTCTCATTTAATACCCTATCACGTGATTTCTCAGTTAATACCCTATCACGTGGTTTCTCATTTAATACCCTGTCACGTAGTTTCTCATTTAATACCCTATCTCTGATTTCTCATTTAATACCCTATCACGTGATTTCTCAGTTAATACCCTATCACGTGGTTTCTCATTTAATACCCTATCACGTAGTTTCTCATTTAATACCCTATCTCTGATTTCTCATTTAATACCCTATCACGTGGTTTCTCATTTAATACCCTATCACGTCTCATTTAATACCCTATCTCTGATTTCTCATTTAATACCCTATCGCGTAGTTTCTCATTTAATACCCTCATTTAATACCCTATCACGTGATTTCTCTTTTAATACCCTATTCCTGATTTCTCAGTTAATTCCCTATCACGTGATTTCTCATTTAATTCCCTATCACGTGATTTCTCATTTAATACCCTATCACGTGATTTCTCATTTAATACCCTATCACATGTTTAAGACTCACATTTCTTTCACTGAGTTCTTTACCCTCCCCACAAATTGTCCTTAAATTCATTTTGATTCACTGCCAAATACAAGTGACATCAGACAATATAATTTCTACCTCGAAGTCTATCATCCATTTAATCTTTTCTTTTATTGTCTTCATTTGCACCCAACATTGGCGTTAATTTTTATTTGATTCATATCCAGGTTAAGCAAACCTGAAAAATGCAATCCTTGGTGTCAATTGTCGCTTTCCTCTTTATTCAATAACATCCAAGAAATGCTTTTAATCTCTGTTTAATTCCAGAGATATAAAGACCCTGGACATACTAATATAGGACTACTAAGGTTTTCCCCAATGTTTCAACTTGGACCGCCTCAGGTGGAATTCATAAATACCCAGTTGCCTTTTCCCCACTTTTTACCGTTACGCATCTTCGCTACTGATGTCTTCCTTATTTTCGAAGATATTAATTCCAAGAAGTAAACATTCTTACTAGAAATCGGCATTCAAAATCAGTTTCAATCTCTGACATCGATTTTTTTTTCTTTTGTTTCACCGCAAATAAGGCAATAAAGACGCGATGAGTTACTGAGTGCTAATGAATACACCAAGAAGGTAATCAACAAAGCCCGGCTCGCTTTCAACACTCCGCGGCTAATCTAGCGACCAACAGCCCTCCTCACTGTGCAACAAGATCTGGATCTTCAACATCAACGTCGTCGGTCCTACTTTATGGCTCAGAAACCTGGCAGGTAACCAAGACCAACACCCACAAACTTCAGACATTTACCAACCGAAGTCTCAGAAACATCCTCAGTATCAGGTGACCGGAAGTCGTCACCAACGACTAGCTGTGGGACAGGACCAGACAAACTCCAATCGAGACTGACATCAAGAAACGGAAATGGGGATGGATCGGCCAAACACTGCACAAGCCTGCTTCTAGTGTCACCAGGCAGGCAGGGCCTTGACTTGAATCTACAAGGGAAGCGAAAAGTGAGCCGACCAAAACAGACTTGGCGCAGAAGTGTTGACTCAGAGGTGAAAACAGCCGGCACGTCATGGGCCAAGATTAAGAGGATCGCCTGGAATCGCGTCTGTTGGAGCGGGGAGGGTGTTTTTGCGGCCCTATGTTCCCCTAGGAATGAAGACTCATAATAAATAAATAACATAATATGAGGGAAAAAAACTATTAAGGACAGAAAGCTATAAAAGAATAAAAATTAAGATGATGATTTACACTGAACTTAATAAGAGTCGTTATTTTCGCCTGCCGTCCGGTTCACGCACCTCCTCTTTAACAGGTGTAGAGTTTACCCCTTGTTTTATGTTTAGGATTGGGTTTCCGGTTCCTTTAATTCAATAGTTCTGACGTCTCTCTCCGCATGAAATCTGAAATTTGATTCAGTAATTATTATCATTTATCTCAGTAGAAAGGTTTGCTTATTATCCGTTTCACACCCCTCCACGTTATCTTGAACAGGAGTAGAGGTTTATCCTTTGATTCCTGTTTAGAATTAGTTTTCTGGTTCCTTCTAAAGTCTGCTTAATGGAAGATATATAAATATGTAAGATAGATTCTAGCGGGAAAATTTGTCTAGCACGACAGTGTATCAACATTCCTTGCAGCAGAACTTAACAATTGATTCAATAGAATCTTTGCACAACATGTCAGAAAAAAACCTGATTCGCAGAAGGTGCTTTGAGCCAATGTTCTGAGGGTTAACATTCTGAAGGTTAGCATTCTGAAGTTTATCATTCTGGAAATTAGCATTCTGGAGATTAGCATTCTCAAGGTTAGCATTCTGAAAATTAGCATTCTCGAGGTTAGCATTGTGAAGGTTAGCATTCTCGAGATTAACATTCTGAATGTCAGCATTCTGAACGTTAGCATTCTGAAGACTAGCATTCTGGAGATTGGCATTCTGAAGGTTAGTATTCTGGCTAGCATTCTGAAGGCTAGCATTCTAAAGGTTAGCATTCTGGAGGTTAGCATTCTGAAGACTAGCATTCTGGAGATTAGCATTCTTGAGGTTAGCATTCTGAATGTTAGCGTTCTAAAGATTAGCATTCTCGAAGTTAGCATTGTGAAGATCAGCATTCTGAAGGTTAGCATTCTGGGGGTTAGCATTCTAAAGATTAGCATTCTGAAGGTTAGCATTCTGAATGTTTGCATTCCTGATTTTAGCATTCTCAGTATTAGCATTCTGTACGTTAGTATTCTGATGGCTAGCATTCTGGAGCTTAGCATGCTGAAGGTTAGCATTCAGTAGGTTAGCAGTTTGAAGGTCAGCATTCTGAATGTTAGTAGTTTCGGGGTTAGAATTCTGGATGTTGGCATTCTGAACATTAGCATTCTCGATGTTAGCATTCTGAAGATTAGCCTTCTAAAGATTAGCATTCTAAAGATTAGCCTTTCGAGGTTAGCATTCTGAAGGTTAACCTTCTGGAGGTTAGCATTCTGGAGGTTAGCATTCTGAAAGTTAGTATTCTGGATGTTAGCATTTCTGAAAATTAGCATTCTGAAGGTTAGCATTCTGAGGGTTCGCATTCTAGGGGTTAGCATTCTGAAGATTAGCATTCTGGAGGTTAGTATTCTGGAGGTCAGGATTCTGAAGATTAGCATCCAGAATGCTAACCTGCAGAATGCTAATGCATTCTGGCTGTTCGTATTCTGAAGGTTAGCATTCTTGAGGGTAGCATTCTGAAGTTTAGCATTCTGAAGTTTAGCATTCTGGAGATTAGCATTCTGAAGGCTAGCTTTATATTGATACTCGTTTAGAAATTTAGAACGTTTTATACATTTTTTAAGTACAGCTAAACACTCTTATGAAAGTAAGTTCTATCATTGGAGATTATATCATTTCGTTTCTGAAAATTTGGTAATTAGACCAATTTTAACAGATTTTGACCGAATTTCTCCCTTTTCAAGCTTTTTGAAGAGTTATCACATATGTAAAACTTAATACGTTGATATATCAGTAGAATACCACTCTGAAAGCGTGTAATTTTGAAGTATTCGGGGTTTTCAATTCAAAATAGTCAATTTTGTCCCTTTTTTTTCTTCAAATTTGGTCTATTTCAGCTTCAAAATACCTCATTGTTTTTTAAATTAATGTGTAGATTCAATGTTTTGTACGTAGAACCATGAATTTTATTATTTGAATCATTTTGGGGAAGATTTGTTGATGAATATTGATGTTACTTGTCATTTTTAGTGATTTTTTTGAGTCCGGGCAGGTCTGGGCACGTTTCGGTCCGGTTCCATCCCAATTTTCTCAAAAAGCTGGCCCATTTCCTTATATTTGGCTACAAATGAGTGGAATAAAACACTTGCTCATTTTTTTTTCGATAATGTCCGTTAATAAAAATAAAAATATTTATTTGTTGTTTACGACTTCTGAAAACTTTGAGGACTATTTACACTTTGAGGTCTATTTAAAGCCAAAATATATTTTGGAGTGTAAGAAGAATTGTTTTTGTGAGATAATATTGCATTAATAATTTCTGCTTTAGAATATCAATGTTTTTTTTTTTCAAATACAATTTCTAGTATTTAACCCATAGCTGGGGGGACTTATTGTGCAGCTAATGTGGCATAAGAGAAAATTACGAAATTTGCCTAAAGTCGAACAGTAGACAAGTAGGCGAGATCAGTGGTGTCTGACAATATCTTTTCTTTAAATATTTAATACGATTTCTCAACAGATTCGATAAGTTTTGAAATGAATCTTGTTGACAATCAGCTATAGACAGGGACGAATATCCTTATCACCATCGAGGATCTTTTATCGAGAAACTAATTTGTCTTCTGCGGAAATGAATTAAGATAATTCAATTGGATATTCTTACTAGAATACAACTGTCCACCATTCTGAATTTTTCTTCATCTATTATTACTGATGTTTATTCGCCATACGAATATACTTTCTAGCTATTTGATATCAACAAAAAGTAGCCGGGGTAGGCTTTCTCTTTTCGCTGCCATTCGATATGCATGCTTTTGCGATCATGTCTCACCTGGCAGTAGAATTCCCGTAGTAGGCAGCCGTCACTTTCCACGGTATGCTGCTAGAGAAAAGATCGATTCATATATTTCCCAATGCAATTTGAGCGTAAGTGAATATAACGAATTCGACTAGAATTCGAACTCGGCTCTTCAAGTTCTCATTCTGAGTCGTCATCCATCAAACCACCCGCACACCCAAGCTTACAGCCCAGGGTATTATTAAGCCATCACCCAGCAAGGCACTGACCAGGCTCAACGTTGCTAATCTTTGGTAATCGTACGAAGGTTACTTTTTATTAGCAGCGATGGTGACTTGATCTGATTTCTTTGTTTAATGGCATATAAACTCCTTATTAGTCATCCAATATCGAAATTTTCTAAAGATCTTTGAATATAAGTTATTATGCTTTCACAATTGATTACATGGTAGTTGGTACTCAGCTTTTCTGCTGAAACATGTTTGCGTAGATATCATTACTAGTAGGTCTGTATGAATAGTTTCATTTTCATCTCATCCATCTGAAATAGAAAATTATATTATATAAAGGTGACAAGACTTTAGGACCACCCTGAACTACAAATATATATTGCTGCTAATTTTTCTATATAAAATATATTACTGCACAAAAATATATTTTTATATTTTCATAGTGTTTTTATTTCTCTTATTAGTGGGTCTACTACTTGCCTAGAACCAGGACCCTAAAGGGTGCTACCACTCCGAATCAGGGTGGACCTGGGAACAACAGCAATTAAGAGGTCGTTCGACGCTCTTCAAAAATTGCACTCTCCTGTCTAGAGCACGAGTAACTTAATTCCATTGAAAGTAGTACTCTATTTAAAAGTTCATACATTTATCAAAGTTGTTTAGTTTTTTAGCTTTTCCAAAACAGATTGTAATTAATTTTTAGGGCCGCCTGGGTCGCCTTTATATATATATATATATATATATATATATATATATATATATATATATATATATATATATCTTCTATCTTCTAAAATCACAATTTCAATAGTCATCTTAGCTTTTAAAACTCTAGATACCTCTGAGTATCAAATGTAGATAAAGGGTCTAAAAGACCTGGGTGTTTTCATGTCTTGAAAGGACACACTGCTTGAAGGACGTAATGTTCCAAATGACTGAATATGCGCTTGAAATGTTGTATGTGAAATAACATTTATATAAAGCAAGCTTGTTCCTTAGATTAGGATGTTTCATACATAAATTTCTTTTTCGGAACCAGTTGTATTATATATATATATATATATATATATATATATATATATATATATATATAGTTTTAAGACGTGGTATGTTTATGGGATAAGTGCTCAATATCAGAGATAGAGCGTATGTAAATATAAATATAAAAGTGAACATTGAAGTCAACACTCAGAGGCGACATGTGTGTGTGTGTGTGTGTGTTATATTCCGTGCTAATAGGAATATATATATACTTGAAAAACAAGGTGGATAAATAAGTAAAGGTTTATTGTAAAAAACCAGTACAATAAGAATAAAGGTAACAGCTATGCACAAGGTCATTGCAAGTCAATCCAGTAGTGAGTGCTACTATTAGAATGCCGGTAGTTCTCGCGCAAGTCTGAGTCGTACTCAACAGATATCAGCTAGACAATATTTACCAGCCTTCCGACGAAGCTTTTTTACGAATGTAGAAAGTGAGTGTATCTTTGTGTCTCAAAGTTAAAGTCGGTTATGGTTGGGCAGGGGTTTAAGATTTCTGTCTGGCTACGCTGACTTTCTTTCAAGCTGTCAAGTTATTACTGCTTGTTTTATTTTATCTTATTAAGATTTACATTACAATATATTTTGCATGTTTCATTTATTTAATAATTTTCATTTTTAAAACTACATCGAAATTTTCTTATTGGGTTATTCAAATATGATAAAGTTATAAAGTCACTTCTATTTCATTTCTTTGGTTTAATAATTTTTTTATTTTTCAGAAACTTAATATATAAATTTTCATGTAGGCACAAAGGACATGGGTCATCCAAAGATCTACAAGTTCTTGTTTTTTTATTAGTTTCCATTTTACTATTGGTGTTTTATTTCTCTTAATTGACAAAAAATATTTGGATACTGATGTTTGGTTATGATACTTAATATTATTGAAGGAAATCAAATGTTATCCCCATCTTAATTTAAATTATTTTTTTTACTTATTTGAATTTGGGAGGTCTGTTCTAACCCAACCCGCCATATTCACTTTACCGTGCACCAACTTATTATTACCTTTATCGATCGCTTTAAAACGCTTTGATGGGCAAAACATTCTATAATGAAAACCGGATTTTCATTGAAGAAATTTTCACATCAAAAGCTTTGAATTTTACTCAAAAGCTATCGAAGAACGGTGCTTGAAAAAAATAGTGAATAATATAATAATCTTTTACTTTTCAACAATAAAGATGATAAACAAGAATTCGAATTATTTATGACGTAAACTAATAACAACACTTGTTAAAAAAAACACAATTAGAATTTTAAAATTTAAATTGAATTTAAAACAACCAATAATTAAGAAAATCACTTTTCATTTAGGAAAAGACAATTTAAAATGGATTTAAATTCACAGAACGTGGCATCACAAACATTCCAATTCAAACCCCACGCTCACGTGAAATCAAATATTTTGAAAATTTAAAAATGACAAATGCAACATCTGTTATAAATTTACGGAAGGTTAAATTTTGTTTCCGTGTTTCCAACTTACATAAATAGAACAAAGCATCCTGGATATCTACACGCCCGGGATAAAATGGGCGTTATCTTATCATGACAACGTTTTGGCCGTTGTGCTCTCAGGCGTATACTGATATGGGTAATCTACAGGGTATTTCGAATTGAACCCTTTATTTCATATACAGCGGTTTCACTGCTCATTTCTAAGGATATCGTCTTATTTTATTTAGCACTCTTCGTCCGTTTCCATTCAATGCAAGTACACACTGCCCGACCCAAAGATTGAACTCTGTTGTGGATTCCGGGATGAAATCCGGTCTCAAAATGAATGACAAATGCAGGAATGAAATATAGCAAATAAATGCATTGACGTAATAATACAATTGGTAATACGGTTAGTAGCTCCAGAAATGCGGTTAGTAGCAATAATAATATATATACAGTCTGGGAAATTCAGTATCCAAGTAGGACTTCCTTCTGAGTCTACGTGCTCGCAACTGTGACTCCTACAAAGCATTTACCTCACACTTTCACTGTATCACTTCCGACTTCCGGGTATTCACCGGCAGCAGTACAAGTACACACTGGGCGAGTCCACTTGTATAAAAAGGAGTAGACCCCTTAACAAACTTATAACCACTATATCACCAAATTCACAAAACAATGACTTTACTCTCAAGCCCATTGTTCAACTTCCTGGAGAAGTGACGATATATCTCGTTTAGTTATTAGTTTTCAGTAATGAAAATTTATTGCTCGCCCGGCCAGGGATTGAACTCCCACTTATTATGTCGCCAAAGAAAAATATCATTTTGTTAAAATTTTTAAAAAATACATAAAATTAATGTAAAGATGCGGGCATGCAGGAGCTAAATTTTAGAATATTAATATTTTTATCGATCTATATTTCTGAGATGAGGTATTATGTACACTATTTACATTATTCGGACTATTGTCTTCATCTTTGTCGCCATATTTATTACAACGTTTCGGCCGTTGTACGCTCCGGCCTTCTTCAGGTGGTTGGAATGTCGAACTGAACCCTTTATTTCGCTCACTGGGGTAGACTGTTCTATTTCCACGTGCCATGTCTAATGGATGTCAGTTATCAGTTATCTCCTATTAATTTCCCTCTGAAAGTTCTCCACTGCCTTAACCAGGTATTGAACTAACACTCTTTGGGTCCTGTCACTGGATCTAACTAACGCTTTTATCCACTATGCCATGTGTCTTTGAGGGTTCAGTTCGACATTCCAACCACCTGAAGAAGGCCGGAGCGTACAACGGCCGAAACGTTGTAATAAATTGTTGTGGTAGGATCCACCTAATTTGCATAGTGGAGTACCGACCATATAAATATGGTTGGTACCGGGAAGACGAGGGGAGGAATCAAGAGATCCAATTCAGAGACTCTGCCCGACTGCGACTAAGTCAACACATTCTCCAGGAACGGTCTTCCCAAGAATATACAAAAGACTATATGTAAATATTGTGTACACTTTCTTGTTTCAATACATTTTGTTCTATTCCATGCATTAGTCAAGTTTCAACAATGGCGACGAGGTAGTAAGAACTTTACGAAAAAAAAAAGAATTGATAGTTGATAGCCTTCAACAATTGGGACAAGTCTTTGAAGAACCCAGGCTGAAGGAAAAAATTATTAATTAAAAGTTCAACATCTAATGGAACGGCAAAGGATTCTGAGGTTCTGGATATTTAAAACTCGTTAAAGGACGACTAAGCATAAAGGAACGTTCACTCAGAAAAATCTGAAAGGTGGCGTAAACGAATAACGATGAATTAAAAAAAAAAAAAAAAAAAAAAAACTGGCCGACTACAAAAACATGCATGGAATTAAAAGGCGCACAAATACACCGTGTCCACTTTGAAAGGGAACGAACTTGTAAAAAAAAAAAAAAAAAAAAATTTCATTTTTTTTTTTGGTTGCTCAACAATATTTTATAAAGCAAGACATAAAATTAAAAAGTCGTAAGTTGTTTCGAATTTTTTGGTCAGCAAATATTATATTCGTGGATACACAATTTAAAAGTATATTCTCTGTTGCATGAACACTATCAGCTAAAGATGGATGAATTATCCAAAGTCATATCTGAATTATTCAAATCCCAGCAGTTGAGTCAGCAACGTCAAAGTGAACAGTTTGCCTTATTAATAAGGGAACAACAGAAAAGACAGCAAAAATATCAAGAAAAACAAGAGGAAAGTTAAGTCAGTGTTTGACAAGCTTTTGCCAGGAAAAAATAGAGTAAAGAATACTATGTATACAGCGAGAAAAAGATACACTCCCGGAGAGAAGGTGTTTTTCAAGTGCAACAAAAACAACGTTGAGTTCTGGGAGCGAGGCATAGTGGACAAGAGAATCCGTGACCTGATTTACATAATTAAAGGGCCGAAGAATACTCATAAAAGGCACCAGAACCAACTTAAAAAAATGTTACGTTAGAGAGCATGAAGAGAGTATACCGGATGAGGAGGAAGATCCCATTGATATAATGTATGAGATGTTTCAAGTAGAACCTCCACAGAATACTCCTGAACCAAGAAGATCCGGTAGGAAACGGAAGTTCACGGACCCATTGGACGTGAATCCAAAACGGAAAAAATATTAAAATTAAGCAGATGGACATATGCATATGAAGTATGCAAATGGATCTACAAAGAAATAACCATAATCATCAACCCATATAGGAAGCCAATTTGAAATCCAAAAGGGATTCCAAGGCTTGGGAGGGGGGTGTTGTGGTAAGATCCACCTAATTTGCATAGTGGAGTACCGACCATATAAATATGGTTGGTACCGGGAAGACGAGGGGAGGAGTCAAGAGATCCAATTCAGAGACTCTGCCCGACTGCGACTAAGTCAACACATTCTCCAGGAACGGTCTTCCCAAGAATATACAAAAGACTATATGTAAATATTGTGTACACTTTCTTGTTTCAATACATTTTGTTCTAAGTACATTTTGTGTTGTATTATTATTCCATGCATTAGTCAAGTTTCAGCATAAATATAGCGACAAAGATGAGGACAATATTCCTAATAATATAAATAGTGTAATATTTTTATAGAATTCAAAAATTGGTCGTTCGGCAACGTTACGATATTATTTTCTGCAGCGTTCGTTGTAACAATTGTTGTCTGAAATTTCATACTACGACGAATTAGTCGAACAGATCAGAAAAAATTACAAAATGGTTTAAATAAGCAAGGATAATTTGTATAATTAAATTTTCTTAAAATTCAGCGAATCATTGAGACAACTGGAAAAGATAGCAAATATGTTTTATTATTATTATTATTATTGTTCTTTTTGTTGTTGTTGTTTATAATAATAATAATAATAATAATAATAATAATGCAAAGATTTGAAATTTATTCAGATGTTTCTCACTATGGCGCTATGTGGCTTAGCATAATGAGAAAAACAACACTAAAAAGTAGATGACTTACTAAAAGGCAAGATATCAGGCAACAGACATATTGATTCAGCCTTGGAGAGTATAATAATGTTCGACTTTCTTAGCCGATAAAAGTACGTGTGAAAAAATGTCTGTATAAACTTTGAACCTCTAAAATGAAATATACTTGATTTTGAGAAAAAAAAACGAAAGAAAAAATATTTCAAAAGCGGAAGTTAGGCAGAAAATGGAAGGAAAGTGTAACGGTTGGAGAAAAGGTGAAATCTGGAGAAATGAAATTAAGAGAGAGTAAGAGGGGTAACCGAGGAAGAGAAGAAGTAAGTTTGAGAGAGAATCAAAATGGCGACAGAGGAAAAGTGAAAAAAGAAAGACGTTAAAATAGAAGAAGCTGAAATAAAGATGACCCTGTATATATATAGTCTTCGCTTCATGATGTTCCAAAGTTTTTCGATTGGTCTTGCGAAAGGAGCTCGTGAGGCACACTACTCTTCGAATCCAATTAGATACAATACATCACCTTGATCGGATGAATACGAGATTTTACAATCTTTAAGAAAGGTTAGTTTCTTTTCGTAAGGTCGGAACTCGGATAGTGCGTTGCCCGTGGATATACATATATATAAATAGATATATATTCGACTCTCCCGTCGTATTCGACGTGTGAGAGTCAAGCAATTCAGTTCCTAGGAACCTACAGCCAGACACCAGCACATGTGATTTGATTATAGTGTTAAAGGTTTTGTGCAGAACCATCCACACACACACACACACACACACATATATATATACATATGTATGTATATTACAATATATATATATATATATATATATATATATATATATATATATATATATATATATACAATGAATCATTCATACAAAAAGTAAATTAGTAAAGTTAATAATATAAAATGGCGTAATCCCTTCGCTAACTAAATTTTAAAGATGCATCAACCCACTAATCACTCAATGAATGTTATGATCCTTGTTCTTTTTTTTTTAAATTATAAACTATATTAGGTCTTCTTTAAATACGCAATTACATTCGACGGTTCTTCCGGTCATCATCAGGTATGGAAACTATTTCCTTTTTTCTAAAATCCAGGTAGCATCTCAGACGAAAACATATAATGAAACTCGAAATATGTTTGTTTTTTTAATGTGTTATTGATAATAGATACAAACTTGTGGAGAGTTCACTCGCAAAACTAAGCTTGAATTTTTTTTTAATTTTAGTGAGTGCATTTTTTTTACTAATATGGCAATTTAAGAATTTTTTTTGTTGTGTGAATTTATTAGTTAACGTATCATGAACTAAATAATTCAGTAGGTAGAGTAATGTCTCAATTGTTATCCCGAAATTTTGATGATCCGACGTGCAAATTTTCGTGATAACAACTGAGACATTACTCTATTTATTTCTATTTGCATTATATAATTGTTTCCATGCTCTATCTATGATATTGAACACTTTATCCTATAAATATAGCCTACCTTAAAACTATATACATATATATATATATATATATATATATATATATATATATATATTTATATATATATATATATATATATATATATATATATATATATATATATATATATATATATATATATATATATATATATATATATTAGTATTTAAAATTTACTAATAAATATTAACTATTTGAAAATTTATTAATATTATATTGATATAATGAGATTGATTATATTTAAAGGAAATTAATATATTAATAATTTACTTTATTTTTTACTATAACTTTTACTATATAATTAAAGATTAATGGGTTAATATTAACATCTTTTTATAAAAGTATTATTTTAAATTTTTACTCCTATTCTCTAATAATTATAAGCTCCTCTCTAAAATGTTTCATGGCCAGTTTATTGTTCATTCTTATTCCTTGCACAGGTGTTGATAGATTACATTTGTGCCAATGTCCATTTTCAACCGTCGCGTTTATTTGTACCCGACTCCGACACAACCACTTTAGGTTCCTTAACCCTCTTTATCTATATAATTCTCTCCTCTATTATAGACCTATTCTTATTCCCTCTTCTTTTATTCTTTACTTTTTGTTTTCTTCTTTCCATCCTTTACCTTTTAAATTTCCTGTGAAGAAACGTTTTATTCATTTTAGTAAATGTATTTGCATTGATAAATCTAGGGAAAAAGTAATTGTTCATGGAAGAAATGATCATCTGTATGAGGTAAATCGTTTGGATCGCATTAATTGTAATTCAAATGCTCTATAATAAAAAATTATATTGAGCTCTCTTTTGTCGATCGGTTTTAATATATTATATTAATAGGATCTACTTGGATTACATACCCACGGATTTTTCAGGCAATTCAACTGTAAATTGATGCGATTTTGAGGTCAATCTCACCCTGTGATTAAATACATAAAGTCTTGGTACAATGGGGGAGGTAAGTTCTAGTTAGACAGATTTTTTCTCCAGACCTGTTCCATTATGGATCAGACTCCCAAGAGTATATTTCTCTGATCACTACAATCTTCATCTTCAAGTCGAGACTCAACCGTTAACTGCTTTTCTCTTTCTCTTTCTGCCTCTCTATCAACCTCTCTATTTCTCTGTGTGTGCGTGTGTGTGTTTGCGAAGATTCAGGGTTCAACATACTGTATAATAATGTATTTAAGCATCAAATGCTTTGATTGATTGCTTCGCTTTCTACGATTTATAAAAGGTTATTTAAAGCCAGAAAACATTTTTAGATTTTTGGATAATAATGGCTTAGTGATACACATAACTAATTAATCCATAGCAAGGAGGAGAATAGGTTAATTCTTACTCGCTTCTCCGATTAGTAATTCCGCATATTCCAGATTGCAGCACCTGGTATTCCCAAGCAGTCACCCATCTAAGTACTGACCAGGATCGACGTTGCTTAACTTCGGTGATCTTACGGGAACGTTTCAACGTGATTAAATGTCTAAACAGAATAACGGCAGTGGCAGCACTAACGAAAGTTAATTTGTGATATATTTTCTTAAATAACATATGTCTTGCATTAGTGCCTATTCTTTGATGGAATATGGTAAATTTAATTAGCTTCACCGGAAGCCCTAGGGTCAGGGGTCATTGTTAAGGATAGAGTTCGACACCTAAATTAAATAAATTGCATTCAGCTGAATTTCGGGTTGGAATCACGATTCCAAAATGTCAGACGTATTTTTGCGACAGGGAAGAAAAGATTTCGACATTCATTTTGCTCGTGGTAAGATAAACAAATCCGTTGAAGGTGTAAATAAATAAATGAAGGAAGGAAGGAAGGAAGGAAGGAAGGAAGGAGAATAAAGAAATCCTGTGCCACTAAGTAACGTAAGAATGAAACAAACAACTAAAGAAAAAGAAATGGGACGTGAAAGAAAGAAAGAAAGAAAGTAACAAAGAAAGAAAGATGAAATTAAAAGAGAAGGAAAGAAAAAAGGAAAGAAGGAAAAAAGAAAGAAAGAACGACAAAGACAGATAAAAATATATTAATTGACATAACAAGAAAGAAAGCATTAAAATGAAGAAAGAAAGAAAGAAAGAAAGAAAGAAAGAAAGAAAGAAAGAACGAAAGAAAGAAAGAAAGAAAGAAAGAAAGAGAGAAAAAAGTAAAAGACAAAGTCAAGAGAAAAATATGTTAATTGACGTAACAGGAAATAAAGAATGAATCTCCTGTATGATACAGATACAAAAAGAAAGAATATTTTCAATAAGAAAGAAAGAAAGAAAGAAAGAAAGAAAGAAAGAAAGAAAAAAAAAATTGATGAACGCCTGAAAAAGAAACAAATACCTAACAAGGAATGAAATTATTGAACAACTGAATAAAAAGGAGAAAAAATTGAACGCCAGAAAATTAAAGAACGAAGAAAAGAAGACAGAAGAAAAGAAAACAATTTACAATAGAAATCGAAAGCATAAAAGAAAGCCGACATTTTTTTTTAAAAGTCATGGATTAAAAAGAAAATAGTCCAATGAATCTGTAAAAGATAAAAAGAAAACATTTTACGTTGAGCGAGAAAGAGGCGAACACGCAATTCTTACCTCCTGGTATTTGTGGAGAGTGAAAAAAAGATTGACAAAAAGAAATCTTTGGCGTGTATAATAGCCAATTTGGTGAAGAATTCCTTATACACAAACGTGACACCGACAGCAAAACGAGACGATAGCCAAGTATTGAATTCCCGGACAAGAGGGTCCGATTGTCAGCGTTGTATATTGAGGCAGCGAACTCTCCTATCTTCTCTTTCTTTCCTTTTCGATGTGCAATAAGACACAACGGCAAATAAAGTAATAAGTGAAATTGAAAAATTTGTGTCGACCAACAAGAGAGGCAGGATCTCAAATAGCAGACGGCGTGTAATTGCAAAATAGCTGTGAAAAAATATCTGTACATATAAGGAGACCTGGAGGAAACAGATTTCGTGTTGGTGTCGACATCTTCTAAGTTTAGATTAGCACAAGGCCCCGTATTTTGAGTACTGTAAGGAAGATAAGAACGAGGAACACGTTCAATGATATAAAAGAGAAAAGGAAATGGTGAAAGCAAAAAAATGATAGAAAGAAAAATTATGTTGAAGAAAGAAAGAAAGAAAGAAAGAAAGAAAAAGAAAGAAAGAAAGAAGTAATGGATAAAAGAAAGAAAGAATGAGTGACAACAAGAAAGTAAGTAAATGCTAATGGACAAATAAAGATAAAAAAATAACGTTAAACTTCATAAGAAAGAAAGAAAGAAACTGTACCTCCTGCTGAAGAATTCTCCTTCTAAGCTAAGCTTAGTTTGGCACAAGGCCACGGGTATATGGCACCCAGCGAGGAATCAACACTCTACGTAGAAGTTTTGTTCAACCAGAGTTAACTAGCTCAGCATTATCCTACGTTCATGCGCCTATATTTAAAATTGAAGATTTGTGTGGCACAAGGCCTTGAATATGGGTACTTAGTGATCATCGAAATCAGTATACAGTATAAAATAGTCAAATAGTCAAAGATTCTGTTCATTACTCAGACTCGAGAACAGATTCTTTCTTTTTCACTCTCTGTCTTTTCATAGATATATGATTGCATATGTATGTGTATATTTACCATTAATAGTATCACTATATATATATATATATATATATATATATATATATATATATATATATATATAATGCAAAGCTCTTCAGTAAAATTAATTGTAGCCCTCTGATTGATTGAGGTTTGTTTACATTCGTAAAAACAATACGCTAGAATTAGCCACTTCACTCTACCGAATGGTGATAGCTCAGTGGTAAAATCTCTGACTGACAGCAAATCGGTCAGGTTTCAGTCCTGGCTTGAGGCATTCGGATGTCTAGTCGCGCTGATGAGCTGCGATACAGCTAAACAGTACTGTCTGCGAATGATGTTATACATATATATATATATATATATATATATACACGCACACAGATCGATCTATAGAGAGATATCAAGCCATTCTTATATATGCATATATTTTGCATTTCGATATTGTGTAATGATTATTAAACTTAAATTGTTCATTCCTTTTCTCAAGAGGCCCAGTGCTCCGATTACTATTGGTACAGCCTCAGTCTTTATTCCCCACATCCTGCAAATCTCGATCTCCAGGTCCTTTCATTTGAACAATTTCTTGATAGCTTTTATGGACGTGTTTCTCTCAGATGGTGCTAGTATTTCAATAAGCATACACTTCTTGAATTTCTTGTCTTTTATGATAGTATCAGGTCTGTTGGCTCGTCAGTTTCAATTGGCATGTCCCAGAGGATAGTTACATCGTTAATTTGGGTAACTAAGTCTTGTTGAAGTTTATACCATCTCTCAGTGGTTTCGATTTTGTGCTTCTTGTATATCTTCCAGTGCACATATGTCGCTACCTTGTTATGTCTGTCGGTATATTCATTTTTTGCTAGTTCCTTAGTTTCCTTGTGAATTACCAATCTTCTGAAACCCATGAAATCAATGCAGACATCCCCCAAATTTTCCTGCATCTCTTTCTGCATTTTTATTAACGATCTACTTAAGAACATTATCAGATTATTAGTAAACATACGTACAGATGATACGACATTTTATGGATACAATTACAAAAATCAAGATGTACGGAGCCTTGCAACAGATCTCCCTATTGATTTTAACACTAACAGTTCAATGGCGAAAAACTGGCTTGTAAACTTTCAATAAAAACCAAGATGGTATTATTTCATCATCACTAATCAGAGCCTGAGTTTTCTTCAGTCACGATGAACAGTTGCACTCTGAAAGAAGCTCCATGCTTTGAATACCTATTGAAAATCAAATTCACTTCAGACCTCGAGTGGAACTCGTACCTACGAGCCAATACTAAAGATACTGAAAAGATTGTTGGCTGACGCCTTCTGCCATGCTTTGTCCTTACAAGAATCAGATTAGTCCAAAGATGAAGTATTGCTGCCATATTTAATTTGGTGCTGCTCACTCCTCACTTTCCAGCCTTGGTAGAGTTCAAAATCGTTTACACGGTTTTGTAGAAGATAACTTATTTCCCACACCACAACCTCTTTCCCCACAGAGAAAAAAGTTGCAAGCGTATCGCTACTCATTATTTCCATAGCAAATGTCTAGATGAGTTACACTCTTTAGTTCAGTTCAGAACTTTGTAAGCAAAGTCAAATAGCCCACATTTCCTTTGTATTCCATTTGTAAGGAGGAAGTACCACCCAAGCAACTTTCTCCCAACAAACGAGTTACCGGCCATTTTTATCCTATTATAATAAAGTTTCTTCCACTGTACAGCCGCACTAGTGCATGCCTATCGCTACTTTCATGACAAAAGATTGTGTTCGAAATTCCCTAAATGTTGCCCGGAATAAGCTCCTAATGAAGGTCACAGGGCACAACGACTGAAACGTGTTGATAATAACAACAAGGACAAATACATTAGTCCGAATATAAATAATGTAAATATTGATAACTCTTAATCCCAGAAATTCTGACAGAAATTCCATGGCAAATTCGCAGATGCTCTCCGTTCTTGAATTCCACCTGTTCAGACTTTTACAAAATTAGGACACGCCAAGCCCCGTCCACGGACTTGAATCATTCTCATTCCCTCCGTATTCCAAATGTAAGGGAGAAGTTCCAGTCAGACAGTTTTTAGCCAAGAATTGCTACTGTTTTGGTGCAACTGACTCCCACGTGGATACTTCCTTGAATACTATAATCTAAACCTCTTCAAGTCATGGTTTAATCATTACCTATCCTCCATTTCGTAAGTTATTTTCACTTCCTACTCTTATACTCCTATCATACACTTCATTCACTAACTAACATTCTACATTGAGGGGCACTCGAGCCTTGCACTGATCGAACAATATTTACATTACGCCTAGTACATGATAAAAAGAGAATGGTGATGTGCAAGGACCGAATTCATTATGGATGAACATTTTACGTGTTGTAGAGTAGTTTTCACAGAGGAGGCTTGTATTTCAATAAGTCGTCCTAAATTAGGTTCGACGTACAAAACGTTAGAACTTGTTAAGAGTTAATGACGCACAATCTAGTTGTGAAAGTTGGTACTTCAATGTCTGATATCGACTGATTTTCACGACACCACTGGTAAAATCTTCTCACCCACTTGAAAAGAATATGGCACAAGGCCGGTTTTTATGTGGGTTTCCCGAGGGCCCAAGAAGGCTCGGCCAAAAAATCCTTTTGAAGCCGATTAAACGGGTTCAGGCCCTGTCCACCTCCCGGACGAAACCTTGCCCTTCGGCAAAGATTCGTCATTTTCTTACTTACGCAAAAGGACAGGAAGGCGTTTGCAGTCAAAGACAAGGGACGCCACTGAGTATTTATCTTCTCACCCACGGAAAAGAATATGGCACAAGGCCGGTTTTTTATGTGGGTTTTCCCGATCCCGTAGGCTCGGCCAAAAAATATAGTCTTTTGAAGCCGATTAAACGGGTTCAGGCCCCGACCTCCCCGGACGAAACCTTGCCCTTCGTTCGAGCCTCGTCAATTCCTCGAATTACGCAGAGAGTTCGACAGGAGGCGTGTGCAGTCAAAGACCGCGGGACGCCACTGGGTTTTATCTTTTCACCCACGGAAAGAATATGGCACAAAGGCCGGTTTTTATGGGGTTTTCCCGAGCCCGTAGGCTCGGCCAAAAATATAGGAAGCCGATTAAACGGGTTCAGGCCTGTCTACCTCCCCGGACGAAACCTTGCCCTTCGGCAAAGACCTAATGCAGAGATCGACAGGAGGCGTGTGCAGTCAAAGACCGCGGGACGCCACTGGGTATTTATCTTTTCACCCACGGAAAAGAATATGGCACAAGGCCGGTTTTTATGTGGGTTTTCCCGAGCCCGTAGGCTCGGCCAAAAAATAGCCTTTTTGGCCGATTAAACGGGTTTAGGCCCTGTCCACCTCCCGGACGAAACCTTGCCCTTCGGCAAAGCTTCGTCAGGGTTCCTGTTACGCAGAGCGTCGACAGGAGGCGTGTGCAGTCAAAGACCGCAGGACGCCACTGAGTATTTATCTTCTCACCCACGGAAAAGAATATGGCACAAGGCCGGTTTTTATGTGGGTTTTCCCGACCCGTAGGCTCGGCCAAAAATATAGCCTTTTGAAGCCGATTAAACGGGTTCAGGCCATCCACCTCCCGACGAAACCTTGCCCTTCGGCAAAGGTCTGGGTTCCTCTCTTACGCAGAGAGTTCGACAGGAGGCGTGTGCAGTCAAAGACCGCGGACGCCACTGAGTATTTATCTTCTCACCCACGGAAAAGAATATGGCACAAGGCCGGTTTTTTATGTGGGTTTTCCCGAGCCCGTGGCTCAGCCAAAAAAATAGCCTTTTGAAGCCGATTAAACGGGTTCAGGCCCTGACTACCTCCCCGGACGAAACCTTGCCCTTCGGCAAAGCTTCGTCCGGGTTCAGCCTGCTAACGCAGAGAGAAGACAGGAGGCGTGCGCAGAAAGACCGCGGGACGCCACTGAGTATTTATCTTCTCACCCACGGAAAAGAATATGGCACAAGGCCGGTTTTTATGTGGGTTTTCCCGAGCCCGTAGGCTCGGCCAAAATATAGCCTTTTGAAGCCGATTAAACGGGTTCAGGCCCCTACCTCCCGACGAAACCTTGCCCTTCGGCAAAGCTTCGTCCAAGTTCCTCTTCCAATGCAGAGAGTTCGACAGGAGGCGTGTGCAGTCAAAAACCGCGGGACGCCACTGGGTATTTATCTTTTCACCCACGGAAAGAATATGGCACAAGGCCGGTTTTTATGTGGGTTTTCCTGAGCCCGATCGGCCAAAAATATAGCCTTTTTGAAGCCGATTAAACGGGTTCAGGCCCTACATACACCTCCCGGACGAAACCTTGCCCTTCGGCAAAGCTTCTGTTCGGGTTCCTAGAAGCTTACGCAGAGGTCGACAGGAGGCGGTGCAGTCAAAGACCGCGGGACGCCACTTTTGTTTATCTTCTCACCCACGGAAAGAATATGGCAAAGGCCGGTTTTTGTGGGTTTTCCCAGCCCGTAGGCTCGGCCAAAAATATAGCCTTTTAAGCCGATTAAACGGGTTCAGGCCCCCACCTCCCGGACGAAACCTTGCCCTTCGGCAAAGCTTCGTCCGGTTCCTCTCTGTTACGCAGAGAGTTCGACAGGAGGCGTGTGCAGTCAAAGACCGCGGGACGCCACTGGTATTTATCTTCTCACCCACGGAAAAGAATATGGCACAAGGCCGGTTTTTATGGGGGTTTTCCCGAGCCCGTAGGCTCAGCCAAAAAAAATAGCCTTTTTGAAGCCGATTAAACGGGTTCAGGCCCTGTCTACCTCCCGGACGAAACCTTGCCCTTCGGCAAAGCTTCGTCCGGGTTCCTCTTCTGCTAACGCAGAGGGTCGACAGGAGGCGTGCGCACAAAGACCGCGGGTCGCCACTGAGTATTTATCTTCTCACCCACGGAAAAGAATATGGCACAAGGCCGGTTTTTATGTGGGTTTTCCCGAGCCCATAGGCTCAGCCAAAAAATAGCCTTTTGAAGCCGATTAAACGGGTTCAGGCCCTACTACCTTCCCCGGACGAAACCTTGCCCTTCGGCAAAGCTTCGTCTCCGTTCTTCTGCTAACGCAGAGGTCGACAGGAGGCGTGCGCAGTCAAAGACCGCGGGACGCCACTGGGTATTTATCTTTCACCCACGGAAAAGAATATGGCACAAGGCCGGTTTTTATGTGGGTTTTCCTGAAATGTAGGCTCGGCCAAAAAATACAGTTTTTGAAGCCGATTATATTGGGTTCAGGCCCTGTTTCCCCGGACGAAACCTTTGCCCTTCGGCAAAGCTTCGTCTGGGTTTCTCTGCGTTAGCAGAGAGGTCGACAGGAGGCGTGCGCAGTCAAAGACCGCGGGGCGCCACTGGTTTTATCTTCTCACCCACGGAAAAGAATATGGCCAAGGCCGGTTTTTATGTGGGTTTTCCTTCCCCGTAGGCTCGGCCAAAATATAGCCTTTTGAAGCCGATTAAACGGGTTCAGGCCTTCCACCTCCCCGGACGAAATTCTACCCTTCGGCAAGGCCTCGTCAGGTTCCTCTGCACTTACGCAGAACAAGTTCGACAGGAGGCGTGTGCAGTCAAAGACCGCGGGACGCCACTGGTATTTATCTTCTCACCCACGGAAAAGAATATGGATCAAGGCCGGTTTTTGTATGTGGGTTTTCCGAGCCCGTAGGCTCGGCCAAAAATATAGTCTTTTGAAATTAGATTATACGGGTTCAGGCCGTTAGAACCGGACGAAACCTTGCCCTTCGGCAAAGCGCAGCAATTCCTCTGCGTTAGCAGAGAGGTCGACAGGAGGCGTGATATCGAAGACCGCACGGCGCCACTGAGCCGAACCGGCCACTGCTACTACTACTTATTATCTGTGGGAGAGTCCATTACAATAGAATAGGTGTTATGGATGAACATTTTACGAGACTCTCGTTAGCCATAATTCCGCGCCAGGCAAGCATAAATGTAACATTATCGATCGGACGAAACACCAGGAGAAATAGGAAGAGAGAGAATGAGAGAGCGATGGATGGAGAGAGAGGGGGAAAACGAGAGAGTGAGAGAGAGAGAGAGAGAGAGAGAGAGAGAGAGAGAGTGAAAATACATTTCGGAGAATTGACCAAAAAGTTTCTATGTCATCTTGAAGGTACATTTTTGCCCAAAGAGCTTTTAAAATAGTTCTTTGATCATTGCTTTGTTTGGCTTTTTTTTTAATTCGTTACATCTGATATAAATTTAGGCTTCTTGGAAATATTGAATTGGCTTCACAATGATTTCATGCTTTCAGAATTGTGTAAAAATCTGTTTCTCTCTACAAATATATATATATGTATGTGTGTGTGTGTGTGTGTGTGTGTGTGTGTGTGTGTGTGTTGGAGTGTATGTCACGTTTTGCGCGCAAGCTAAAAAGTGTGAAATTTTGACTGTGTACAGGGTGCGATGGGTAAATTGTCGCCATTTTCGTATATTTTAATTTCGGGCATGCGCGTTGTTTGTTTTTGATTTTTGTCGCCTGCACAGTATAGTAAGGTCAGTTGGGCACCGTCTGTGGGATAAAGACCACGATGACGCAATTCACTCCGCTAGCAATTTCGAAGCGTCATGCTGTACTGCTTGGCATTCGCGCTAGAAGCTCTAATAAGGGCATTTCAGAGTGTTTGGGTGTCAATCTGAGGACAAGGCAGAGGATTTGGAAAAATATAGCCAGTCAACATCATAGTGTTTGGAGTAATTACTAGTGATTGCTACTTTATACCTGCATTCAACATCCCAGAGTGCCTCAGACTCAACACAGAGACCTACATCAAGTGTCTTGTGGACGTAGTACTGAACTGGAGCAAGAGCGGTGCAGCTGGAAGACCCTATGTCAGGCAACAGGCTTCTGAACCATACCACACAAGCAGGAAAACCCAGTCATGGCTGTCAGAAAATCCCTTCGACCACATCACCCCTTACATCTGGTCACCTAACTCCCCAGACTGCAACCACCTTGATTGGTATGTGTGGAGCACAATTGAGCGAGAGATGAGAAAAATGCCCTTTTAACCCCAAAGATGAACTAATAGCAAAGATTATGGCAGCATTCACGAACTTAAACAAGGAGACCATCCAGAAGAGATACAGATGATTCCGAAGTCATCTAGAGGCCGTGCAACCAATGGCGATTCTATTGAATAAATATTCTCTTTAATATTTCAAGATATTTTTTGTGTCATTTTGGTAAATAGATCTGTTAAAATCAGATGGTGTTACTTTCATTTTTGCGTAACTTAGACGACAATTTATCCATCGCACTCTCTGTGTGTATGTTTGTGTTTGTGCGTGTGTGTATCACTCTCTCGCTCTCTCCATCTCCTTCTCTCTCTCTCTCTCTCTCTCTCTCTCTCTATATATATATATATATATATATATATATATATATAAAGTGCATGAAAACCATACCATGGGTCGACCCAAGCCTTGTGAGTGAAATTGGGTAGACGGAACCCTTGGGTGCTGTCGGTAGCTGTACTAACACAAAGTCACAAGTCATCGTGGCCGAGGGCTTGAGCGTTGCTGGCCTTCTTCAAATTGTTGTTCACGTTAGATAAAACGGTTTTCCCTAGAAACTGTAACTAAGATCTGCTCATCATAGTTGCAGGTGGGCTTTGTGGGTGTTGAGCAAACACAAATGTGCCTGAGCGAGCGTCTGCAATAGGGATTGGCTAGTCTTCCTAGTAGACGGGTATCCTGGAATACAATTGGCCAGCTATTATTATTATTATTACTATTATTATTATTATTATTATTATTATATCAAGACTACATAGTTATTGCTTCTCTAATTCCCCCCCTCTCAGTCCAGATTAGACAGGTCTACCCTCTCACTCTCCTTCCCTTTCCCCACTGCACTGTTACCCTCTCGCTCTCTCGCTCATGCTCTCTCTCTCGCGCGCTCTCCCTCGCTCTCTTTTCTAGCTCTCTCTCTCTCCCTCGCTCTCTCTATCTCTTTAGCTCTATTTATCTCGCTTTTTCATTCTATCTCTATCTCTCACGCGTTCTCTCTCTCTCTCTCCCTCACTCTCTATCTATCTCTATCTATCTCTGTTTACACGATTATCTTTCTTGCTCGCACTTAACTCTCTAATTCCTCCCCACCGTAGTTCTGTCCGTTTTTCTCTTTTCCCTTTTAATATACCCCCCCACGCAAAACGATTATTACTCCCTCTTTCTCTCAACTTTGTCGTTTCTTTTCTTCGCCTGCCTCTTTTCTAAATTAAATTCTTTTGTTTTCTTGGTCTCTGTCTCTATCTCTCTCTCTCTCCTTCACACAGACACACACACACACAGAGAAAGAGAGAGAGAGAGAGAGAGAGAGACACTTTCTTCACAGTCTCCTCTTTGTGACCTTAATTATTCTTGATTATTCATCCTTCCTTATTGATATTCTATTTTAAATTGTCTTTCTACTTTCGAGTCACTTATCAATGCCACAAACAAATTGATTCATCTGTCTGTGCGTTAATTGATTGATTTACCGACGTCATTACAAAACAAAATGCGAAACTGTGGACCTTAAAGATAGAAAGGAATTTTTTTTTATACGCTGAGTCCCTTCAGGACGGAGGAGGTCGTGACTCTTCACAACATCCTATGCTATGTTTTTGCTACCTCACCCAGTTCATATTCTGATATCCATTTACACACACTTGTTAGATAGGTTACACACTGTTTTTCTCTGTTCCTCTTCACATTCCTTGTGAGCGTCAAATTCTCCGACTCCTCTTTCCTCATTACGTATCACAGAAATATTAACACTTTATTATTGGAAGTATAAACATTTTATTTTTCATTTTCCTTAAAACTTTTTCGTTGCTTATATTCCCTGTCCATGGTATTCTCAGCATCCTTCTGTAGAACCACTTCTTTCTTGCCTCATTTCTCTACATGATTTGTGAAGAAATTGTCCAAGGTTCACGGTCATATAGGCGGTTTGATATTACATAGCTGTTCAAAGTTCATTTCTTTATTTCTAACAATTTTTTTTTATTACTTTGTTTAGCTTTTAGAAGGCATCTTTCTCTATTCTTTCTCTAGTCTTCGGATTTGGGTGTCACACTTCCCGTCACCTGTTAAAACAATTCCCAGATATTTAAGCATTTGGATTAGTGACATGAGTGCAATGTGTGTGTGTGAAAAACTAATCTGTTTTCCAATTTACGTAATACCTTTGTTGTCCAATCAATGTTGAGACAGATTCGGAAGGATACTCTACCTTCATATCAGTTCCGGTAATTTGCAAACTCAAATATACATAGGCAGGTAAATGAATACAACAGGTTTGATAACATATATCGTTAGGACATAATGGGGTCCGACATATATCAATAGGATAATGGTTTAGCAATGGGTTCATCATTATTACCAGGAATGGCTAATATATACATGGAATACTTCGAGGAAATGGCATAAGAATCTACATCAATAAAGCCAACTCGTTAGAAATGGTCAGTATAAGCAGTACTCTACAACGTAACAACTACCTTGGGTACATAGCAGCAACTCCGACAAACTGGAATAGGAGGGTACAAGAGGATAACATCGCTCGGAAAACAGCTTTGGTAGTCAGGGACAAGACTGGCGTCGGACTCATCTCTAGGTGAACGGACTGATATACCAATAGATAACTTGATGAAGATGCTGACTTTCTGTACACAAACAATACACTTTGGAATGGGATCAAACATATATCGGCAAAATGAAGGCGTAACAATGGGCTCACCATTATCACCAGCAATGACAAGCATATACATCGAATACTTCGAAGAAAAGGCATTAGAAACCCCGTCACTAAAACCAACCATATGATACAGAGATGACACCTTCATACTCTGGCTACACCAGGAAGAGATCTAGCTACTACTGGACCATTGATGAATTTCACGACAGAGAGCAAAAACAACAACAAACTGGTATTCCTGGATGTACTAATATCTTGAACAGAGCATGGCTTCAATACATCCGTATACCGTAAACCAACATTCATCGGACAATAGCTCAACTTCAACTCCCACCACCCATACAGTGTAAAGAAGAGATCGTCCGCTGCTTACAACATCGAGCAAAAGTCATAAGAAATGGTCAGTATAAGCAGTACCCTACAACGTAGCAACTACATTGGGTACATAGCAGCAACTCCGACAAACTGGGATAGAAGGGTGCAGAGGATAACAATACTGAAAAAAAAGCTTTGGTTTGCCTACCCTAAGTGAATGAATTATCGGAGAAAATACAAAAGATCTATGGTCCATATAACATCAAGGAGCGCTGACAAGAGAGTGAAGTCAATGGGGTCAGGTAAAGGATATTACTGGAAGGCTCTAGCTGAAGCTCTACACAGTGGCAGACCGATGGGTTATGATGGCCGTTCTTTAGGGCTTAAAAAATTAAGTTAAATTTAAGTCATGAGTTATTTAGTAAGACTTATATTACTAAATCACTATTATCCCCATAGGGAAATTCTTACGATCTAAAAATATATTCTGGCTTTGAAGAACCTGCAAAAGGTCGATGGGCCGTAGTAAATAAGTCAATCAATCAATTTTTCTGCTAGCTGGCTAAATTTGTAGATAGAATCTAAAAGGCATCAACGCCAATTAGACAAAAATGAAAACTTCAGAAGAATTCAGCAAGAAAAACCAACTTAGCGGGTTTTAGAAGAAAGAAGACTTCAGCCAGATGAGAAATACTCCAAAAAGCCAAGAAATTATCAAAAATCTGATGCAACCACGCATGACTATATTATATATATATTATTTTTCAAGGGCAAACAAATTTTATCATACACCCTGGAAATAGATTCATATTACTGCACACCACTGCAAATAACCTAATCTGAGGAACAAAAATAGAAATCGATTAAACCCTGTCACTCCAGTGGGTCCAAAACTGACCTTGTGGTGAAAGAAAGGAAACAAAAGTGGTTGTTTCAATTCATTTTCACAAGTGTGTCAATTTCAATATTTCGAAATTGCTTTGAACAATTGTGGATGTCTAATAATAAAAAAGCTTAAGTGAAACGCTTATGTAGTTTTATTAAAGTTAATGGATTTATCATAAAATTTGAAGTCTGAAGTTATTATGCAAAAATCGCTTTTACTTCAATAACAAGGTAATAAAATCATCAACAATTGATCAACACCTACAATGGCTGTAGAACGACTTATCGATAGTCGAGACAATAGTATCTGGGTGTGATAAAAATCTAATGTAATCACAGAATGATTCATTTTTTTTCAAGGCCAAACAAATTTCATCATACAACCCGAAAATAGATTCATATTACTGCACACCACTGCAAATGACCTAATCTGAGAAACATTGAACTCGATTACACCCTGTGACTCCAGTGAGTCTAAAACTGACCGTATGGTGAAAGAAAGGAAACTAAAGCAGTTGTTTCAATTAATTTACACAAGGGTGAATATATTTGAAGAAAATGTGTTTGGTTGATAATCACCGACATCAAAACTTTTTATTCGGGGAAATTGACTCATTTGAGAACCAAGGTATGCAAAGATTTCGTATTTAATGAACCAAGTAATTCAAGGTATGAAAACATACTTTTGTCAAATTCAAAATCTGGTCTCTTCAGTCCCTAAGGGAAAATAATCCATTTTTTCTTTAGTAGATGTGGAAATTGATTTGATTTGTTTATTTAACGCGATACCAACTCTTTATGTGACATTTGATGCCGAAATCTAATTTTCTTGTGGGCAATGAAGTAATAAACATTATACGTTATTCCGCTTTCACAAATGAATACATGGTGGATGATACTCAGCTTTTTTGCATATACATGTTTCTGTGAACATAACATCTGTTTTATATTGTAGTTTTGTTGAAGTTATATTTTGGAATACAGTTTGATTTGTTTAAGAAATTGTAGGATATTTGATATGTCCCGGAAATGGGTATATTTGAACGAAGTAGCTAAGTGGTTTTGGCTACTATAACCAAGTAGAATACGGTAGCAGTAATCGACTGGTACGTGTCGTAGTCGCAGGTAAGAAGTATAGATCAATGGCGTAGTCCAATGGGCGTCGTTATAGACTTAGCTCTCAGACTAAGGCTCTGATTCACCTACACGTCCGTCGATATTTAGGACGGACACCAGCCAATCATATTCCAGTGAGGGGGGAACACAGGTGTATGCATATTCCATTATATCAATATTATATATATATTCATGACATATATTTGATCTTTTATGGGCGTTGTTTGATTTTGTTTAGTAGCATATTAGCCCTTGTGAGTTAGATAGATATAATCGTAAGTTCTATGCTAAGTGATTCTTCTATCGCACGTTTGGCTTTCTACTCAACTTGATTTTCAAAAATATACCGTATTGGTCGGCCTGTTGGACGCACCAAGATTTTTTCATGGAATATTTAGGGAATAAATGCATACATCACAAACCAAACAATCAAGATTATAACCTTACCTTTATGTGACCTTCTCACTAACCATGAAGAAACACAGTATTAGTACAAACTAGCAGCATGGCCCGGCGTTGCCCGTGCCTGATTCAAAAATCGTATGACTCATACAGCAATCGCTATCACATGACTTAAAATATTTTTGCCCTTCCTCGCCTTTAAAGGAGTGCCCTTTGCCGTGCTGATGTTGCTACATGTCTTACTTCTTGCCTATCTCACACTGCGAATTTTTTCTAAGCTCTATACTAAACATTAAATCTGTTACGAAAAAAGAACTAAACAAAATGAACACAAAACGATCAGCTTTAAAAAGGGACACTTAACTGGAAAAACCGAATGAAAAAAGAATATTAACAACAAATACTTTTTCACATCCAACCCAGTTCTGCGGAATCAGAATCAACGTTGAGTTTAAGCAAGAGAATGAGCCAATTGGAGTAAAGTGCCATGCATATTTAAATTTTTCCCACTTGTGACGAATGCAGCTATCGATTTTTTTGCATGCTAGCATGCCAGTTAACATTCGTGTCAGTCAGCTGTTGGCTTTCACGCTGGCCAATAGAATCTTCCTGCCTATTCGTGGCTACCAGCTATTGGCTCTCACTCTGGCCAGTACAAAATGGCCGAAAACTGCCGTAGAAGCATGAAAAATCGATTATTTCCACTATTGATGGGAGTTGGGAAATGCAAAGTCGGCCTTGGCCTTCCCGCTAACTTGGACCATGTGCATGTAAATTTTGGTGCAAATCCGTCTCAACTTGGCTCATAACAGATGTAAAGAGCCGGGAGCAGACCGGGAACGACATTAACTCACATTAACTAGGTACACAAAAGAGGATTTACCTTCAACAGCGGCGGGTTGGCAGGAAACCGCCCCGTTGTGACGAAAGAGGACTTAAAAAAGAATCTCAAGTATAGCCTCTTTCACACGAACCAAGCTCGCTACTCTTACCCACCTTTAGTTGAAATCTGTTGACACCAAACGCTTTCTATCACTTCTGATCAGAACCTGATGAGAATAGCGTTCGTG
>CAHIKZ030004867.1:237500-245000 GCA_903632075.3 Acanthosepion pharaonis | reverse complement strand
TGATATATATATATATATATATATATATATATATATATATATATATATATTACGGTTCACCCAATCTAGAGCTGTGATGGAATTACATAGTCTATATTCATAATAATACTCAGTCATAAAGCTTAAATCCACGAAAATACAATCCTGAATGTATCGTTCAGTAAGTTGTGAAAGAGATGTTAGTTTAACCTATTTATAAATACGAAATTTTTATTTCAAGTTATTTATTTCTAAATTTTATTTAATTAATTTATTTAATTATTTTATTAATGAATATTTTTATGTATATATCTTTATGTATATTTTGATGTATTTTATATATTTTATTTTTATTTTATTTAATTTACTTTATTTTATTGATGCCAATTGGCCAGTTTTCTACTGCTTATCAAACTCCTGCGGACTATTTAAAGCCAGAAAATATTTTTAGGGTCTAAGATTAAATATTTTTTTTACATAATAATGGTTTTGTGATAATAAGAAAAATCTTATTAATTAATCCCTATAGCTAGGGAAGGAAAAGGTTAATTCCTGCCTTTCCTATCAGTTCTTGCACGTAAGTGAATATAACGAACGCCAAATGAATTTGAACTCGACTTTCTCATTAAGAATTCCGAGCCTTTATCCATTACACCAACCTCACATCCAAGCCTACCGCATATGGTATTCCTATATTATTTTCAATCACGCTAATGTCCACATATTTATTGTTAAACCAAACTTACGACCGCTATGCTGTCCCGATTTCTTCAGGTGACTGTTGATAGAGAAATTCGAATTGAACCATTTAATCAACAAGGGTAATTTATTGTCGTTCATTGCCAGTGTAGAGGGATAAAGTAACTTTTTACAAATACTTACCTGGTACCGATGGTATCACGGTTATGGCTAGCTTAAACGAGCTCTGACTAGATTCCACAAACTATGACCATCTTAGACTAGTTTAGACGAGATCTGATCACCTTGGACAACATATGACCAGCTAAGAATAGCTTAGACGACCTCTAACTAGCTTCAACAAGCTATGACCAGCTAAGACTAGCTTAGACGAGTTCTGATCTGCTTGGACAAGCTATGAACATCTAAGACTAGCTTAGACGAGCTCTAACTAGCTTCGTTTTGTGGGGTTATTTCGCAGTGGAGGCTTCTAATTGTCCTAAATAGTTCGACGTACAAAACGTTAGGAACTTGATATAATAGGTATTGCGCAGAGTAATCTTGTTGTGGTCGCTGACTACTTTCGTATTCGACTAACTGTTGACTACTGTCGTCCGACATCGACTAGTATTTTGTCACCCCCCCAAGAGGGTATCATGTGGCACAAGGCCGGTTTAACGTGGGATCTCCGAGCCCGTGGGCTCGGCCAAAAATATACCCTTTGAACCCGTTTATACGGGTTCAGGGTCGGTTTACTTCCCCGAATGAGACCTCGTTCGGATTCCTCCCCTCCCGAAGGCAGAGAGTTCAACAGTTCAGACATCGACTGACCCTCCATTCTCTTACTACTCCTACTTATATTAGGTGGGAGGGTCTATTAACTATAGAATAGGTGTGTTTCACCATAACACTTCGACAAGCTATGACCAGCTAAGACTAGCTTAGACGACCTCTGACAAGCTTTTACAAAACTATGACAAGCTAAGACTATTTTAGACGAGCTCTAATCAGTTTGGACAAGCTATGACTAGCTAAGACTAGCTGAGACGAGGTCTGACCAGCTTGGATAAGCTATGACTAGCTAAGACTAGCTTAGACGAGCTGACTATGTTGGACAAGCTAAGACCAGCTAAGACTAGCTGAGGCGACCTCTGACTAGCTTTTACAAAACTATGACCAGCTAAGACTAGTTTAGACGAGCTCTGACCAGTTTGGATAAGCTATGACTAGCTAAGACGAGCTCTGACTAGGTTTGCCAAGCTATGACCAGCTAAGACTAGCTGAGACGAGGTCTGACCAGCTTGGATAAACTTAAGACTAGCTAAGACTAGCTGAGACGAGGTCTGACCAGCTTGGATAAGCTATGACTAGCTAAGGCTAGCTTAGACGAGCTCTGACCAGCTTGGACAAGCTATGACTATCTGAGACTAGTTTAGACGAGCTCTGATCAGCTCGGACAAGCTATGACCAGCTAAGACTAGCTTAGACGAGCTCTAACTTACTTCGACAAGCTATGACCAGCTAAGACTAGCTTAGACGGGCATCGATCAGCTTGGATAATCTATGACTAGCTAAGTCTAGTTTAGACGAGGATAAGCTATTACTCGCTAAGATTAGCTTAGACGAGCTCTGACTAGCTTGGGTTATCTATTACTCGCTAAGACTAGCTTAGACGAGCTCTGACCATCTTGGACAAGCTATGACAAGCTAAGACTAGCTTAGACAACCAGCACTGATCAGCTTGGATAAGCTATGACGAGCCAAGACTAGCTGAGACAAGCTCTGACTAGGTTTGCCAAGCTATGACCAGCTTAGACTAGTTTAGACGAGCTCTGACTAGGTTTGCCAAGCTATGACCAGCGTAACCTAGCTTAGACGAGCTCTGATCAGCTTGGATAAGCTATGACTAGCCAAGACTAGCTTAGACGAGCTCTGACCAGCTTTGATAAGCTATGACCAGCTAAGACTAGTTTAGACGAACTCTGACCAGCTTGGACTGGCTATCACCGGCTAAGACTAGCTTACACGAGCTCTCAATAGCTTCTACAATCTATGACCAGCTAAGACTAGTTTAGACAATCTTCTTTCTGTCACAACCTGAATCGGAAGGGGTGTCAAAGAAATCGCCTTAACTGGCACAGGAGTTTTTCTTGATGTCCGGCTAGATTTTATCATCTCTCTTTCGGTAGGGTGTGACTACTTGCGGTTCCTTCAGAGATGGCTAATTCTGGGGAACAGCTGCCGCGAAGCTGTAACCTTTGATGGTACTAGAAAGAGGGATCGGTGCTCGCATCGTGGCAAGCGCAATCGACGGGTTGCGGGGACTCTAGGAATTTTTGTTCTTGATCCGATGGTATGTGCTAGGATTCTTCACATTAAATTTGACATTATGTCACAACTCATCTGCAGTGGGGAGGAAGTGTAAATAACCCAACCTGGCACATGCCATATAGGGTTATCATGTCTCAGTTTCGTCTCTGTCTGCTCTAGAGAGGTGGAATCGGAAGTCATACCAGCGCAAGTGATGATTACGGGGTCTGAAGATTTAAAGAGGCCCGTTAATTGATATGAACTCTCAATTTATATTTGACACAAAATACCACAAAATATGAAACAACGAGAAGATTTATGTTTTATGTCTGTAATAATGTACACAAGCATAGGGGTTACAATTTTTCTCGGTGTTCAGTCCCTTTGACTGAATTAAAGTTTTTATTAATGAAATATTTTTATCCGAGCTCACAAAAGTTGAATGAACTTGTCGCTCAAAATGTTCACTGTAAGAGAGTTGAAGAAATTATAAAGCTGAGAATATGTTGAGTAAACTTTTAGCTTCAGAAGAGTGGGAGGAGTGAATGTTCCGTAGTGTTTGTAATTAAGTTTCCATTGCTTGTCATTAAGTTTGTAATTTTCGTAATGAAGTTGGAAAAGTTTCGTATGACTGTAATGTCGTTTGGAAAGTTTCGTACGTACATGTATGTGTGCATGTGTGAATATGTTTTCATAGCGTCCGCCCGAACTGGAATCGGAATGCAGTTTCCTTTACGGCTACATTTTTTGTAGGCGAATGAAATCAAGAAAGCGGAAGAACGTGTCTGACATTTATAATTAATGTAATCACGTGACAGGTTCGAAAAAGGCATGAACAGATTTTGGCGGAATTATTTTTTTTTTTGTCAGATCAAGAACTAGATCGATGTTATTTGGACATGATTTAAATATTAAGTGACCAGTCAGAAGTTGAAGTTTTCTGAAAATATGTATGAAGTTGGGTAAGCTCTGTGATCCACGTTTGGCACAGATTTGCACAAAATTCAACATTCATCAGAAAGTGGCAATGGAATGCTAAAAAATGTTTGGCCCTTGCGCTAGGCCCTATGCTCAATTTTGTGTCACATCACGTCTCTGTGGGGAGACGAGTAAATACCTGCGACTGTTCAATCATTTTTAGCCGTGTTTCAATTGCGTTCTCATAGATATTGATTGAAACAGTAGCCATAGATATTAATTTGGTCACAAGATAATTTGGCGATCAATTCTTATATTCGGCGTATAATAATTTATTGTGTAGATAAAGCATTAATATCAGCAATTAAAAATACAATATAGTCATATATAAAAATGTTTTCTCTATAATAAAAATAATGTTTATATATATATATATATATATATATATATATATATATATATATAAAAGTAATATTAATTCAGTATACGAATGGAATAAGAAACGTTTTATTTTATTCCGCCAATCATTAATTTTCGAATCAATTCGTTTCATTTTTTTCTTTCCTCCTCTTTCAATATTGGAACACTTGTTATAAAACCACCCAAATATTAAAAAATCGGGTCATTACTATCGGAGTGTTTGTGAATGGACAGGCCTCATTAATTATTATAAAATTACAAATTGAACGCCAAATAAATTCACCAAACTAGTAGATTTTAATGGCATTGTCTAAACAAAATTTCGCAGCCATGTTCTGTTTTATTTATTTATATATTTAAGTGCAGTTAGTTATCTCAGCGTTATTGAGACCCGTTGGTTCAGTGGATTCTTGGTAGCGGATTCCCATTTTTGATGAGGTCTCAAAATAGGGCGAAGCGGCAGTCCAGTGCATTCTTTATTCTCGTGAGAATTTTTCAAAACTCGATGAATTACTTAATTATGTTTTAATTGTTAGTTATTATATTATTTTATTTCACTTTGTTATTGTAGCAAATACATCCACAAACAGAAAAATAATCATATTATCCGCTTAGGTGAAACCTGGGTAGTTTTTTCTGGCTCACTAGGTTTATCTAGGTCTGCTCTACGGTTTTATTGAGCTCTTTTGTTAGTTAGTTGTTTACTCGTATCGGGGTTTTTCTTTGGGCTTTAAACCTGTATTTGTGCGATTTTTTCAACAGACTTTCATGTTCCTGGCTCTTTCTTTTTTTAAAACCTTTTTTTCCTTCGAGATTGATTTGATTATTGGCAAATCAAAAATTCGAAGGTTTTCCGAAACGAGTATAGTTATATATATATATATATATATATATATATATATATATATATATATATATATATATATATATATATATAGTTGTATATTTAGGCATCAATCTTTCGTTTATGCATGATTCATTAAAAACAACAGACAAAGTACTACGGTTAAGCTTTTTACTTTTTGTTTTATTTTTTAGTTCCGAGCGCTTTCGGCTATACCTTTAGCCATTATCAAGGATGATTAGATTTTTCAGCTTAATTGAGTGTGTGCGCTATGTGTATGTCTTAGTGTATGGTAGGGATGTTTTTAATTTACGAATACGGTTAACACATTGTGGCCTTGTTCGTAGTTTATATCATTAAGAGTTGGCCTTTTCTTTTTTATTATTAAAGCTTCCATTATTTTTAATCTTTTTTTACAGGTGGATGCATTTATTATATTTGTGTTTTCTACTAGTATGCTCCTAATGGAATCGGGTAAATCTCTGTGTGTGTGTGTGTGTGTGTGTGTGTGTGTGTGTGTGTGTGTGTGTGTGTGTTTAATTTGGTTCTAATGGAGCTGTGATCAAATAGGTGTAACGTATGACGTCTGGATAAACATGTGGTTGTGTGACTGACGTAATTATTTATGAGTACTGTTTGATCAGAAACACAGTTCCTTAAGGGGCATTTGAACTCATAGATAATGTTCGTTCTTTGTAATTTTGACTTAACTGGTATGTTGCTATTTTTGAGTATAAGGTTAACTGTCTTAAATTTTTATAATAGATAATTAATTTGATTTTTATTTGGGTCAATTGGGGTAGTGTATTTCTTTATGATGTCTTAGTGAAGATTCGTCTTGTTTGTAGTTAATGTGCATTTGGTTTTTGTATTCAAAAAGCCAACTCTTAACAATATTAACTACGAACAAAGCCACAATGTGCTAACCGTATTCGGAAATTAAAAAATTAACACAACACACTAAAAACATACACATAATGCACACACTCAATTAAACTGAAAAATCGAATCATCCTTGATAATGGCTAAAGGTATGTCCGAAAGCGGTCGGAACTATAAAACGTTTGGACAGTTTTTATCCACTCTCTGTTCAGAAAAGAAAGCTCTCGTTCGAACACAAGAAAAATTAAATAAAAAGCTTAACTGTCTTACCTTGTCTGTCGTTTTTAATGAAACATATATATATATATATATCCCAAGAATTAGCATGGGATGAACATGACAGAGGAGTAAAAACAAATGAAAAGGTGATCTTAGAGTCTTTAAAAAAAGAATGGAGTCAATTATCAAGTTTATACTTTGAGAAACTTTTGCAAAGAATGCCAAAAATTTGAGCAGCAGTAATCAAACAAAAAGGAGGATATTTTGACGGGAGCAAAATTTAATCAAAAATATTTTTTGTCATAATAAAATTTCAAATAAAACTTATGTCTCATTTTATTTAATCATGTATAATAATTTCCTCTTCTTTAATGCTCTTTTTCTTATTTAAAGTACAAATCAAGTACTTTTAGGATCAATTTAAAAGATCACCAGATGTTCCTCACACTTTTGAACTGTAGTGTATATATATATATATATATATATATATATATATATATATATATATATATATATAACAACACTAGAGGAGACTGGCTGTTTACTGCTAGACGCAATCGTCCACTTTTATATTTATATTTACATACGTTCTATCTCTGATATTGAGCACTTTATCCCATAAATATAGCACACTTAAAATTATATTTCTTCATATATATATATATATATATATATATATATATATATATTTTAAGACATTTTTTTATGTTTATACATTCTTTTTATACATACAAATATTTAAGTAAATGCTCTGTTAGCAAGGTCGATTGTAGTTTTAAAGCAGTAAAATCGACCTTGCTAACCGAACGCTCCTCTGTGGCCCAATTGGCTATATGACGGTTCTGTATAGGATACAGGTTCGATTCCTGTCGGAGGACGAATATTTTCTATGAAAATTTCTCGGACATTCAGGCCGGTAAATGTTGTTTAATACTGTTTATTATAAACAGAGCATTTACTTAAATATTTGTATCTATAAAAATAATGTATAAAATTAAAAATGTCTTAAAAATAATTGTCGGACTTTGTCCATTTCATAATATATATATATATATATATATATATATATATATATATATATATATATATATATATATACTAGAGATCAAAAGTTTGAGGAGATGGACGTCTGAAGTCTAAGAAATAAATTATCAACTGACCAAATGGATTTTTAAGGTTTCTGTATTCATTATTTTTCATTATTCATGATTTGTTCTTACATTGAGTTCTCTTTGAAATTAAATCCCCTT
>CAHIKZ030004867.1:182500-232500 GCA_903632075.3 Acanthosepion pharaonis | reverse complement strand
CTACAATCTTTTCCAACCAGTCCTAGGGATCCAACTACAACAGGGATTGTTGATGTTCCCATATGCCACATTTTCGAGATTTCTATTTCGAGGTCCTTGTATTTTGACAACTTTTTGAATATCTTCAAAGATACATTGCAGTCAGCAGGGACTGCCATATCAATAAGGAGGCACTTTTTTTGTTTGTGGTCTTTAATAACAATATCTGGGCGGTTGGCTTTGATTGTTCTGTCAGTGTGTATTGTGTAGTCCCATAGAATTGTGACAGGTCCTATCTCCGTAACCGGGTCTGGGTGGTGTTCATACCAGTTTCTTTCAGTTTCCTTCCCGTAGAAGTTGCAGATTTTCCAGTGCAGATTATTATTATCATTATTATTATTATTATCATTATTATTATTATTATTATTATTATTATTATTATTATTATATCGATGTTTGTGTTTACTAAGTATCTGTATGCTCGAAGACGACGGCCAAACGGCCAAGAACTTACGCCTAACTTTCACTCTAGACATCGGACTCCAGTTAGATCTAGCATATACAGGGTGCGACAAAAATACTTCGGTGATCTGGGTAGCCCTCTGATTGGGACGGGGGGGGTTAAGCATGGAGCCACCTCTTAATTTCTGTCGTTCCTAGGTCCAGCCTGACTCGGGGTGATATCATATGTTAGGGTGCCAGCTACGGGCAAATAGTTAGCCACCAAACTGTGATTAAAACTCTATGAAAATATAAAAATACATTTTTATAGAAAAAATACAAGCAATACATTTTCATAGTAAAAAAATAAACAAATAAAAATTAACAGCAATACATTTTTGAAAAAAAATTATCACTAGCAATCTATTCTTGTGAAAAAAATATTACCAGCAATATATTTTTGTAAAAGAAATTACTAATGCTCTTCAGAAAATTAAATTTCGGCATTAAATGACCCATAATGGTGTTGATATACCGCTAAATAAACAATAGTAATAGAAATATTTCCCGCATATACCTGCCAGAAATACCGCCAACATAATGGTATGACATTACTAGCAATGGTGTATTCATCTAGCTAATGTCTTACCATTATGTGGGAGGTATATGCAAATTAATTGAAACAACTGCTTTAGTTTCGTTTCTTTCGCCATACTGTCAGTTTTAGACCCACTGGTGGCAATCTATTTCTATTTTGATCTCAGATTATATCATTTGCAGTGGTGTACAGTAATATGAATCTATTTTCGGGGTGTATAACGAAATTTGTTTCTCCTTGAAAAATATATCAGATTTTTTATCACAATCAGACATTATTTTCCCGACTATAGATTAGTTGTTCTACGGCCATTGTCTGTGACGGACGTTACTCCGAGTAACCTTACGAAAATTGTAACGCTGCACGAACACACTGGCAAACGTTACCAGTGAGCAAATCAAAGTACTATCGACTGGCACGGAAACTCTCCTGATTTAAATCTTTTTATTTAATCTTTTGCGTGTTTGTACAAGTGTTTCTTTTTGTAGACACAAAATGTGTAAAAACTAGCCTCTCTTTTACTTTTCCTCAAAGAACTCAACAATACAAAACATACACTAGTTAACAATGGTTTTTGTAACTACCTCATCGACCACCAGATTAGACTATTTCTTCCCAAAGTAGATAACAACGATAGTGAACACACAGACAAAAACAATAACATTAACATCTTCTACAAAAGCCAAATACACGTCAACTATAAGCAAGATGAACTTCACTTAAGAATATTATAAAGAAAAACACTACACCAATTGACCCTACCAAGAAAATTAAATTATCTATCACAAAATATTTAAAACAGATGACCTTATAATAAAAATAACAACACACCTGGAAAATCAAAACTACAAAGCACCAAAATTATTTACGAGTTCAAATTCCACTTAAGAAACTTCCTGATCAAGCCAAACTCGTAAATATTTACATTGGTCATAATACTACATACCTATCCAGACAACTTACGTTACACCTATGAGACCTAAGTTCCACTAGACCTCACTTAAATAAACACAGACAAACCAACCAGACTCCATCCGAAACTAGTAGAGATAATAATGTCATCCAGATGTAAAAAATGATTAAAAATGATGGAAGGTCTAATAATAAAATAGAAGCAAGCCAACACTCAATAACATTAAACTATGAACACAGCCACAATCACTCTAGATACATACATAAAAAAAAACATACATTTAGTTAAAAGTCAAACAAAAATATCCTTCATAATGGCTAAAAGTCTAGCCGTAAGCAGAACTGTTGGACAGTTTTTACACACTTTCTGTCCAGAACAGAAACCTTTATAAAAACAAGAAAAATGAAATAAAAAGCTTAATCGCAGCACTTTGTCAGACGTCTTTGACGACACATGTATAAAAGATTAATGCTTAAAAACACAAGGCACACACATATATATATGTGTGTGTGTGTATGTGTCTTATGTTTTTAAGCATTAATCTCTTTCTCTCTCTCTCTCTTTCTCTCTCTCTCTTTCTCTCTCTCTATCTCTATATATATATATATATATATATATATATATATATATAAAGGTACGGTGGAGTAATGGGTAGCGACTTGGACAGGTTACAGGTGGGTTCCTCTTCTTCCCCTCCAGCTATGGGTAAATAGCAGGACAGACTGGGTTCTATAGCCTTGGATGGCAACTGGTCTAGGAGAAGGACAACTCTGAATTCAAAACCTGAGGGGCGTTGTTTGGGAACCTTGTGGCACTTAGTGCACCAGGTTTCTGTAATCGACCCTTCAAAAAGTGTGGATGGTCCTGCACGAAACCTTCACCACTATAATCAAATCTCATGTGCTGTTGTCGGGCTGTCGGTTTCCTGGGAACTGATCTGCTTGACCCTTATACGTCGAATTCGACAAGAGAGAGTCGAGTATATATATATATAGATAGATAGATCCAATAAAAACCGATAGCTAAGGATTAAAATGCATTTTGAAAATGAAAAATCTTTCTTCAAGCTTTAATTATAATTTCCAAGCTACTAGAATAAATTTAAATCGCAGTAATCAAAATTTGGTGTATTTAAATACGAATTTAGATCGATTGGAATCTTTTTTTTCTGTAAAATCGTTAAATTCGCACATATTTATTCATGTGTAAATACAAATAAGTTTTCTGTTTAAAAAAAAAAAAAAAAACGCTACAATTCATACACACATTCAAAACATCTAAAATATAAATCATTCTAATTAAAACTTAAAAAAACTGAAAACAATTCTTGTAAAAATTCATTATTCATGGAATTTCTTTTCTTAAGACAATAATGTCTATCCAAATCATTTCTAATTAAATATCGTTTTATTGCATTTTTTATTTAACCATTCAGAGTAGGTTTTCTGTAACTGGGGGTCCTCTTTAGCAAAAGCAAATTAAAAATTTAAATTCTCCAAGAATTTGTTCTTAAAACTAATATAGAAATTGAAGTGCTACAAAAATTAATTTCGCAACATTGCATCAAATTAAATAAGTCTGGGGGTACCAGCTGTAAGCAAAAAATATTTTTACCAAGATTTTTTTAAAAAATAAAAAATCATTTCATTCCTTTGTGAATAAGTTTTGAAAATTCCATTAAAAGCCGACATTTATCTGATTTTTGCGACAATTTCTAAAGTGTTTTTCATCGCAAAAAACGCTAAAATTTTTCATACCAATTTATAGTGACTCGTTAACGCAAGATAAAAAAAAATGTAGACAAAATTTCAAATGTCCCAAAAAGGATTAAATATAATTTAATAAACAAAATCTTATTTGGTCTTTCCTCTTGACAATAATAAAGATGTTGACGATAAAACTTTGTTTTTACTAAGTTTGGAGAATTTTCTCATCATGTATGCTCATTTTTATCTAATATTTAGAGGTACCTATATATATATATATATATATATATATATATATATATATATATATGTGTGTGTGTGTGTGTGTGTGTGTGTGACATAGTGTAAAAGCTTCAGGACTTCATTGGAACGCGTCAAAAGTACACTTTTACTTTTCCACTTCGTCATACACTTTCCGCAATAGTGTTCTTGAAAAAAATATATATATAAGTTCATAGGCTAACCAAGATACTTCCAGGGAATGTGGTCAAATGAGGTATATTTTTCGAAATAGTCCCCTGTAGGGTTGACACTCTTCTTTTACTGGTTGTGCCATTGTTGAATATCCCTAATGGGTTTATGATAATAGTATTGGCTATCTGATTTATGATCAATCGCCTATCACCCTTCAACATCTGCTGAACACGATCAGTGTTTACCTGAGATAGATTCAAGAATTTGAATTTGTACTTGGTAATAAAACAAATATGTATAAACACAGCGATTTTCTCTCGGCTTTCAGTAATGACATCAAAAAACTTATCTGCGAGTATGAAAGGGTCATATTGAATAACCAGACAGAATATATCTAACTTGTACAACGAAATATGTCTTAATGAAAACATGCTACCTAAATACATACATATATATATATATATATATATATATATATATATATATATAGACACGACGTATGAGGGTCAAGCAGATCAAAGATCAGAGATTTGATTATGGTGGTGAAGTTTTTCTTCAGAACCATCAACACATTAAAGGGTAGAATACAGAGACCTTTCGCAAGTTTTGAATTCAGAGTTGTCCTTCTCCCAGACCAGTTGCCTTCCAATGCTACAGAACCCAGTCTGTCCTGCTATTTACCCATAGCTGGATGTAGAATAGGATTCATACCTTTTCCCAAGGGTATTAGCATTATTACTCCATGTCTCATTCATATATATATATTTCTGTACACTCTCTCTCTCTCACACACACACACACACACACACACACACACACACACACACACATATATATATATATATATATATATATATATATATATATATATATATATATTAGCTCCTTATAAAAAATAAGTTGAGCTCTCATTGGATTACCTCCCATCGGATTACCGTAAGGACCCTCACTTCCAACATAAAATGGAAAAATTTACATCGGATTAATGGTACCTTAAAGTGGTCTGTTTTTCATCAAATATATATATATATAGGAGATATTTCGCACACACACACACATATATATATATATAAAGAAATATAGTTTTAAGTTGTGCTATATTTTTGAGATAAAGTACTCAATATCAGAGATAGAGCGTATGTAAATATAAATATAAAAGTGAACATTGAATTCAACACTCAGAGGCGTCAGGCTGTTTCATGCTAGGCGCAATCGTCAGACGGCCTTACGATAGCGTCGAGGATGAAACAGCCCATCGCCTCTGAGTGTTGACTTCAATGTTCAGTTTTATCGTTATATATATATATTTCATAGTAAAAAAAGAAAGAACGGTAAGATATATAATCTTGTGTTCTTATTGATATTTTTATTTTTACAAAACAGTGCTCAATGTAAATTTACAGACCATAAATATTATAAATTAACTGATTTAAAATATGGTTTCTTCGCTACACAGGAATTATCATGTTTCAAAAACAGAAAATAAAAACTTCAAATTCAATTACACTAAATTAAATTAAAATTAAATTAAAAACATGGTAATTCCTGTGTAGCGATGGAACCATATTTTTAAATCAGTTAATTTATAATATTTATATATATATATATATATATATATATATATATATATATGACATCTGTCTTGTCCGTGTATTGATTAATATATTGTAATGTTATTGTCATCTTTGATAGTGGCTTATGTAAGCCGAAAGCTTAGATAGGATTAAAAAAATATGTATCAATATTGTGATTTTCTTTATTCGTTTAATGATAATGTTATTAAGCTTATCAGACGATATGAAAAATTTACATATAATAAATAGACAACACTTGTCTATATTATTTAATGAAACGTATCAATATATATTTATATATATATATATATATATATATATATATATATATAATGTTGATTTTGATGCCTGGCTTTATTATTGTTTAGAAGTTGATTCTCGTGGCAACGCAATGAAGGAGACCTTTTCCGATGATAATTTTCAGTAAATCCTCGAATTCTTCTAAAGAATTCTAAACGTTTAAATAAATATTTCAAAAATAAGTTTAAATAAATACGCATTGCTGTCAACGCTCTTCAGACAGAACAAAATGAGTTTAATCATCAGAAGGAGTGCTACGCTTCTAGCCTTGTACCAGACTTGGTGTACTGAATACCTGCTCTTATCGCCTGCCTTAGATCAAAGATAATATCGCAGACTGTTTAGTCACTGAGTTCCATTTGTTTATAGCACCTGTTGCTCTGCCAAAACTGATATTACGTCGTCTGTCCAGAATGTATCCGACAATTTTTCATATTTCGAAGACCTATTATGAGGTCTTGATGTTGCTTGGCCGTCAGTCATAGCGGACATTACATAGCATACGTAGACAGACACTCTCCAATGAGGTTACGCATACTGCCTGAAAATGTTTACTGCGAGACCGATTAGCTAATGAATCTTCTCATATAAAGCTTTTTCACTTGTCACTGTGGGACACACTCCTGAGAAGATAATTCCCTGGTCACTACAATCTGTATCTTTTTAAGTTTATATGGGGGAGAGGTCTATCGTACATGCCATGCAGCACTCCCTCTGTTCACCTCCCCTGTAACCTTATGGCAGTCTCAATTAGTAATCCTAAGAATATAATCCCTGTTTGAGAAGTGGGCAGTCGGCCGGCAGTCACTCAAAACTGTCGGCCGACTGAGTGTCCACGTCTCAAATAGGGATTATATTCTTAGGAAAACTTGGCATCAAAGATCTTCGCATCTATAGCGCCTCCCCGAGACACACACACGAACGAACGAACACACACAAATGCGCATGTACGCACACACACATACGCACACACATATATATGCACACACATACACGCATGAAGGTACGCGTATACACACACACACATGCACACACATGAATACACACGCTCGAACGCACACATACAATTACGAAAACACACACGTGCACACAAACACACACCCTAAGATTATACAAAGCTCATTTCGACATTTGGGCTTTCTAATAACAAATACATAATGAGAGGTTGAAGATCCGAGTTCAAATTCCAGTCGGGTTCATTGTAACCATTTGCGTATGTTGAAACTTGACTAATGCATGGAATAATAATGCAACACAAAATGTGCTTAGAACAAAATGTATTGAAACCAGGAAGTGTACACAATATTTACATATAGTCTTTTGTATATTCCTGGTAAGACCGTTCCTGGAGAATGTGTTGACTGAGTCGCAGTCGGGCAGAGTCTCTGGTTGAATCTCTTGATTCCTCCCTCTCTTCCCGGTACCAACCATATTTATATGGTCGTACCGACCATATATGCAAATTAGGTGGATCCTACCACAACAACATACAAATAGCCTTCGAAACTTTATGAACCTATCTCCTTCCCCAAACTATGGGTTAAATAGTAGGATTTGTATCTTTGAAAAAAATTATTATTCTAAAAAATCATATTAATGCAATGTTCACTGACAAAAAAAATAACACACCGAGGTTGATAAACCGTAAATAATCAATCAATTAACCTTAGAGCTAAAATCGCCTCTCAAGCGCTCTTTCGGAAATGTGTGGTAACATTAGGTTCGGTGTATGAGATCCAAAGAAGAATGATTTAAAGGGGGCTAACGTGCCATTGCCCTAGCTAGGCATTTTTATGGTTGTGTATATTTCTGACGGTTTGAGTATATAGGTGCTTCCTACTCGTACGGCTTAACACGCTCGTCTGATAGAATAGTCAATAGTGTTGCTAATTCGATCATCACAAAGTCAAAGTCAGACATATGTCTGTCTTTCAGTTGATCGTTTTCTTTTTATCCTTCTTATCCACCAGCTACAATCGATTGATCTATTTTTCATCTTATTTATTTTGATTTTCATTCTTTTCGATTTAATGCACCGCTGAAGCTGCTAAATGATTCTAACAAAACTTATACTTCAAAATAGCGAATAATTACCTTTTACAGTAGTCTAATATATATATATATATATATATATATATATATATATATATATATATATATTTATATCTCTGTGTGTGTGCATGACTTTGTGTCAACAAGTTAAAATAACCAGAAAACATTTAAAATACAGAGAGAGTTCGATAAAAACAAACACTTTTGACTTTCTCTCTTATAGGGAGAGAGAAGGTGAATATATATATATATATATATATATATATATATATATATATATATATTCACCTTCTTTTAATGTATTATATACGTGATGTATATAAACGCCAAATCGGCAGCGCTCAATTCATATGAAGAGCTATGCGTTATAAGCAGGAACAGCTACTGTTAATATTCCCCTTCCTCATAGTGCTCAATCGATACACACACACACATATATATATATATATATATATATATATATATATATATATATATATATAAAAAAAAATCAACTAAAATTAAATGGGAAATCATAAAAAGTACCCCATATAATATTAATAATAGAAAAAGGGAGACTGTGTTTAAAAGAAAAAAATTATATAATACAAGGTAATCAAAAAAGTTCTGTCCGTTTTTTGATTAGTCATTGAATAAAGTTGAAATATATACGAAATGCGTGTAGCAATTGTTTTCAAATTCGGACAGCCGGAAGTAGGAACATCAGATGTTATAAAAAAACACGAGCAACGTGCGCGGCCATCAGTTATAAGCCGGACAGCTGTGAGAAGGATGGAACTGTCTAGAGATCTCTTTCGGGGCTGTTTGCTTTACGACTTCAAAGTGGGCTTATCAGCAGCTGCATCAAGTCGCCGCAAGCGTTTGGGGATATTGCTGTAGATGAACGTACTGCAAGGCGTTGGTTTCGAAAATTCAAGTCGGGAGATTTGTCTCTCCATGATGAGCCTCGCAGTGGACGACCACAGGTCCTGAAGGCAGCCATTGAAGAGGACAGTAGTCTAACGTGTGCTGAACTTGCAAGACAGTTCAACGTTTCCGATGAAACAGTTAGACTTCACCTGCAACGCCTAAGTAAGACGTACAAACTGAGCAAGTGGGTTCCGCAAACGCTGTTGGAGGTCCACAAGGGGCAACGAGTGGCAGCCTCCGTATCGCTGCTTTCTCGCCACCGTACCGCATCCTTATTCAATCGAGTGCTTACCAGTGATGAAAAGTGGGTTCTGTACGAAACTTCCAAGCGTTCCAGGCATTAGTTGTCTCCCCAGGATGCTGTCTCTCACACCGCAAGACCGTCTATGCTCCCACTCAAGATTATACTTTGTGTCTGGTAGACAGGTCGTCAAGTGGTTCATTATGAACTGCTACCAACGGGCCAAGCGGTCACTGGAGACCTATACTCGCAGCAATTGAAACGTGTGCAACAGGCATTGCGCCAGAAGGAGCCAGCACTGGTGAATCACAAAGGAGTGCTTTTCCTCCATGACAACGCCAGGCTGCATGTCACGCGAGTGGTCAGGGATACCATAGAGCAACTTGGGTGGGAGACTTTGTGCCATCCACCTTATTCACCTTGAGCCATCCGATTACCACCTCTTCCCCTCCCTGGATAATCATCTTCGTGGGAAATCCTTCACCAATGAAGAAGACTTGCGCAAAGCCCTCACGGACTTCTTTGCGTCAAAACCCACCGAGTTCTACCACAAGGGCATTGAACAGCTGGAGACACGTTGGCAGAAGGTGCTGGATGCGGATGGCGATTACTTCGAAGACTAAATATAAGTTACACATACTGTGAAACGTTTTCTTTTTTTCCTTTAAAAACGGACAGTACTTTTTTGGTTACCTTGTAAATTTCAATAACCAAATTAAAATGTTAAACAAGAGAAATGAATTAATGGTTAAATGCAGACATTTTAATAAATATTTACTTTGCAAGTTATATAGTAATATAACATATGATAGATACAACAGAAACTGATATAAATTAAATAATAATATAACATAATATAATTAACACAGTACATACATATAGATAAAAACAATCAAAGTTTTACATACAAATAAAAATAACAAATACAAAATATACAATTGACAAACCAATTATGTTTATGAAGGGGCAAGTTAAGACATGTGAAAACATGAACGTGCGCGCATCCATAACGGGGTTTAAAAAAAGACGCAAATATGAACATTGAAAACACGGATATACATTACAATTGAAATATATATATATATATATATATATATATATATATATATATATATATATATATATATATATATACGGATTAACCCCTTGAAAAGTGGACACAGTACAACGAAACTGCTGAGTCGAGGACAATCACAGTTAAGTAAATTCATTTTCCGCAGGAATAAATATTGCCTCAAAACTTATATACATGCACGCCCATATTTTGCAGCACATAGGCAGAGACACGCAATGTTATCCGAACGGCCACGCCCAGTTCCTTTCAGAAACAGACACGCCTATTTGCAGATGACAGAAAGGAATGCAAGTGGGAAAAAAACTTCTCGAATCAGGGATTCCAATCAATTGGTCTCTCTCTCTCCCTCTCTCTCTCTCTCTCTCTCTCTCTCTCTCTCTCTCTCTCTCTCTCTCTCTCTCTCTCTAACATACGCACATACATTCTCTCTCTCTCCCTCTCTGTCAGATGTACACACTCCCTCACTTTTTTCTTTCTCTCTCTCTCTCTCTCTCTCTCTCTCAGGTGTACACACTCCCTCACTTTCTTTCTTTCTCTCTCTCCCTCTCTGTCAGATGTACACACTCCCTCATTTTCTTTCTCTCTCTCTCACTCTGTCAGATGTACACACTCCCTCACTTTCTTTCTCTCTCTCTCTGTCAGATGTTCACACTCCCTCACTTTCTTTCTCTCTCTCCCTCTCTGTCAGATGTACACACTCCCTCGCTTTCTTTTTTCTCTCTCTATCTCCCTCTCTGTCAGATGTACACACTCCCTCGCTCTCTTTCTCTCTCTCTCCCTCTATTTCTGATGAAGGTATCGTGCTTAGTATTACCTCTTCCTCAGTTTCTGTCTCACTACCTTATACTGTTTCCATCTCCCCCCTCTCTCTCTCTCTCTCTCTCTCTGTGTGTGTGTGTGTGTGTCTTTTGTCTTTTCTCATTTCTCTCTTCTTTCAGTCTCGTTTTTGACGTTTCTCACTATTTGTCACAGTCTTTTCTCATTCTCACTCTCTTCCATCTCTCTTCCTCTGCCTTTCATTTCTCTATCTCTACCTCTTCTCTCTCTATCTCTCCCTGCTATTATCTCTCTGTCTATCTTTCTTTACTTTCTTCGTCTTTTTTACTCTTTCTCTGTATTTTCTCTTTATCTGTTCTTCATTTTTCTCTTTTTTAACTCTTCCCTCACCCACTCACTCTCTCTCCCTCTCCCTATATTTCTCCGCCTTTTCTCACATTCATTCACTCTCATACTCTTTTTATATATCTCTCTCTCTATTTATCTTCTCTCTCTCTCTCTCTCTCTCTCTCGAACGAACGAACGAAGAGAAAAATAGAAATACAAAAGCAGAAAATCACCTCTCAAAGTAATGAACCTATGTTCAGTCTTCCCGCCTCGAAAACTCTTTCTCTCCCCCTTTCTTTCTTTCTTTCTTTCTTTCTTTCTTTCTCGCTCTCTATCGATTTCTATTCCTTTTTATCCCTTATCTTCTTCATTTCTCTTTCCCTCTATGTGTATTCTGTCTCTATATATTTTTTATTTCTCTCTCTTTCTCCGTCTTGTCTCCCTCCCTCCGTCTTTGTATCTCCATCTCCTTCTCTATCTTCTCTGTCTTTGTGTATCTTCTCTCTTCCTCGATCTTTTTATCTCTCTGCCTTTCGATATATTTTCTCGTTTTCTTTGTCTTTCTCTCTCTCTCTCTCTCTCTCTCTCTCTCTCTTTCTTTTTTCCGTCTTTCTCTATATTTTTCTATCACGCTTTCTCCGTCTTTTCCCCTTCTATCTCTTTTTTTCTCCTCTTTCTCTGCTTTTTCTTCTCTCTCTCTCTCTCTCTCTCTATATATATATATATATATATATATATATATATATATATATATATACTTTTTTCTTTCTCTCCTCTCTCTATTATCTGTCATTCTCGTTTTTTTATCCTTCTCTTTGTTTTTTCTATTTCTATTTCTCTCTCTCTCTCTCTCTCTCTGTATATATATATATATATATATATATATGTGTGTGTGTGTGTGTTTTTATATGTGATCGTATTCTGTTTATATTTAACTATCTATATCAATCAATTCATATCTATTTATCTGCCATTTCGTTCATATCTATCTATCTATCTATCTATCTATCTATCTATCTATCTATCTATCTATCTCCAGTGAGAAAAAGACCCAGAGCCTAAAACAGAAAATACAATGCATCTGCTATAGGAACGGATCGAAAAACGAATTAGTCTCCTCTTTGAATCGCTGACCGTCTGGTCTCCAGTCCATTTCTCTACATCACGGCCTTTATCCTGACTGGAACCTCACCAACTTCTTAATTGACGATCCATAAAACTGTCTATACTTTACTTTCGTTGGGTTTGCAATGTGGTTGTTTTGATCAAAATTCCATAAGAAATATCTTTAAATCTCGCGAATTACGAGAATTCGACGTCCGTCATTTCTCAATTGGCGACACTAATATTACATTCAGCAGACGAAGCTAACAAAAAGCACATATTCTCTAATCACTGATAATCAAATGCTTCGACATTTTTATTGTCGTTATCGTCTTCAGCATAGACGCTGCCTGTCGTTGCTGTCATCTTTCATGTCTGTTCCCTAAAGGTTGATTCTACTGGGCCCTGTTAACTGCCAGATCTCTCAGAGCTGTCAACATAAATGAGTGGGTTCTTTACTTTGGAATGCCAAAGCAGTTGGGCTGACAACGACAGAGATATGACAGTCTTCAGAGCCCTTCTTCCTTCAAGTCATCACGGGACTTCCAAAGTGTCACCTCCATTATAGATTTATTTGGGTTTTATAAAGAAGGCACTCAGATGGCAAAATATTTTCCCGACGTTTATCTCTTCTTTCACTGACAAAATGACTGAACAGAGGAACCTTAAGTTGAGTTTGATGAAAAGCTTCTTGAAGCAGCCCTTGAAGAAAATCTTGCTTTATCAGTTGAGGAATTGGCAGTGGTTCTCAGTTCAAACCATACAACTGTTCATCGTCATCTTCAACAACTTGGAAAAGTTCCTAAACTTGGAAAATTGGTGCCTCATGAATTGTCTGAAAACAACCTCAAATCCCGAGTTGAGATCTCTTCTCTCCATTCTCGCCAACTTGTTTCACCTTTCTTGGATAGACTTGTGACTGGCGACGAAAAATGGATCTTTTATCGAAATGTTAAGCGTCGTAGACAATGGCTTGGTAAAGGGGAAGGATCCCAGCCACAGCCGAGAAGGGAACTTCATGGGCAAAAGATTCTTCTTTCAATCTGGTGGGATCGCCAAGGAATGATCCACTTTGAATTCTTACCACCTAATGCAATAATTAATGCTAAAATATACTGTCAGCAATTAGAGCGTTTGAACCAAGCTTTGAGGAAAAAAAGACCTGCTGTAGTGAATCGAAAAAGAGGTGATGTTTCATCAGGACAATGCGCGACCCCATTCAGTAAGAATCACGTCACAAAAGATCGAAGAACTTGGTTGGTAGAAAATTCCTCATCCAATTTATTCTCCCGATCTTGCCCCTTCAGACTACCATTTGTTTCGTAGCTTACAGAATAATTTGGAAGAAACAGCTTTTGTAACACAGGAAGAGGTTAAAACTGACATTTGTGAGTTCTTCGAATCAAAGCCAAAAGAATTTTACAGTAATAGTTCGGACAGAACTTATGGGATGACCTGATATACTAGCTTCTTCTGCTTGATTCAGAAACTTTTTACGGTTTATCAACCTTTCTGAAGTTATTTAAAGCCAAAACATTTTTGGATTGTATGAATTTTTTTGGAGATGATGCCTAGGGGAAGAAGTGGTGGGTTCATACATTCCCCGAGCGTATTTGCGTATTTGAATTTAACGAACCGACCGGAATTCGAACTCGGCTCTCCGATTTCTAATAACAAGCCTTTATCCATTAAATCACCCTCACATCCGAGCTCACAGTAGTTTGTTTTCAGTAGCGATCGCCCATCTAAGTACTGAACATGCGCGACGTTGCTTAACTTCGGTGATCGGACTAGCTTGTAATTTTGAATATCTCAAAGACCAAGCGAGTATTATCTTTTCAACTGGGTTTTCTCCAGTCAAGATGAACGTTTTCTCTCTCAATAAGACCCTCGATTTCGAACATTTTTTGGGACTCTAGACTTTAGATGGAACTCATATATAAAATCAATTGTCAAAGATGCAGGAAAAAATTTCCCCTAATTTTACTACTCCAGTAAGTATATGACCCCTTCTGCCATTTAAAAAGAGTCACACTAGTACTGGACTCTTTTGTCATTAATGCGAGTGTCACCTAGGGCCCTATCCTTGGACCTATGTTGTTCGTAGTTTTCACCAGCGACCTTCCCAATGCCATCACTTCTTAAATCGGCATCTATGTTGATAACAGAACTATTTACTTCTGTCAGTGGAAAATCTTATCGGTCTGAAAAGATCAAAATGACAACTGATCCTCAAAAATGCCCAATAATCTGTCGCTAACTACAGCAAGAAATGGTTTCTTAATTTTAACGCTTCCACTGGAAACTGCTTTATTTAATCGTCTTAAAGAACTTTTTTTTGCCTTCCATTGGCATGGCTGATGCTAACCAATGACACATTGCGATTTCTCGGGTTAAGAGTTTCCGCTCACATGAAGTAGAAAGGTCTGAAGCTAGGAAAGTTGGTTTACTGTGACGTGTTAAATAATTTTTCTCGCCGGAATCTATATTTCATTCCATATTTATAAGCCTACAATTCGTCCATGCATTGAATATTGCTGTCACATCTGGTCTGATGCATCTACTATGAATTTAGAGATTCTAGATAAAATAAAAAGAAGAATCTGCAATTTTACTTGTCCTGACCTGGCATCTCGGTTTCAACTACTTTCCCACCTCCGTAACGTAGCTTCCAAATATATTGTCTATAAATATTTTGATGGTAATTGTTCTGATGATATTTCCTATTTAGTAGCTCGAATTTACGAATTTAAGTGCAGTACTAAATTAGAAACTAACCGTCATCATTTTACTGTTGAAATTGGCTAGATTCAGCCGTAAGTTCTATACTAACATATTCTTCTCTTGCACTTCTTGCTTGTAGAATCCTCTTCTGTCTTCTTAACGCCTATTCTTTTATTATTCTCTCACGTTAATAACGTTTTTTCTCAGATTCTTTCACATTCATTAATCCTTTGTGTATGTGGATTTATTGCCTTAGGCGTGAATGAATCGTCAAAAAGGCAACTGGTGTCAAAAACAATTTATTTCAACTCTAAACAACAAACATGTTTTCCCCTCCAAAGTACTCCCACTCGAGTTTTCCATACTTTTCTGCCACGATTCTATGCACTGCTGAACGGATTTTTCTCGGATGACCCTCAGCTCCGTCGTTACAGCCCTCTTGATGACTTCCACACCCTCAAAACAGGCTCCTTGATGATCTCCTTGATTTTGAGGAAAAGAAAAAAGTCAAACGGAGAAAGATCAGATGAATATGGGGCGGGGGGGTCCAGTACGGCGATGTTCTTGGCCAGGAACTGCCGGATGCACAGGGCATTGTGAGCAGGTGCATTGTCGTGGTGTACTCTCGTCTCTTCTCGTGAACTGAATCAAGCAAATGACCTATTTGCAGACCTGCTGATTGATCGTCTGTCCCTGTGGGAATAACTCACTGTGGACGATGTTCATAGCTCACCCAGCACACTCAGTTCGGTTACTTTTCAGACAGACCTCGTATAAGTCCGGTTTTGCATGAATTAAAAAAAAGAAACAGAGGGAGAGTTTAATGTCTAAAGGATACACATAACGTCGCTTTACAGGGGTAGGAAGAAAGATGTATACTCATGGTCGGATCACATCGTCAAACAGGAAACCCTAGGTCTGTTTTGAACTTGAGTTAAAAAGATCCGGTCTACCCAAGAGGTAAAATGATGGACAAGGTAAAAACAAAAGAAAGAAATCAGTAAGGTTTACACTTAGAATCAAAAGTGTCAACACACTTGCGCTTTGTAGGATAGTCAAAATGATAATTTTAGGCATAACGACCAGGTCAAAAATGTTGAAATTGTGACAGTTCTGTTTTGTGTCAGAATCAAAAAGCATGACATCTGTCCGGCTCAGATACAAAAGGTAGGCGCAGATTTGGTTCGCAAAGATAGTATCAACCGGAAAATGGCTCCTGGGGACCTGATGGGCTTACTAATCTGCAAGAGAAGCAGTCAATGTTTCTACGCTCCAGCTGGCCATGCTCTTAACTAAGTCTGGCACAAGGAAGCACAAGGAACCGAGTCGTCGTGTTCACTTAGTTTTCCAAAATCAGGTGCGCGTGGGACCTGGAGATGTGGATCTCACTGGGAGAATTCATTTCAATGCAGCCATCTCTGATGAGCGTTCGAAGCTAAATCTTGCACAGGGCCACATTACAGGTGCACTCGGTGAGGATTCAATTCCCTACATCCTATTTTCACGCGACATGTGAGGTCCAATTTCCTATACCCTTCTTTGAAAAGAGCTCTCAGCTAAACTTAATACAAGGCCATGTTAGTGATGCAGCCAGTGAGAATCCAGTTCTCTAAAGCCTACTTTGATAAGAAAACTGAGTTAAGTGTTGCACAAGGCCACATTAGGTGAGCTAAGTAAGAATCCAGTTTCCCCCAGTCTTCTTTGATTATTCTCCGCGGACACACACACACACAAACATAAGCATATATTTTATCATCCGAATACCAAATAGATAAACTAGAATTATGAACGCTGCTAGAAAAGTCAAATACAAGCGAAGTCTGCTTAACCAATGAAAATCAAACAACACAAAAAGAATATTTTCCTCATATCTTTTCATTCATTTTTTCTCCTCTACAGATGCGCTCTATCTGAGAATATCAACACACACACACACACACACACACACACACACACACATATATATATATATATATATATATATATATATATATATATATATATTAATTATTTAAAAAATTATAACATAAATATGTTATAAAATTGATTACAAATCAAAACACCAAATATACGAGAATTCAAAAGTTTTTTTTTTGAATTCTCGTATACTTGTGTTTTGATTGGTCATTCTAGCTTATGTAACAGCGTTTTCCCTTGCGAAGGATCGTTAATTGGAAACCTTTAAAACCATTTATTCTATATTCAACATCATTACTTAATAAGACACTGGAGGTGTTGAAACAAAATGTCTATTTTTGTAGTGATTTTATAACATATTTATGTTATAATTTTTAAATAAATAATTTTATCAGCTCTACTATGTATTGATCACTATTTTAAGAATAGTAATTGTTGTTTATTGGAATTTATTCCGTATACACCAATCCTATATATATATATATATATATATATATATATATATATATATATATATATATATATATATACTGGGTTAATTTTAATAGCAATTATCTTTTTTTGTCATTTCACCCCAAACAATATTATAAAAGACATAGATATGCAAGGGGATACTGAGGGTTAAAGAAAGTGAGAGAGGACAATAAAAGACCTGGGTTTAAGGAGTCAGAATTCTATGATTGACATCTTCCTAGATAGTAGTTAACCGGGAAGCACGAAAACAGGAGAGAGTTCCATAAGCGAAAACTGCGGGAGAAGAATCTATTAGAATTGTTACATTTACCATTTTCAACCGTGTCATTATGAGACCTAACTGCTGATCTAGTACTGCGCTTAAATTCGTGAAGTCAAGATATCAAATATGAAAAGCTCATCAGAATAATTACTCGGAAAATAGTTATAGCCAAAAAATGCACTGGGAATCCATTACGGAGGTGGGAAAGTGACTTAAGCCGATGTGCCAGGTCAAGACAAGTATATTGCATATACTTCTTTAGGTTTTGAACAGAGTCTGTAGAAGAGATTTTTGATAAGTATTTAAGTTTCTGAAATTTGTGTTATTATAAAATGGCTGAGTAATTTCGGCTATCGTTAACTATTATTAAAATTGTATTTTTTTCTTTTGCAGTTTCGTCGATTTCTTTCTATTAAAGTATAGTATGTGTTTCCACTTGTTCGCGTGACTTTTCTTGTCGAGTTTCCCATATTATTATTGGAATCTATTTAGTATATTTAATAATATACATAACAAACTTAACAGATTTAATATACAGGGTGTCCACAAAGTCTTTAGACAATTCCAAATGTCATTCCGAAAAGAGAAGAGATGGCAATTACATTTATGTTGCTTATTAATATGTTATTATTAAGATTCTTTTAATGACATTAATGGTTTTATTAATGCTATGTTTTTATGCTTTAAACTGCAACTAAAGAATTACCAAAAGGTAGAAGACAATGTGCGCTTTGGTTTAGCGAAACAAAATCGGATAGGCAAACAAAAAGAAATTACACAGATAAATATAGAAAACAGGCTCCGACACGTTAGTCGAATCTAATGTGTTTAGTATGTCTAATAATATATACACTCTAGGCCCAAAGTTTCGATTTAATGTTTTGTAAGTGTTTGTAAGCTTCTTTGGTCCGTGCCGGATATGACGATAAACTACATTCGCCTCCTGGGTAAGACGATAAACTGCATCCGCGTCCTGGGTAAGACGATAAACTACATCCGACCGTAAGGCCTTTGATCAGGAAGTTTTGAGGAGCATAGGACCACCTTTTAATTTCTGCTGTTTCCAGGTCCACCCTGACCCAGGGTGGTAGCACCTGTCAAGGTCCCAGCTATGGGCAAAGATATAACCCCCTAAAAAGGGTCAAAACACAATGAAAGTATAAAAATGTTTTAATACCAGAAATACATTTTTTTGGAAAAATTATTACCAGCAGCACATTTTTGAAAAAGGAAAATATTACCCGCAATACATATTTGGAAAAAAAAAATTGTTGGCATTAAATAACCTATTGAGGTTGATATACCATAAAAGAAAATAAACCAAACCAAACCTTCTTTGGTTTAATTAACTCCGACTAAGCTGGAATGCTGAAATTGGACGTCATGCACTAACGTGTTAAAAGCCATTACTCTTACCGAATGTAATGAAAGAAAGGATTAAACATCAAATGCAAGAAGACAGAATGCATGGTTGTTAGCAAAAGAATGACCCCAAGGTGAGAACTGCAAATCGGAAATTCTAAAATCAAACAAGTACAAAAATGTAAATATCTGTGGAAAGTTTTAACGGAGGACAAAAAGTTTGACATGAAAATCCCCTGATTTATTGGGATAGCCAAAGAGACATTCCCAAAGCTAAGCAAGGTATTAAGAAACAGGAAAACTTTGCTGGAAACAAAGAAAAAGGGTACTAAACTGTTATGTGATAACTGTCCCCCCTGTATGGCAGTGAGTGATAAACAATCTCCTCAAGAATGAAGAAGAGACTTGAAAAAGGAGAAATCTGTCTCTACAGAAGGATGCTGAGGATACGATGGGCGGATTGTGTGAGCAACGACGAGGTTTTAAAGAAAATGGAAACAAAAAGGAAACTTACACTTAACATCAGGATTTTTTACATTCATTGAGTTCAGAAAAGTAGACACTTTTGAGGATACAAGAAAAACAATAAAATACAAAATAAAGGTAGAGAAACATGTATTGTAGAGCATTTACTCCCAAAATAAACTAATATATATATATATATATATATATATATATATATATATATATATATATATATGGAGTAATGGATTGATTGAGGAATCGGAGAGCCGAGTTCGAATTCCAGTCGAATCCATTATATTCACTTACGTGCTAATACTCTTCCATTCTTCTTCTCCCTCCAGCTATACGTAAATAGCAGAACAGACTGGGTTCTGTGGCCTTGGATGGCAACTGGTCTAGGAGAAGGACAACTCTGAATTCAAAACCTGAGGGTCGTTTGGGGACACTGTGGCATGTAGGTCTCTGTATTCGGCCCTTCAAAAAGTGTGGATGGTCCTGCACGAAACTTTCACCATTATAATCAAATCTCATGTGCTGTTGTCGGGCTGTCGGTTTCCTAGGAGCCGATCTGCTTGAGGATATATATATATAGACAGGAATTCTAATTCCTTATCCTCTATAAATAGAGAAACTGCTAAATTCACCTATAAATATGATATTGCTGATAGTGTTGGTACAACTCACATGAAAAATGTTGCCTACTTTTTGAGGACCATAAACCCAATTTTCAAAATAATCTGCAGTCCCGATTGATAAATCCCTCCAAATGAAGAAATTTTTTAAGGATTTAAAAAAATAACCACATCTAAACTAGAAAAATACCCTGTAAAGCTTTGTAAATATTCCTCGGATACCATTAAATGGTTCCAGAATATAGACTCTAAGACAAAAGCTTCATTTTTTCAATTAGATATTATCGATTCCTAACCCGCCATTTCTAAGAGCCTATTAAAAATTAGCTTAAATTTTGCTAAAAATTCTATTGACCTTACTGACGACGAAATAAAAATTATAATGGTTTCTAAACAGTCTATACTGGTATTTAATGACTTTCCTTGGTTTAAAGAGAATAATGAAAATTTCAATGTTCCCATGGGAGCGTATGATTCAGCCGAAATAGCCAATTTAATATGTATATATAGTTTAGATACTCTAAGTAGATACATGGACCCAAAAAATGTAGGGCTACACAGAGATGATGGACTCATTGTTATACCTAATTGTAATGGTCGTCTTAACTCTAATTTACAGAAAAAACGATTAAGGCCTCCCAACTTCTGCGATTTAAAATTGATATATCATCCAAATTAAAGATCGTTAATTTCCTGGATGTTACATTTAATCTCTCCAATAACACATTCAAACCTTTCCAAAAAGTAATCAAACCCCCATATACATAAACGTCAATTCGAACCACCCGAAAGCAGTTATAAACCAGATTTCCAACACAGTCAACGCCAGAATCAACAAACTATCTTCTAGCTGCAAAATATTTAATGAAAGCAAATTTAGATATAAACAAGCCCTCATAAAGGAGTAATTTCCAACAGACATTATCAAGAAAAACCGACTGACAATACATCCAATAAATCCAAGAATAGAAAAAGGAAGGTTATATTGTTTAACCCTCCATTCTGCAAATTATCTAACATTAATATAGGAAAATTCTTCTTAAAGTTAATAGACAAACATTTTAGTAAAAACAATACACTGAATAAAATTTTTAATAAAATGAACTTGAAAATTAGTTACTCATGTGTGAACAATGTGGAGAAAATTATAAATTCCCACAATAATAATCTTATTAGAGAATTTAATATTAATCAATTACAAAAATACTTCTACCTGTAATTGAAAGTAAAACTGAATGCCCAGTGGGAGGACTATGTATCACAGAAAATGTGGGGTATGAAGCCACGATCTTCACCAAAGAAAATACGAACCAGAAAAAGGTTTACATTGGAATATTTACTGGGAATTGAAAACAGCGCCTTTGTAATCATCGCCATTCCTTCAGTAATGAATCCGTCAAACACCAAACAGAGGTGTCTAAATACTATTGGTATCTTGTGGAAAACGGCTTCACCCCACAGTTGAAATGGAGAATTATCTTCAGGACTCGAACTCCTAGAAACTTTAGAGACAGATGTGACATCTGCATTAAGGAGAAAATCTTAATAATCAAATATTATAGGCCTGAGAAATTACTAAATCACGGCAATGGAATTATCTTCAAATGCAGGCCCAAAGATTGACTCAAAATTACAAATTACATCTAATTTTTAGGAGGCGTACCCATGGAAACTCCGGAATTTTCATTATCTAGACATTAAATAATATCTGGTGTCTATATGTAGGATTAATTACTTTTGTTAAACTGTATATGTGTAAAGATATTTGTGTATGTGTATATTTGTGTTGATATGTGTGCATATAATTAAATGTTTCGACATTTGTATCTACTATTTAAAATATACACATGTATATATGTATATATATGCGTTTATATATGTGCATTTACTTGCATGTATTTGTACGTGTGGGTATATGTATATGCGTATGCATATGTATGTGTATATATTGCACACACACACACACCTACACACACACACACACATATATATATATATATATATATATATATATATATATATGTGTGTAGGTGTGTGGGTGTGTATGCATTTGTGTGTGTGTATATATGTTCATGTGTACTGGTATATATGTTTAAGGACACTGATCTAATATTACCTTTCCATCATTATTACTACTCTACCGTTAATTCACCCATTCATGTATATTTTTGTGTGTGTATATATAAGTATATATTTATGTATATATGTGCATATTTTTGTATATATGTGTATATATAGGTACGTGTGTGTGTATATTTGTATGTTTTACTTAGGTGTTTATATGTGCGTATATATGTGTGGGTTTATGTATGTATGTATGTATGTAGGTACCCATATATATATATATATATATATATATATGAACCTTTCATTTACCTTACATAATTTCCCATTAGAATAAGTTTACAAGCATTGCTAAACAACATTACTCTTATTATCATTATTATTTTTTATAATTATTTTTACTTTTATTATTATTGTTATTATTATGTTTAATATTAATTCTTTTTGATATGTTTTTGATATTATTATTTTTCGATACTTCAAATTTTAATTTTAAATTTTAACTTTAATTTTTACTTTAAACTATTAGTTGTTATTAATAATATTAACAATATTAATATTTTTTCTTTTATTTTATATTCATATTCTTTTTTATTTTCTTCTATTTTATTTTATTTTGTTGGTAATCTTTAAAATAATGTCAAGCATTAACTGTAAAATATTAATCTTTTTTTATTAAATTGCCCGCAATATGCAATGTATGACAATTTATTCTTCATTTTCTTCTTTCTCCCCTTTTCCCCCCACCACTGCTCCACCATTTGTTTTCTCTTATATCATTTCTTTTCTTTAATTTTCTCTTTGTCTTTTTTCTTTTCCGTTTCCTGTGAAAGGACTTATTAAATAGGTCAAATGTCTGGCACCTTACCCTACTACACTTACACTTAATCTTAATAAAGACAGATTTAAACATATCCGTATACCTCCCTTCCCTCTCTAATTTCGATTATATCAGTCGTCCTTCTCCTCCCCCTCTCTCTCTCTCTCTCTCTCTCTCTCTCTCTCTCTCACCTTACATCAACTTAAAACTACCCCTCAAAAACTTGTATAGAAATAATAATATGTAAATTTTGAAACCATTTTCTTTTATGCTTGGAAATGTAATCTGAAGAACTGAGAAAAACCACTTTCCCGGGGAAATAAAATATAATCAATGGACCCATAAGGTTGTCTGTTTTTTAATTAAACTTTTATTTCTTTAATTAAATGTTATTTTTATAGATACAAATATTTAAATAAATGCACTGTTTATGATAAACAGAATTAACAACATTTACCGGCATAAATGCCCAAGAAATTTCATAAAAATGTGTATTTCAGTAGCAAATGTCGAAAATATAAAATTTATTTAAACAAACTCTAAAAATTTACATTTTTTTCATATTTTACTCTTTTATAATATAAATTATAACTATTTCACTTGTTGACGATCGTGGCATGTGGTTGCTTCCTTCCTTTGTTTGATCCAGCAGTAGCAGCCAGAGAATGAATCAACAGGGAACAATCGGAAGTTCTAGAACTCATAAAAATGCTGACCGATCACGATTCGGTCCCTTTTTCACTCTTCCTTTTCAGCGACCGCTTCCTACAAGCCCCAGCTGAATGACTACTCACAACCCTTGCTACAGAAGACAAGTCGCCTGTTCTGACAACTAAGATTTTTCGTTCCTCATGAGAACAAGCGGAGACACCTACCAGAATGACGCTCCTAACTCTTGCTGTAGAAGACACGTCGCCTATCCTGGCAACTTGACTCTGATTTCTCGTTCCTCGTGAGAACAAGCGGAGGCACCTACCCGAAGGACACTCCCAACCGTTGCTGTAGTAGACACGTCACGTGTCCTGGCAACATGACTCAGATTTCTCGTTCCTCGTGAGAACAAGAGGAGGCACCTACACGAAGGACACTCCCAACCCTTGCTGTAGAAAGCACCTTGCCTGTCCAAGCAACTTGACTCAGATTTCTCGTTCCTCGTGAGAACAAGCGGAGTCACCTACCCAAAGGACACTCCCAACCCTTGCTGTAGAAGACACGTCACGTGTCCTGGCAACGTGACTCAGATTTCTCGTTCCTCGTGAGAACAAGCGGAGGCACCTACCCGAAGGACACTCCCAACCCTTGCTGTAGAAAGCACCTTGCCTGTCCTGGCAACTTGACTCAGATTTCTCGTTCCTCGTGAGAACAAGCGGAGAGATCTCTCTGAGAAACCACTCAAGATAAGAACACTGTTAACTGGGAAACCTAACTCCCTTTTCCCGGAGAATACCGCCATTTTGCACACTCCCTTTCAACCCCAGATAAAAGCCGTTAAAAACTTATTTCTAGCCTTGGGTTTTATTCATTCCACTCTCACTGCCGAGTGCACACATATGTATACATACGCAACCGGGAAAAACTGCCACAAATTCACAAAGTCGCTTCGTTTAATAAAAGTCAAACAACAAACATTTGCTGATTAGACCGATTGTGGTTAATTGATGCTGATGCTGACCGGCAGGTTTTGAGATCCAACTGTATATATGCTAAATATACGTGCATCTGGCGAATAAATAGTTATCATCGCGATACTAATTGGCTTTAACTAACCTTTCCATTTTAGACATCACTTTTATTATTGAATAAGAGAGTAGCACGCTAACAAAGCGGCACTGGTGTAGAAATATATAAGTTCAGTGTAATCATCATGACACGCACATCTAGATGTAATTCCCAAGTCATTTTAGTTGCCTCATCTTTCAAACTTAGAAAATCATCTTTCTTTTCACTCGAGTATGATGGTTTAGCACTACTCCCGCTCATAAATAGGGATGCACAGTGTGTCAGTAACTAGGCGACATGCCAAAATGCTTAATTTTAGGCAACAGGCAAACAAATCTGTTTTGGTTTTGACTTAGGATTGTTTGCTCTACAAGAAAGAAAAATATTAATTTCAGCTTTATCTTTTGTAGTTATACATAACGATGGTTGCGTGAATAGAATGTTTGCTAGAGTTTTATTCGTACTCTAAAAATGAAAAATTACTTTCTGAAGACTGTGGTATTAATTTTGATTCACGTATAGGTGTGAGACGATAGATAGATAGATAGATAGATAGATAGATAGATAGATAGATATAAAAAAGACGAAACAGATATGAACAAAGATAGATAGAAACAGAGCGAGAAGAAAAGAGAAAGTGGAATAGTTAGAGAGAATGACGAGCAGATAGATAGATACATACATACATATATATATATATATATATATAGAGAGAGAGAGAGAGAGAGAGATGAATGGAGCTAAATACGTATTCTGCCAATATTTATTTTGCATACGTACATGCAGATAGATAGATAGATAGATAGATAGATAGATAGATAGATATCGATCGATCAATCGATCGATCTTACATATTTTTACCAGGTGCAGTTGAATATCAGCCAAAGCACATTTTTTCTTTCCCTTTCCCATCTTTCTCTCACTCGTTCTTATTTTCTCCATGGTGAGAAATGAATTTGCAAATGGCTGTTTTGACAACGACAAACAAATACCAGAACGAGGCTGACAAGGACGATTGCAAAATCTGATTCATTAGTGTCTCTTGTCTCACGTGATTTTCCTCTGCAGCAGAACCATAAGCCATAAAAAGGGGAGCAGTGCATGTCGGCGCATGCGTTACCGAGCGTAAATAAGTACCATTTTGTTTTAATTGTTTCGGGATACGCGCTATCCATTGGGACATTCTTGACATATGGTCGTTCCCATGGGGATTTACATCAACGCTTTCGTTCATGGCTTTTTTGGGGGCAGGGTGTGGGGTTAGTCAGAAAATAGTCGATATTTTTCTCGGTTTTTCTCATCCGGTTTCTGCTGGAAAATATACTATTTATGATCGCATTAAATGAACAATCTCGAATACTAACTGCAGTATCCATATTTATAGATAAATCTTTGTCAGCCATCTTTAATTTTGACTGGTGATTATCTTTCATCTTAATGAAGTTAAACGAAAGAAAATTTAGAGACAAATTTTAAAAAAATCTAATCATGTTTATCACCGTCTATTATCTATATATTTCCTGTTTTATCTGTAGTCAAAAGGGAGGTAAATCAACTTAAGTTTGTAAATTTATAAGTGATTACTTCTCTTAGTTATTTTTATAATTTATACAAATAAAATATTTATCTGCATTTAGATATAATTACTACTCAAGCAAAATAAACTGTTTAATTAATCATTTCTTTTACTACTACGTTTGTAAGATTGCAGTCTTATTTGTTCAAGCCTTTTATGCGAGACTCTCAGATAACTTAGTGATCATCTTACATCAAGTTTGTCTTGAAATAGGCTTTGTCGTCTTTGTTATTCTGTTGCTAATCTTTTTTCTTCCAAGAGATACTTCCATTTTACTGTCATTTTAAACAATTAATAATTTTTTAACATGAAAAGATATTGAGCAAAAAAGCAATTTATATAATACCAGAAGTAATTAATGATTTATGGGTTATCACTGAACGTCTCAAAATATGAAGGGAACGCCTTAAACTTGGACCTTCCTGTGGGCACAAAAACGAGGACGTTTTGTTTTTGTTTTTCCGTTGACACCGCAATTACTTTAATTACCTTCACTCCTCGCCACTGTTTTTTTGTTTTAGTAATCAATGATTCGAACTGTAATATAATAGCTGAGGCCCTAACAGGATCTACCACTCCGAGTTAGGTTAAACTTCGGAATAACAGCTGTTAAAAGGTGGTACTACTCTCCTCAAAACTGCCACTCTTCCGATTAAAGGTCTTTTTGCCGGGTGTAGTTTATCATCATACCCGGGATAAACCAAGGAAATTAGCGCGTAAGTGAATATAACATACCCAAGGGGAATTAGAACTCGGGTCTCCGATTAACAATTCTGAGCCAAAGGCCTTTCAGCTTTGTGATGTGACCGTCAGCTTCTTTTTTCTTTTCTTTTTTTTTTTTTTTTTTGTTAAGTCCGCACCTGTTAAGCAGTAAAGTTATTTGCCAGCATTTGTTCATAACAGCGAGTAGTGGTGGGAGTGTGTTGAGGAGGTTGTTCTTCTATATTTGAAGGATTGAGGTAGCGATAGTGACTTGCAGGTCGCGTCTCGATATTCAGGTACACTGTCAAGCCTAAAATAAATGAACGGAATATGGTTGCTACTAAGAACTTTCTTCTATATACCACTTCACCTCAAGGCCTGTGCAATTATGGCTCTCCACAGCATACTGTCTTTTGTAGCTCGAAGTAACGTTTGATCCCTTGCTGTGTCTATTTCAATTTACACAAATTCTTTACTTTCACTCGCTCCATTTTGCCCTCCATGTTTCAAGTAGTGTTCATATGTACCAAATAGTTTAACACTTTCTGACTCATGAATATAATACAGTATGAATATAATACAGTAGAATCCCTCATATTCGGAATCCCTCATATCCGGAGTGCTGGAATCCCTCATATCCGGAACCCCGCATATCCGGAATTACTCCTATCCCGAATCCCTCATATCCAGAAACCTTCAAATCCTGAATCCCTCATATTCGGAGTGTCTCATATCCGTAACCGCGCATATCCGGAATCACTCATATCTCGAATCCCTCATATCCAGAATCCTTCATATCCTGAATCCCTTATATCCGGAATGTCTCATATCCGGAACCATTCATATCAGGAATCACTCATATCCCGAATCCCTCATATCCAGAATCTTTCATATTCCGAATCCCTTATATCCGAAGTGTCTCATATCCGGAACCCCGCATATTCGGAATCACTCATATCCCGAATCGCTCATATCCAGAATCCTTCACATCCCGAATCCCTCATATTCGGAGTGCCTCATATCCGGAATCCCGCATATCCGGATATGATTTTGATGCGTATATTTGAAATATTTGGGGGATACGTAACTGATTTGAAATTTCTTTTTTGCAGGAAATTTATTTTGGATAATTGCTTATGCTTATTTCACCCTGATGGCTTGTATTGGTGCAAAAGATGATGGGAATAAGAGGAAAAGAACAACTTTGGAGTTATCGCAAAAAGTGGAAATTTTAAACAGACTAGATGCTGGTGAAAGTTCATTGTAACTAATGGCTGAGTTCAACATAGGAATGTCAACATTGTATGATATAAAATCTTCCAAAGAAACTGTTCTTCAGCATTCACACAGTCACAATGAACAAGGAAATAAAAAACATGATTGTGATGAAACCTGAACTGAAATCGAAAAAGCTATTGAAAAGGTTGTCAGTTTTATGGAAAGAAAGCCAGCATTCAGTTATGACGATTGCAATAACGCACGCAGAGTTAAAAAAAAAAGTGACTTTTGTTTAAAAAATTTCAAGAACAAAAGCAAAACGAAATGCAGAAAAAAGTTGAGGATGACATTAGAAGAGAAAGAATCATCATGCAACAGCGATTAAAAAATCCCTGTTGCATTATTTGTTTTGCATACGTGGCATATTTAATTTAATGAATTTTCATTAACATTACATGATTTACTACTTTCTCCTTAAAATCAATTCCGTTATATTTCACTCACCATTAGCTTATTTTGTTTACTATAAAACACTGAAAATAAATGTTAAACCTGATTTCAATTCTTTTATTTTAATCTAAATATAGCCTCTCATATCCGGCCTTTGTAACCAGTTCCTCATATCCGGAAGGCCATCTTAGTCCGGTTGTCAGGGATTCTACTGTATATGCTGATGACACAGGGTTAGTAGCAGTTGCAAAAAGAAAACTTTAACAGAAAGTAGTAATAAAAACGAAAAAGAAAGGACTAAACATCAGATGCAAGAAAACAGAATGTTTGGTTTTCAGCAAAAGGAAGAAACCTAACATGAAAATTACAAATTGAAGATATCAAAATCAATCAATTATAACATTTTAAATATCTAAGAAGCATTTTAACAGAGGGTGGATAATGCAACACCGAAATCCGAAGCTTCGTTGGCATAGCAAAAGATGCCTTCCAAAAGCTAAGAAAATCATTAAGCAGAAAAATTCTGCTTAGAAACAAAGAAAAGAATACTGAACTGTTATGCAATGTCGGTCATCCTAGCTAGCAGTGGATGCTGTACAACATACTCAAAGATGAGGAAGAGACATGAGGCAACAGAAATAATGGCTTTACAGAGTGATGCTGAGAATGTCATGGAGCGATAGGGTCGTTTTAGAAAAAAATGGAAACAGAAAGGACACTTGTAGTTAACGTCAGAAAAAGACAGTTGAAATTTTTAGGGCCTATAATGAGGAAAGACGGCTTGGAGTATTTGACACTCACAAAGTATACTGCGGGCAAGAGAGACAGATAAAAGCTCGGGATAGTCTGCCTAACGAGATGATGATTGACAAAACAGGGATTAGGAGAGATAGCAAAATTTCGGAACTTACTAAGAGCTACAAAGGACAAGAAAAATGTGGAGAGCCATGATCGCCTATACCTTGACACAGCACGTACACGAAGATTTCTAGGTTTCATTGTGGCAACTCGAGTAATAGTAAGTTGATAAAAAGAGGGCTGACTGTTCTTTTGATTGATACGTGTCAGGGCCTGTTTTTGAATTGTTTTTTTTTTATTTCGTTGCTATGAAATTTTTTTTTAATAAAGTAAAACTCATATTACTTTTGATGTTCTCCCGTGTTGTTTTTCATTTTGCTTGCAACCTAATTACTGATTTGTTTCCAAACACGTAATACGAGAAATTTCGTCCCTTAAAAGGGAAAATCAAAGAAAGAATAGTGTAAAGAAAAGGAAAGTTGAAAGAAAAATGAAAGAAAAAAAGAATTACTCATTTTTCATGGAACAAATTAAAATTGGAATGTTTAACAAGGTTTGTTTTTCGCTTTTATATTTTTTTTTTGCCGTCATTTTTTTTTTAATTTCTTTCTGTAATTTTCTTTCCTCGCATATATATTTTCTCTGACAAAAATAAAATTCCATCGTGACAATACTAGCCTTATATTTTGATGAGCTTCTCAAAAATCGTATAATCGGTTTGGAAATAAATTGCACATAGATAGATAGATAGATAGATAGATAGGTTTTGAATTTAACCATTTTCTTTTAAATCTACACCCCAATTTTTTTTTCAAATACCTCCTTTCCTGAAAGAAATACTCTTTACCCAACACAATATATATTTGTTCAATGAATTTGCCTCGAAGCAAACCGATGATTTCGCGAAGATGTAAATGACTACTAGAAGTAAAAAAAAAAAAAAAAACAGAGGAGATTTGAGGCGGAACCGGAAACCCAATCCTAAAAAGGAAATAAGAGTTAAACCGCTATTCCTGTTCAAAGACCCTAAGGGGGGAATTAAATAAAAAAAATTAATTAAAAGAAAAAGGTGAAATTCAAACCTTCTATTATTAAAATATATCTTAAATTGATCTTAAACAAAAATAATATAAATTATATTTAAAATTCAACATTTACTCGCTTTTGCTGATTACACATTAAATTAAATCACTTAGCGTCCTCCATAATTTACCTCGATTTTCAATTATCCTGTTGTAGATAATGTAGCTTACATTTAAAAATTCTGGAAAACTAAGGATATTTTTACATAGGTTTATAAATACTTGTTGCAAAATTAAATTCTTACGTTTGCCTTGCTAATGTCTATCAGAAAACAAAACGCCCCGATGAACATAAGTTTTCCGTTTTTCTTTATTCATATTGTCTTTTTAGAAAGATATTAGTTATACGTTCATTTTTACATACATATGTAGTGTCTGTTATATAAAATATATGCTTGTGGGTTCATTCATATACACACACACATATATATATATATATATATATATATATATATATATATATATATATATTATTTAAAATATGATTCCAACACGCTACATCTCATGTTTCAAAAGCAAGAGCCGAAAACGTCAAAACGTGGAACAATAGAATTTCAATTTAATTAAAATGAATTAAATTGAATTAAAGTACTAAGCTCTGTTCCATCTTCAAGCGAAATTTTTTGGGAATAACTTATTTCTGAGGTCTACGCGTTTTATAAGCATATTCATTATTGAAATCAAAATTTCTATGGTAACGGCTAGAGCGATTGTTTAAAGAATAGGGGTGTAAGGTGTTAATAATTTGTATCAATGTCTCAGTTACATTTAACAGGTGTCAAGTCAGGGTAAGGTTGGGGTGTCTAAATTAAAAGCGGAAGATGACAAAAATACTAAAGAACTTTGGATTATTTACCTAACGAGTTCTTTCCTATTCTCTATATATTTTTCACACACACACACACACACACACATATATATATATATATATATATATATATATATATATATATATATATATATATATATATATATATATATATATATATATATATATATATATATATATAGTTCAGATAATAGATCCGTTGGTATATAATCCAGGTGGATCCTAGCAATATCAAATATGAAAACAGATCCAGAGAGCTCAATGAATGTATTATAAATGTTCTTTTTTTGTCTTCTTTTCTTTCATCCATCCATACTTCCTTCCTTCCTTTCTTGCTTCCTTTTTATTATAAAAGAGCATATATATCAGCTCTTACGCTCTGAAGACGGCTGGGTTTAGCCCTGCCCAAAATAGACTATATTCATGCTGAGGTAATTTTGGTTTTTGCCTTTACCGTAATACACACACACACACACACACACACACACACACACACACACACACACACACACACATATATATATATATATATATATATATATATATATATATTACATGAATCATTCATACAAAAAAAAAAAAAAAAAATCTTACAATTAACAATAACACATTTCTAAAAACATTTTTTGGAATTACATCTATATTTTCGTTGTCCTATTATTACCGAGAAATAAAAAACAAAAACAAATCTATTTCCATACCTGAAGATGTCTGTAGGAACAGACGAAAGCTTGTAAAAAACTAAAAAAGACCTTATGCAACTGGAATTTATAAACAGGGATCATAACATTCATCTACAGGTTCGGGGTTAATGCACTTTATTAAATTTGTTTGTGAAGATGTATTCTCGCCATTTAAATCATTAACTTCTATATCTGTTTTTTGTATGAATGATTCATGTAATGTAAATTGAACTGCACCTCATACTTGATATATATATATATATATATATATATATATATATATATATATATCATCCGTCCTGTGTCAGAACGCTTCTAAGATATTTAAATTTTTGCACTTGTTTAATTTGCATTTTAGACTCATCCTTTTGCAAAGAGCTATGCATTCTGTCTTCTTTAAAGTTATACTTAGTCCTTTCTTCTAGCTTTCATTAATTAGCTTCAGTAGTTTTTGTAGTTCTTTCCGTATCTGTTATCAACGCTGTGTCATCTGCATATCGTATGTTGCTAAGATTGTGGCTGTCAATAATTGCTCTCCCCGGTGTTCTCATTTCCTTTTCTGTACAGGTTTCTCTATTTACAAGTCCACAAGTGTCTCCGAGTTTGAACTGAAAAGCCGTATGAGGAATCATTAGCGACAACGTGTATGACAAGTTCAAACGTTCCTTATAGCAAAATTCAAGCCAACGACGTGGAAATAGGGACGCCATTGTGTGTGCGTACGTGTGAGTGTATGTACGGGGTGTGGTTAGTCTGGTTGCAACAGATAGAGATAAAAACTGATACAGAGAGAGAAGTAGACGAAGAAATATAGACAGAATTAGAAATGAGAAAGAAAGAAAGAAAGAAAGAAAGAAAGAAAGAAAAAGGAAGCAAGAAAGGAAGGAAGAAAATATGGATGGATGAAAGAAAAGAAGACAGAAAAAAAAGAACAAACAAAGATAGAAACGAACAAAGAAACAAAGAAAAAACAAATAAAAAAGAAAGAAAGGAAAGAAGAAAAAAGGAAGAAAAAAAGAAAGAAAGGAAACAGGAAGAAAGGAAAGATGGATTGAAAAAAAAAGAAGAAAGAAAAAACAACAAAGAAAGAAAGAAAGAAAGAAAGAAAGAAATACAGACCACCACAGACGGGAGATAAACAGAAAGATATAGACAGAATTAGAAATATGGAAAGAAAGAAAGAACGAACGAAAGAAAGAAAAGAAAAAGGAAGAAAGGAATGAAGGGTAAAAAAGAAAAAAAAGAGAAAAAAAAGAAAGTAAAAAAAAAGAAAGAAAGAAAAAATAATTTCCTTTTCTTTTCAACTTCATATTTCTTTTTTTCAGTTCCCTTTAGAATTTTCCCGCCAATATTTTAATTCCGGCTCCATTTAAAACGCATTCTCATTTCTTTTCTTTCTTCTTTCTTTTTGTCGTTCTTTTTTTTTATATCTGCCTTTATTTCCGCCTGATTTTCTTATTTTTGCACCGTTAACATTTCTGTTCATGTTGCTAACATGTCGCTTAGAGTTACATTTGTCTTCTTTTTTTCTTTTTTTTTCTTTTTTGATTTTTACTTTTTTCAGGAAGGCGCGAATAAAAGGTGGGCGTTTTGTTGTCATTCTTCGTTTTATCTTTCTATTTTTCCCGCTTCATATTTTAATGGCGCCCGCAACACTGAGGGAATATGGCTGGATATTGTTGGCTCAGCACAAAGGAGTCGGTAGGATTATTCTTGTCTCTATTTCGACAAACGTTCCCAACAGCAACGTCGACAACAGCAAGAGACATGTCTGTATTTAAATCAGTTGTCACTCAAAACCGAAAACCAGGGAACCCTCATTTTTCTTTTATCATTCGTTTTTCCTTTCTCATTACTCGAAATTCAGCTCTACCTACTTAGATATCGAGTCTATATATATATATATATATATATATATATATATTGATAATATTAGTGGTCTATATACATTTGTTTCCCACTCCCACACATACATTCACTAAAATTTGATCTTTTATAACCGGAGTTATATTTTCCGATTTCTTTTTGAATTTGTAGGTCTGTTGAAATGGATTGTCATTACGATTCCAATGTAATAAATTATAACCATGGAATATTAGTGTTTGTACCTTTATTATTATTATTATTATTATTATTAATATATATATATATATATATATATATATATATATATATATATATATATATTGACGATAGCGCCTACCATGAAACAGCCTGTCGCTTTTGAGTGTTGACTGCAATGTTCACCTATATATATATATATATATATATATATATATATATATATATATATATATCTTAATCTGCTCAGGTATACCTTACAACTTAGCTATCTATCTATCTATCTATCTATCTATCTATCTATTTGTTAATATCTTTCTATTGATCTGTTCAGGTATATCTATGTATCTATCTTAATCTTTCCAAATCTATCTGTATATTTCGCTATCTACCTATGATATACTTGCATACATATATATATATATATATATATATATATATATATATATCTATTCAAATATATATATATATATATATATATATATATATATATAAATCAGGTGTAACAGCACATTTGTTCAAATAGTATAGCAGCATAATTATCCATCCCATTGAATGTTTAACATCTAAAAAAACACTAAACTAATTGAGTTTCTTTTTTACACCTTTTCAGACCAGACATTTAGCCATCTTGATACAATTTGCCGTATGAATCACCGAAAAACCCCTTTGAATTATTCAGATAGAAAGAGAGCAATTTAAAATTTATTTGTGTCAGCGCCACTCTCTTCCCAACTGGGCAATTGTGAGAGGAAAAAGATCACTCATGCCTTCGGTAATGGTACTAACATTCATACTTTGTCTTCCATCTTGAAGTCCATTCAAGAACCATCCAGAGAACGGTGAATAAGTTTTAAAAAGAGTGAGCATTAGAGAGGAAAACATGACAGCAAGAGGGGTCATCATTTCAACTTAGAGCTAAAGAGATCAATTAGAAAAGATCCAACTCAATCCATAAGACGTTTGGCACGTGAGAAGGAGTTTCACCTATAACAGTCCAAAGAGTGGATAAAAAAGACTTGAAAATGAAATCGTACGGGGAACGTTTGAGCCACCTAGTTTCTTCTTCTTCTTCTTCTTCTTCTTTTTCTTCTTCTTCTTCTTCTTCTTCTTCTTTCGCTTTCAAGTCTCCTGTCTTTATCACTTTCACTCCCTTCTCATTTTCTTTTACCCTGTCTCCTCGCTATATCTCCCACGTCCTCCTTTTTTTATTTCTCTTTCCCACTCTTTTTTCATCTTTGGCTATTTTTTTCTCTCCCACTCTCTCTCTCTCTCTCTCTCTCTCTCTCTCTCTCTCTCTCTCTCTCTCTCACCAACCATTTCCTCTTTCCCAGCACCTCCCGTTTTCTCTGTCTTTCATTTCACTTTTCTCTTTCAGGCCCTCTATCTTTTCTTCTCTCTCCAACCACCTATTCCTTTTCTCCTTGAATCTCTCTCTCTCTCTCTCTATATATATATATATATATATATATATATATATATATATATGTCTGTCTATCTATCTATCTATTTATCTCTCTCCTCTGTATTCTCCTTTATGCCTTCTTTTCCCTTTCACATTCCCTCTCTTTTCCTTCCTCTCGCTTTCTCTCTCTTACATTTCTTCCTCTTTAAGTTTAATTTTTTTTTTCTGTTTTCTCTGTCTTGTGCATTCACGTGGCCTCCTCTGCATCTTTTCGGTTCCGCCCCAATTAATCCACCAGCTAATATCTCATATCTTTTAAACAAGCATAAAAAAGTGATAATCTTGTATCTGCGAACGTCATATATTTGGCTTTGCCTTTGTGCAGGTGACAGAGTGTGCGCATGCGCGCAGAGATGGAGTTGAAATTGTTAACATGGCGTCGAGGCGGGAAGTATTTGTAAAGGTTTTTTTTTTTTCTTTTTGTTTTCAACAAGCTAAATGCACAAAAGTAAATGATAACGTGCGAGATTTCATTTGTCCAAGAAAATTAAGACACGTAAAGAGAGGAAAGCTGAAAAGATAGCTGTGGAGTGAAATCAGAGGGACGTAAGAGAGAAAAGCTGAAATGGAAAAGAATAAAAAGAAATAAAAGGATGCAAGGATAAAGGAGGGAGGCATGAGTGAGCATATATGTACGGCAAACATGACCTGTACGATAAGGGTGCAGGTAAAACGAATCGAGATACTTGGCTCAATTTCGGGAAATGAAAAACATCATTTACGTTGATTTGGTGGACTATAAAAGCAGCTTAACAAAGATGGCCGAATTAATCGATATGTGTCATCTCCCCTAGCATAGCCAATGGAATGAAAACAATCTTTTTTTTTAATGATTTCAACGCAAACAAGCAACAAAGTGTGAAAGAATATAAGAAAAAATATTATGTAGCGGAAATAAATAAAAGAACAAGAATTAAGAAGACAAAAGATAACGTTTGGTTTAAATAAAGACTTGTATTTGAAGCTAGAGAAAGGTTGTCAAATCCGAGAGACACGTGAAGAAGGCTGTAGCATACAGCAGCAGAAACATTATGACAATAAGGTTGTCGTGGAAGACACGTGGTTGAACTAATCAGTGGATAACTTTCACATTTTCACATTTTACCTCTGCGTCAATACTTCTGCGCCAAGTTTGTTTTGGTCGGCCCACATTTCGATTTCCTTGTTGATTCCAGTCGAGAGCCTGCCTGTTTGGTGACTCTAGAAGGAGGCTTGCTGAATGTGTGGCCGATCCATCTCCATTTCCGTTTCCGTTTCTTGATGTCTTAAACAAGAACATAATTGCTTATATATATATATATATATATATATATATATATATATATATATATATATATATAAGGTTACAGCAACTTCACGTTGAAATAACAGTTCTCGAACAATCACTCTTCATGTTCAGCAATATCCAGCCTGGTCAGTACTTAGATGGGTGACCGCTTTGGAATGCCAGGCTCTGTAAAGTTGATGTGCGGGTGGTATGATTTATGGCCGTATAACGTTGAAATACTGGTTCGCGTACGATCACCAATGTTCAGCAAGGTCGAGTTTGGTCAGTACATACATTAATGAGCGCCTGGGAATATCAGGTGAGATAAGATTGGATGTTCAAATGGTATGCCTCACAACCATATCACATTCAAACAAAGGTTACTGTATGATCATCGAAGTTAAGCAACGTCGTTTCTGGTCAGTGCCTAGATGTGTAACCACTTGGGAATACCAGGTGCTGTAAGCTTGGATGTGCGGGTGGTGTAACGAATACTGACTTGGAATTGGAAATCTGATAGCAGAATTTCAGTAACAATCGTGGGGCCTCTGTATTAAAAAGATCGACGAATAAATAAAAAAAAAACACTTTTCCTCGGACCTCCTGATGATGAGCATAGGATATGACTTAAGGCAGGAAATAATTTTGGCGACTTGCTTTCACCCTATTTTCTTCACGCACGCCGACACACCCACACACATACACTTTAATACATTTGATGTCAGTGGTACTAAAGCATAGTATATTTGCTTACAATTTCTTTTAGGTGTTTTTCTTTCGTATTTCAGATTTAATTTCCTGTATTTAAAATGCTTACGACTTATTTCTCCGCAAAACTACGCCTGTAAATATACAACCGGGCTTCTCCTTACTCTTTCGCAGAATGGAAAATTTATCCCATGTTTCGTGTTTCGATTATCATTTTCGTTAGTACGAACAAAAACTGGGAAAAGTTCCGATGCACGTTCACAAGAGACTGATAGATGTAATAACAGCATGGCAAAATACCCGTATCTTGTTTCTACTAGTTTTTATGCCTCTTGATTCCTTGGGTAACATAGCGCCACAACAACACCTCTCCAACGGACGCGGTTCCGGACAATCCTCTTCAGCTCGGATGATGTCATGCCGGCTGCCTTCACCTCTGCGTCAACACTTCTACGCCAATTCTGTTTTGGTCGGCCCACTTTTCGCTTCCCTTGTGGATTCCAGTCAAGGCCCTGCCTGCCTGGTGACACTAGAAGCAGACTTGCGGAGTGTGTGGCCGATCCATCCCCATTTCCGTTTCTTGATGTCAATCTCGATTGAGGCTTGTCTGGTCTTGTCCCACAGTTGGTCGTTAGAGACGACTTCCGGCCACCTGATATTGAGGATAATCCTAAGACATTGGTTGGTAAATGTCTGAAGTTTGTGGATGTTGGTCTTCGTTACCTGCCAGGTTTCTGAGCCGTAATTGTGTTATGACTCTTGATTCCTTGGGGAACATAGGGCTGCAACAAACCCTCTCCAACGGACGCGGTTCCAGGCGATCCTCTTCAGTTCGACCCATGTCAGGCCTGCTGCCTTCACCTCTGCGTCAACACTTCTGCGCCAAGTCTGTTTTGGTCGACCCAGTTCTCGCTTCCCTTGTGTAATCCAGTCAAGGGCCTGCCTGGTGGCATTAGAAGCAGGCTTGCGGAGTGTGTGGCCGATCCATCCCCATTGACTTGTCACAATCTGACGATAGACTAACGACCAAGATCTTTTTCCCCCAGTGATACCTTCAGCTCTAAATCTCTAATGTCTTTCTGCTATCACTCTGATTACCGATTCACAGCGTCCAATTCGATGTCCATCTCTACACTTCTACCGGCGAAAACTAACGGCTCAGGACTGACAATTCTAATTTTTACTGTGCTTACATAAGCGTTCGACTTGAAATTCCGCACTTCCGGTCAAGTAGCACTTGGCTCCGAAATATTTCGCGACGAGAAATTTTCACAATCACTGCAATCTTTACCTTTCCATGTCTAGAGTTAACCGTTACCTTCCCGGCATAGGACCATGAACTTCACTTCTTACCTTTTCTTACGCTCGCACAACTCCAAACAGAAACCCTCTACTTTGAGTGGCTCTTGAGCCTTGTATTGGTGGAAAATTAGTATAAGAACTATCAATATATAGATTACCTCCTACTAATATATGCTCAAAATACTAAATTACTAGATTGCATGAGTAAGCCAAACAACATCGAACGTATCATTAAATTATATACTAAAACGGAACACGCGAACTTTTATTGGTATTTTGTTGTTGTTTTTTTTTTACATTTAACGTCTACCGTAATTAAACAAATAAAGCACATTTATATTTTCACACCACAACAAAAATATAAAATCTGTAATAACTGAAGTTTTTTTGTTTTTTTTAAATCTCTTCGGATGTCTAATTTTGAGTATGTTATTGATGAATAAAATTAAATTGAATTTTTTTTTTTCAAAATTCTCATCTCTCCTTGTTATGCCAATACCAAAAGAAAAGCTTACAAAATCCACAAGACCAACAAACAAGAAAAAGTACGAATAATCGACAGGAGAAAAACTTGGTTATTCGTAAAACAGCGTCAGCCAAATGTATGTATGCATTTTACAGTTTTTTTGTTTCTTTTTGTGTGTGTGTGTGTTTTTCCTTTTTTTACATTTTATTACATTCGCATTTATTCCATTCGTTTAACACTTTTCAATCTTGTAAGTGCTCGCCATGTCTTCCTTCAATCTTGCAACATTTATTGAACCTCCCCAGAACGCAGTGACACACAGTACAACACAATTTCCGATCCGTATCAATGTCAATAAACACTTCCAACTTCTTTAATTTGTCTGCTGTGTGAGCATTTCTCTCATAAACATGATTCTTTACTACGACCCCACCCACCAAAGAAAAGAAGTTCATTGGTGTTGAGCCGGCTGAACGTGGTGGCCATTCAACGTCATAAGGAGGTTTGGTCAAGGTAATTCTTACTGCCAAAGCATAATGAGAAGATGCCACATCTTGTTGAAAAAATAGTTTGGCGAAGTTTGCTTTGGTTCTGAATTGTGGCACTACCAGGTAAAAAATAAAAAATCACGTCAGTATATAAATAATTAAACAAATGTATACCTACTTTTGGACCACCCTGTATATCTCGACTTCAGTCATTTACCCACCTCCGTAATATAATATAGTCTCTTTGTGCCTCTTCTCGCATAAATATTTTCACAATTGTTCTAATGAGCTTTCCGCTTGGTAGCTCGACTTTGCGAATTTAAGTGTAGTACTAGATTGATAGTTAGGTCTCATCATTTTACTGCTGAAATTGCTCTAGATGTAACCGTAAGTTCTATGCTAATAGATTCTTCCCTCGCACTTCTCAACAGTGAGACCCTCTTACGGACCCTGACTTTCCGATCTTTAAAAATGTAAATTCATCCTCAATCGACATATTCTATCTTCTCGGTCACAGTCTTTTCTCCTAACTAACGTTTTCTCCTTCTATTTTACTCTGAGTAACTTCTCGCATCATAGTAGCATTATCAATTCGCTTATGTTGAAACGATTATATATATATATATATATATATATATATATATATATATATATATATATATATATATATAATCAGAATGGAAAAAATAATCACAAACAGTTCAAAACGGTTAACAATTTATTCACTGTAAAACAGAGCGTTGATTTGACAACGGAAGCAGTAGTCTACCGAATAGAATCCAAATAATGCTCTCAAAATACAATGGCTAAACATGCAGGTATTTAAGAAAAATAATTCACGATCATTAAACAAAATTTTTGTGCGCACCGAAAACCTCGTGACCACAATTTTCACTTGGATAACATTGTTTCAATATATATATATATATATATATATATATATATATATATATATATATTTACACAAACAAGAGATGAATTTAAAATGCTATATTTGAGTTACTGCGATTAATACAAGGCCAAGGTGATATCAATTAATTCTTTGTTCAAAGTAAATTACTGCCGAAATTAAATAAAAGTTGTAATTAAATAACATCTTAATTTCCATAACGATACAGTCAAATCTAATTTCTATAAGGTACAGTTAAAATCTAATTTCAATAACGATACAAATTTTTAAACCGTTCAGTTAAAATCTAATTTCGATTACGATACAGTTAAAATCAAATTTTTATAACGTCAGTTAAAATCTAATTTCTATAACGATACAGTTTAATTTAATTTGAATAACGATACAGTTAAAATGTAATTAATCTAATGATGCAGTTAAAATTTAATTTCTATAACGATATAGTTAATTTGTGTATAAGATAGAGTTAAAATATAATTTCTATAACATTACAGTTAAAATCTAACCAATATAACGATAAATCTATTTTCTATAATCATACAGTTAAAATCTAATTACTAAAACGATACAGTAAAACTAACAACCAACAATTCAAACATTTAACACGTATCACGTTTCATCTCGGCAAAGTACAATTTGTTTATTATGAAATAAAATTAGTTTTCTGATGACGCCGACCCATCTAATACACACACACACACACACACACACACACACACACACACACACACACATATATGTACCCACTCTCGTAGGCTAAGCACTTTGGAATAAAGGGAATTCATCGGCTGCTGCTAATTGACGCTAAAAGCTCTTCGCTATGAATTGAGCACTCTGGTAGCCGCTAATGCTTATATCTCGTATATAATGCGAAAAAAAATTCCCCTTTTCCGCTGCGTGCACTGATAGCCTAAGGGTGAGTGATTTCTGATCGGTCGGATGTCGATCTCTTTTTGAAGCAATCGCATGCCAAGCCACACCGGTGGGCTGTGATGCAACGAAACAGTCTGTCTGTGGATCACTATATATATATATATATATATATATATATATATATGAAGAAAAATAGTTTTAAGATGAGCTATATTCATGGGATAAAGTGCTCAATATCTGGAACAGAGCATATGTAAATATAAATATAAAAGTGAACATTGAAGTCAACACTCCAGAGGCGAAAACTGTTTCATGCTAGACACAGTCGTCCCTGATGATTGTGTCTAGCATGAAACAGCCTGTCGCCTCTGTGTGTTGACTTCAATTTTCACTTTTATATATATATATATATATATATATATATATATATATATATATATATATATATTCAATACGACATTGCTAATGTTATTTTAGCGGATAACCGACTTTGAAATAAACGATCTCTTCTTTTTTTATATTTTAAACAATATGTATTTTGCCTATCCGCCTGGGCATGCGACAAATCTTATAAAAATAAGGTGTCTCCGGCAGGGTTCGAAACTACTTCCCCCTTGGTAGCAAGATCTACCGTTAGACCCGGCTTGCTTTGACCGCTCAGCCACAGGGGACGTCGCGGCGCATCCAATTTCTTTATTGCGAGTGCTCAGGTCGATAGACATGATATATCCTGAGTGAAATTTCAAAAGTCGGGGCGTCTCTTTCAAACAGATTAAAATAAATAGATATTTACGCATATACCTCGATATACTGGCTATCTCACGATTTTCAAATTTCTTTACATGAAAATGGCCGCAGCTGGTCAAGAGTTCTCTGAACATTAAACTGAGTTATGACAAGTTCCTTTGCAAGTTTCAAGCCGACATCAATTGATTTTATGTGACACCAGGAAAAACTCACCAAAATGCATAAAAAATGTTTTATCTTCCTTTCCCATTGTTTCTGTATCCCGGGCAAATCGACCATTGCGAGATTCAAACAATATGCAAACACCTATACATACATATGCATAGACATACATGCGCATATATATAGTGATTTTCCAAGCGTAACTTAGATGTGGCACAAGGCCGAAAGTAGGGGGCACCCAGTGAGGATCGAACTCACTACTCAGCCGTAATTGTTCTAGCGAGCCAAGCTTGCTAATGACTACACCGCCTCGAGGTGCCCAAACATTTTCCAAGTGTAGCTTAGTTCTGGCACAAGGCCGAAAGCATGTGGCATACAGTGAGAATCGAACTCACTTTTCAGTAGTAACTGACCAAGCAAGACAAGCTTGCTAACCATTACACCACGCCGAGATGCCCAGGACACACACACACACACACACACACACACACACACACACACACACACACATATATATTTTTATAGTTTTAAACTTAATAGTGATTAAATTTGGATTTTAAACTTGCCAGTTTTTAATTTTAATATTAAATTTTATCATATAATTATTGGTTAGTATAAATTATTTTAATATTACACGTATTTTAAAGATCTATATATGTGTGTGTGTGTGTGTGTATGTGTGTGTGTAAGATGTGTTTGTGCATATATATATATATATATATATATATAAAGAGAGAGAGAGAGATAGGGAGAGAGAAAGGGAGAGAGAAAGATATATATGTCTGTGTGTGAGCGTGTGTGTATATGTATACATATAAATACATATGAATACTCATGCATATATACACATATACCTATATATATGTGATGTGTTTATGCGCGTATATATATATATATATATATATATATATATATATATAAAAAAAATTATAACAAATATGATATAAAATCACTACAAAAATAGCCATTTAATTTCAACACCCTCGGTGTCTTATCAAGTGATGATGTTGAAGATAAAATAAATGGTTTTAAAAGTTTCAAATTAATTAACGATCCTACACTAGGGGAAAACATTGTTACAAAGCTAGAATAACCAATCAAAATCCAAGTATAGAAAGATTCAAAAGCTTGACAACGAAATCATGCTATAATAGCTATTCAGATCTTTAAAATACGTGTAATATTAAAAATAATTTATACTAACCAATAATTATATGATAAAATTTAATATTAAAATTAAAAACTGGCAAGTTTAAAATCCAAATTTAATCACTATTAAGTTTAAAAACTATAAAATATATATATATATATATATATATATATATGAACGCACGTATGTTTATATCTAAATCATTAAGCATCTTTTTTAATCTGACTTTATTATTACTGTCAACGTTATTATAGTGGATACTCGTATTTGAAATGAACGCCTCATTTTTATTTTTAACTGAAAAAATAAAAATGGGGCTTCTATTTAAAATTGACGTTTGAAGTAATATATTGCTATGGTAATTTACCCACGCCCGCATGGACTCTCACAGCTATAAATAGGAGCAATCAGCTCTGACAGTCGGACCGAACATTCTTGCTGCATCACTCTCGTTTGTATATGTTTCTATTACTCTTACTGTTAATATATTTGTTTAACTCAGTTCCTCTTTTGAGTCTTTATTTCTGGCCCTAACAACGCCACATATATATATATATATACGTATACATACCACCCACCCACACGCATATATATATTTATCTCTCTCTCTCTCTTTATATATATATATATATGTATATATATATATATATATATATATGCCATATTATATTATATTATATTGTATTATAAAATAAACTGAGGGCTTAATGTAAATGTCGACAGAGCTTAAATATAATATATTATTACGTTGTTCAAAAAATAATAGTTTCTGTACCTTCCGTTCTGCAACATATCAGTCGGACATTTGCCGTGCTAAAGGACTGGACCTTTTCTCTTGATTAGTGCTAGAAACATATGCTGACAATTTCTGATGCATTTGATCGATTCCTCGGAAATACTTCTCCGCTTTCACTCGGATTAAAAAAGCTGTGATGAATCAATGCAGCTTTAGACAGCTATCGCCCCGTTCACACTCCTCTCCAATCTTTTGTACAAGAGTAGAGGTTTATCCTTTGTTTCTTGTTTAGGAGTCGGTTTCTGATTCCTTCTAAAGTCTTCTCTTTCACTCCCAGTAGCCCCACGCGTCTTAGTGGCGTTATTGCCTTTCTTGGAGTGAATTGATTAAAAAAAAAAAGGCCACAAAACATTGACCAGGACTTTTGCTGGAATTTTGGATGGCTTCCTTTCGATTCAGGATGGCTTCCTTTCGATGGCTTCGATTTCGATTCTTGAATGTCATCAATTATCGTCTAGGATCCACTTCCTAACACATGTGACAAAGTGATCGAGAAATGGGTCATTTCTGCTGCTTAACAGTTTTCATAATGACAATACTATGTCCTCTCATTCATTTCGTGTGCTACCGATGTCTTCAAATTCTTGGAATTTCCAATTCTGAAAAATATTCATAAATAGATTCAATACTTGAACCTAGCTCGTTTGTAAGCTCTCGAACAGTAGCGCGAAAATTTGTCTCGACTAATGTTTTTTTTTTTTCCCCATCTTCAACGGGAGGCTGACGTCTACGACCTTTCTTATCTTCAAGGCTGGTTTCACCAAAACGAAACTACTGAAATCAATGTTGCACTTAGTATTCTCCCTAAACATTATTAATGTTCCGAACTAAGCTGCATTACGACCAAGATTATATTCATAAAAGAAAATTTGACGAAATTCTTTCTTTTTTTTTCTGACATCTTAGTTAATAAGTCCGAAAAGATATATGTATTCAGTAAGTAAAAGAATAGAATATTTCGACTAAAAGGATATGAAATAATCTCTAAATAATATATAATTTTTAAAATTTTGCATGACTTTTTACATTTAAAAATAGGTTAAAATATACAATGACAAAATCGGCATTATTTTATGAACAAACTAATAATAATATTAATGCAATACCATAATAATTAAATTCATTTCGTATTTTGCTTTGATAAAGTCCACATTGGACGAAACGCGTCAGCAATTACTAGTTTTCCTATTGTCATTTTTATTCAATAATAATAATATTAATACAATACTATAATAATAATATTAACACAATACTATAATAATTATTAATAAAATATTACAATAATAGTATTAACACAATACTCTAATAATAATATTAACACAATAGTATAATAATATTGATAAAATACTATAATAATAATATTAACACAATACTATAATGATAATATCAATACAAGACTATAATAATAATATTAACACAATACTATAGTAATAATATCAATACAATACTATACTAATATTAATACAATACTATAATAACAATATTAATATAATAATATTAAGATAGTGAGTTATCAAATTCCGCTACAATTGACAGGGTACCAAATGAAATAAGCTACATCTGCCTATATTTCGGAGATGAGGTATCGTAACTATTTACACTATTTACATCCTTTGAACTATTGTCTTCATCTTTATTGCCATATTCACGGCGTTTCGGCCGTCGTATGCTCCGGCCTTCTTCAGGTTATATTTCTTGGAATTTTGAACCGAACACTTTATTAAGTCCACTGCGGTAGATTGTTTAATTCCACATACCATGCTTTTTTTTTCTTCTTTTTTTTTTTTTTTTTGCATATCTTAGTTCATTCAGTTAATTACACTTGTTACCTCAATTCTCCAATGTTTTGTTCCGCTTATTGTGGTCAAGAATTGAACTCACGACACATAAGTTACTTCTGGATCAATCTACCAACGCTTTTATCCACTGAGCCATTAGAGGGTGAATTTTGGTGGACTTAAAACCTAATGTCTCAGTAATGCCATTAGGTCGTAACATGAGGGGAAATAGATAAATCAGGCATGGCTGATCATATATGAAGAAAAAAGTGAGATCACTACCCTCTGGAGGATGAATTTGAAATACTAGACAGAATATCATTGAAAGATACGAAAACTTATGGAATCAGAGCATATGCTAGGCTATAAGAATCTCCTAAGCCAGCCAAGCATAGACATGAATACAACACATGTGTAAACGGAGAGCAAGATAAATAACAACAATAACAAATAATTGTAATATGAGCTCTCCTAAAAAAAATTATACCAAAAATTCAACTTGTCAAATAAACGAAAGTGAGTAAGTGATGTCATTTGAAGAATAAATTTATGCAAATTAGTATTTAAATTATTTTGGTCTGAGATTAAATACTAATTTGCACTTGCTGGGGGAGTAATATGCGTTAAAGATTGTAGTGGATTTATATATTAATGGTAGGTGTGATGTGTAAGTAATGGTGCTGGGTGTTGGTGGTAATGATAATATTATTAGTTAATAGTTATTGTAAAGTGGTAAAAGGGATTACTAATGGTGGTGCAATGATAATAATGATAGAGGCAATTATTTTGATGGTACCTTGAAATTAAATTGTAATAGATTGTTGGTGCTTTTACTCTATTTTATCCGTTTTTCCATATGTAACCATGAGAATAAACACCTATTACCAGGATTTGATAAATAAAATAAACAAATAAAGCCGTATATTCAGTCATTGTTGACGACGCAGGCAGTTACCCACTTGTGCCCATTTGTTTCGAGATTATTTTTCATTTTTATTTTTTTCGTTTTTCCGTTATATTTTTAAATTTTTTATTTTTTCCCCCCTCATATTTAATACCGTAAAACAATATGATCAGATATAATTTAACATATGTAAAAACTAGAAAATGGATGAGAATAAACACCTATTCCTAACGAGGATTATCATGATATTGTAAATTCTAAAATAAACAAATAAAGGTCGACGCTTGGACACAAGGCAAGCCGTATATTCAGTCACCATCATCATGACGACGCAGGCAGTCACCCACTTGTTGGCCCATGTGAGTATCGTTTCGCTCTAGCTGACTGCATTTACATTTTTCATTTTTTTTTTTTTTTTTTTATTTTTTTGTTTTTCCGTTTTTTAATTTTTTTATTTTTCCTCCCCTCCCTCCCTCCCTACCGAAATGCATTTTGTCCCAATGATGCTACTTATTTGATAATTTAGTAAGGAATCCCGATCCGAAATGTTAACAAAGTAAAAAAAACTAGAAAAATGGAAAATTGAATGTCTTCTACTGGATGTGATAATAAATCCGGGTAACCGTATTTTCAATTTCTTTTTAGAATAGACAATGGGACTTATACTAAGTTAAAACTTAATGGGATAGAGTATAGCCATTTGTGAACCAGGACTCCTTACCTGTTATCTCCCCCTCCAATCCTTCCCTCTGTTTTGTGTCGTCCTTTTTGTGTTATCTGTAATAGGAGTAGGTAGTCCCTTCTACCGCCCGGTCAACACTCCTCCCTCTTCTATTGGACATGAGTAGAGGCTTACACCTTGTTTCTTGTCTAGGATGGGGTTCCCGGTACTGTCTTCTCTCCGGCCTCTGTATTAGTGCAGGTCTGTTTCTCCTGTGATGCGTGCAGTCTGTGGCAACATCTCTTCATTCTGAGGGTACACGGCTGACAGTTCTCTGGTTGTTGTTTCCGACTGGTAGTTAGGAGCCCTAACTCTTGCGTAGCGTCTTGAGCGGCTGCTCTGATCAACAGTTGTATAATACCGGCGTGTTTGTAGTGCCATGTCGTGCGTGGAAAGGTGTCCCTGCAGTCACCTCCGGTGGGCAGCCCTGAGGCCACATAATGATGCGGATTTTGCCAACTCCTCTCTGCCCGCGTCACGGTCGAAACTGTCTGTTTTCTCTTACCTCAGGCCTTCTCATCTTTGCAAATAAATCCAACATGAGTTACAAAACCGAAAGATTTACCCTAAACCAGCATCTCAGAAAACCACCTAAACCCCTCAACATTTCATTCTCCAACATCCGAGGCATTAGAACAAACTTCTACAGTCTGGAATCTTTCCTCACTGCAAACGGCCCGGATGTACTGGCTCTCTGCGAGACAAACCTTGTCTCATCTATCCCCTCTTCTGATCTCTCGATCCCCGGCTATCTTCCTCTCCTCAGAAAAGACTCCCTAACCCACATGCACGGTCTTGGTGTCTACGTCAAGGAACATCTCCCCCTGGCCAGAGAGTCCTCTCTTGAATCGCCTGACCAGTCATACATGTGTCTCCGTCTCTCTCTCCTCAATGCGGTAAGCTATCTCTTCTTCCTTTACCGCTCTCCATCCTCTCAAGACTGAGATACTTGATAGCATTTCAGACAACATAGACAAGGATCTCTCCCTCCACCCGTTTGCTCACATTTTTGTGCTTGGAGACTTTAACGCCCATCACACTCTGTGGCTTAAGAATGCTACTACTGATCATGCAGGCATTCAAACGCTTAATTTTTCAATCTCCCATTCCCTCACACAGATAGTTAACTTCCCCACTCGTTTTGCCCTCAACCGGATAAGTAAAGCCTCTCTACTCGACCTGTGCTTTACCTCCATCCCCGAATCCTGCAGCGCCTCGCAACTATGCCCACTTGGTAACTCTGACCATGCAGTAGTATCGGTTAACATCTCCTTTAACTCCACCCCCTATAAAGAACCTCCTACCACTAGAACTTCGTTCTATTATCAACGAGCTGACTGGGACGCGTTCCGTGATTTCCTCCGCGATGTCCCCTGGGATGGAGTCTTTAAGCTCCCCGTCCAAGAATGTGCTTCTGAGGTCTCTTCCTGGGTTAAAGCTGGAATCGACGCTTTCATCCCATCAAGGAAATATAGTGTTAAGTCGCGCTCCTGCCCCTGGTTTTCGGCTGCTTGCTCAGCCGCCATCGCCCATAGGAACAACTACTTCCACCTATACCGTAGCGACATGTCTGACTGCAATAGACGTCTCTTTGCCGCCGCCCGTAACGATTGTAAGCGTGTCCTAAATGATGCTAAGTCACTATTTGCGGCTCGAATGAAGGAACGTATTGCATCTCGCAAATTTGGCTCCAAAGATTATTGGCGTCTCTGCAAGAGTGTATTGAATAAGTGCAAACCCTCTATACCTCCTCTATTCAACCAGTTCGAAGTCTTGGCCTCCTCTACCGACAAGGCTGAATGCTTTGCTCGGAAATTTTCATCCAACTCGACGCTCGACTCTTCTGGTGTAAACATACCCGACTTTCCTTTTAGAACTGAGGCCATATTGAGTGGGTTAAACATAACCCCAACCTTGGTACTGGGCGTTATCTCCAATTTAGATCTCAACAAGGCGAGTGGTGGAGATGGGATACCAGCCATTGTCTTAAAGAAATGCGCGCCTGAACTGGCGCC
>CAHIKZ030004867.1:105000-177500 GCA_903632075.3 Acanthosepion pharaonis | reverse complement strand
CGAAGGTTTAAACTGCTAATAAGCGAAGCCAACAAAGCCAATAGACTTGAATGGGCTTACTATTACAAAAATTCCACCGTAGAAGACTGGAAGAATGTTCTCTTCTCCGATGAAACGAAAGTTGAGCTAAATTCAAAGAATAAGGTGAGTCACTTTTATCAAACAGCACTGTATTTCTCTCCATCCATCTGCGAATATCTCGATGATTTTAATGCTCACCACGACACGTGGCTGAGACATTCTAAAGGTCCTGATGTTGTCGTTATTAAATTTCTCCATTGCCGAATCCCTTACTAAAATCGTGGACTTTTCTATACATTTCCCTAGCCAAACTGAGCAACACGCTTCTCTACTGGATCTGTTTCTTAACTCCTCTCCTTGCTCTTAGCGTGCTTCCCAATACTGCCCTCTTGGTAACTCGGACCTCTCTGTAGTACTTATTGATATCTCCTTCCGAGCATCCGTTAAACACGGACCCCATACACATAATACCTCTTTCCGTTACCAGCACGCTCACAGGGACTCATTCCGGGATTTTCTTCGTGATGTCCCTTGAACCAATATCTTTAACCTCCCAATTGAAAATTGTGCCACTGAGGTTTTTTCTGGGGTCAAAATTGGCATTTTCATTCCTTCACGGAAAAACCAGGTGAAACCGCAATCCTCTCTAGAGTTCACACCAGCATGCACACAGGAACCACTATTTCCAGCTATACCAGCGTGACATCTCTCGCCATAATAGGTGCCTATTTGCTACTGTTCGTAACAAATGTAAGCGAGTACTCAAAGGAGCGAACTCCCTGTTTGCTTAGAGAATGAGGCACTGCATCACCTCTAAAAACTCTGGCTCTCGTGATTACTGGCGTATCTGTAATAAGGTAGTAAATAATTTCAAGGTCTCTATTCCCCACGCTCTTCAATCGATTTGAGGTGTTATCATCCTCTACGGATGAAGATGAATGCTTTGCTTGTAATTTCTCTTCAAACTCTACTCTTGACTCATCTGGGGTATCCCTGCCTAACTTCTCATTTAGAACTGATTCTCTGCTCAGTGATATGCATATAACCCCTTCCATGGTCTCTGCTATCATCCCTAACCTTGATCACCACAAAGCATATGGACCCGATGGTATCCCTTTAATAGTCATGAAGGAGTAATGCTCCCTAACTGGCTCCTGTTCTCTCTAAACTGTATAATAAATGCCTGGATTTCTCCTGCTTTCCTGCCTGCCGAAAGTCATCGTCTGTTTTTCCAGTTTTTAAGAACTATGGCTAACCATCCGACCCAGCATCTCTCGGCCTATTAGCCTTCTACCAATTTTTAGGAAACTCTTAGAGGCCCTAATCAATGCTGAATTGGTTCATCATCTCTAATCACGGCGTTTTCTCAGACAGGCAATACGGTTTTCGTTTCTTCAGGTCACTGCTGATGTATAACGATAATTGTGGAAAGAGTCTATCGTGCTCTAGATTAAAACGATGAAGCCCGGTCTGTAGTTTTGAATTTCTAGAAAGCCTTTAACAGTGTCTAGCATTCAGGCCTTCTCCACAAGCTGAAAATTTACGCTACCTCTGGCTTCATTCTTGAGATGATCTCGTTGTTCGTATTAAATCATGAAATGAAAGGTGTCTTAAACGGCCACTCGTCTACATCAATTCGTACTAACGTAGGTTTCCCCCCATGGATCCATCCTTGGTTCTACGCTGTTTTTAATCTTCATTAACGATGTTCCTGATTACATCAAATCTCAACTTAGCATCTGTGCTGACGACACTCTCATTTACTCCTGCCTCGATAGTAAGGCTGATAAGTCCAACAAGGTCAAAATGTGATGTACAAAATGGCCTCAAAACCGTCGTTAATTGGAGCAAAAATGGTGTGTCAATTTTAACGCCCCCAAAACTAAAGTTCTTTCCATCAATCATCTGAGAGACTCCTATCTGCCTTCCATCAGCATGGCTGATGCTATCCTCTAGGAAAGTGACTCATTGCGTCTTCTTCTGATAACTTTCTCAGTTGAAATGTAATGGAAAGACTACATCATAGACATTGCTAGGCCAGGTGCTAAAAAAGGCGATTCACTGTGTCGTGCGAGACAATTTGTTGTATCCTTAAAGGGGTTACAAACAGACAAAGGTGGTACTCGTTAGAAAGGAACAGCAACACGCCCGTAGATGAAAGAAAAAGAGATTTATTGTAAAAGATAATACACTACTGAAAGACAGGATATCGGTTAGGAAGCTAGTAATTCCCGAAGCAAGGATATCTACCAACCGCCCCACGCGGTCAGACGTGGCACAAGGACGAATTTAATGCGGGGTATCCGAGCCGGTAGGCTTGGCCAAAAATTCTCCGGAGTCAGCTGTTTCCCTAGACGAGACATTGCCCTTCGACTGTGGATCCTCTCTTCCCAGAGGCAGAGAGTTTGACCAGCACAGCTGGAGAGGAATCTCCAACTCTACACTAATCCCGAAGCAAGGATATTTACCTTACCTCCCCGCGAGGCAGGATGTGGCACAAGGCCGTTTTTAATGCGGGTCAAAACCGGGCCCGTTGCTTCTGGCAAAAATTCTCCTTAGACCCCGTAAGAAAGGGGGTCGGGTAGCTGTCTGCCACCCCAGACGAGCCTCTGCCCTAATTGCCGAAGCAAGTCCGCCAGATATATCCTGTGCTCACTATATATATATATATATATATATATATATATATATATATATATATATGTTTGACTTTTTTATTCTTCCTAGTACTTTTCCATCTCACCACAATTCTTCTCTCCAGAATCTATCTTGCATATCTATAAGTCTACCACTCAACCATGCTTAGAATAATGCTGCCATACAGGTTCCGTTCTTCTTACGATTTACCCGTAGCTCCTTAAGAATCAAGATAGCTATGATAGCAGGAAGTCACAAGTCATATTGACCGAGAACTTGAGAGTGATGGCCTTTGTTCAGATTGTTGATCACGCTAGATAACACGTGATTTCCCAGAAACTGTAACTAAGGTATGCTCAGCATAGTTGGGTTCTGTAGGGGTTAAATAAACACAAATCCGCCTGAGCAAGCGTCTGCAATAAGCTAGCCACCCTAATTAGCCACCCAGTCGAATACTAGTGGCTATATATATATATATATATATATACAGATGTTTTATTTTGGTTTATTTTGTTTTACGGCATATCAACCTCAATGGGTTATTTAATGCTGACATTTTAGGATAGATTCGTATGAATAGAACATGTATTCTTTAGTTTAGATTGGTTTGGTTTATTTTGTTTTACGGCATATCAACCTCAATAGGTTATTTAATGCCGACAACTTTTTTATTGCTGGTAATATTTTTCCTTCAAAATTGTATTGATATTAATAATTTTTTTTCAAAAAAGTGTTGTTGGTAATCGTTAACTATTTGCCCATATCTGGGACCCTAACAGGTGCTACCAACCTGGGTCAGGGTGGACCTGGGGACACCAGCAATTAAGAGGTGGTTCCACGCTCCTCAAAACCTCCTGCTCAGAGGCCTTGCTGCTGGATGTAGTTTATCGTCTTACCCAGGAAGCGGATGTAGTTTGACGTCTTACTCAGGACGGTATATATATAGAATACTAGTAGCTATACTACTATTATATATATATACATATATATATATATATATATATAAGTGTGTCGGTGTGTGTGTGTGTGTTTGTGTGTGTGTGTGTGTGTGTGTGTGTGTGTGTGTGTGTGTGTGTACGCACGCCTGTCTGCGTAAAGGATGTCGTATCAATAAATCTGTAGCTTGCTGCTGGATGTAGTTTATCGTCTTACCCAGGAAGCGGATGTAGTTTGACGTCTTACTCAGGACGATATATATATAGAATACTAGTAGCTATACTACTACTATATATAAGTGTGTCAGTGTGTGTGTGTGTGTGTGTGTGTGTGTGTGTGTGTGTGTGTGTGTGTGTACGCACGCGTGTCTGCGTAAAGGATGTCGGATCAATAAATCTGTAGCTTGAAAAAAAATGAATATTTATCTGAAATGTGCAGCATATTACGTACTAGACACGAGAATCAGAAGCAATGTATTAAGTGCATTCACGAAAATTGTATTGAAAATGATGGCAAGAGCTGGGAACAATAAATAACATTGTTGCCGCTGAACTTTCCTGGTGTTACTGTCGGTGTTGGTGCCGATAAACAAGTTGACGCCACTGAAAAGGCAAGCAAGTCAAATGATGAACTAGCGAGCAGGTGTGTCGCCGCCGCGGAATCACTAATTACGCAGTGTCTCTGAAATATTCGAACATTATCACAATTGATAATTCTCAGAAATGTCCAAAGAAACATTAGAACTACGCGGATAAACACCAAAAACTACTTGAGGTACATGAAATATGTCTTAAAACCTTCGATAATTATTCTAGTGTTAACTTCAGCCTTTATTAGATGTTTCAAATTATTACGCAGACAGGAGAGACGCCTCGGTGTTTTTCATCTTCGCTTTTTGAGACTCATTCTGGGTATCAATTGGTCCGACGTGGTCACCTTACCGTAGTTCTCACCCGTGCCCAGTTACCCAGCCGACATGCCCATCTTCAACAGCACCGGCTCCACTGGCTAGTACAAGTACACCGCATGCCCGATGGAAGGATTTCAAAGGTCCGTCTGTACAAGGAACTGGTCACCGGCGACCTCATCTTTGCTTCAAGGACGTCTGCAAAAGAGACATGATAGCGATGGCCATAGACTTCAAGAGATGATATCGCCGACGATGCGATTTAAGCCGAGGGCTGAAGCGAGGAGAGGAAAAACGAAGGCTTGCCGGCGAGGAGAAACGTACTCGACAGAAAAAAAGCAAAGCGACATCGGGAGATAGCGTCTTCACATGCATTCATTGAAATCGGAAGTTATTAAGAAAAATCATTATTCTTTTTTCCTGGATATGCAGATTACAATTTTCATAATGGTCGCAAAGTTTCGACCGATAAACTCCTCCGACATAATTCAATTTTGTGCCTATGAATGGTCTGGGACGTTTTCTTTCATTTTATTCGGTAACTTTCTAGGAATTTCGAACTCAGCAATTTATTGAATAATCGTTGTTAGATTGTTCTCACTCTGTTTTCCATATTTAGGAGATCTTCTCTCCGTATTGATAATCATTATATAAAACAGTATATGTGACAATATGTTGTGTTTATTTCTTTAAGAATCTTCCATATTCTCTTTGCTTGTATATTTTTTTCACTCCAGTTTGATTTTTTTGTTTTTAATTTCCTTTTTTTTCCCCAGACGTTTCATATTTCATTTTCGTTTCTGCATTCGGCCATTCTTTTCACATCCATTTAGCCTCTGTGTCATAAACTTTCATTCTCTATATCATCCAATACCACTTGCCTCCTATAACATCTTATCATTTTCACACTCCTACAATTTCTTTCTTTCTCCTTTCATTTCCTCTTGCTTACTCTCTTTAATATGTTACCTTTTTCCCACTCCTACACTCACTTTCTTTCTTTCATTTCCTCTTACCTCCTCTCTTTAATATCTTGTCTTTTCCCCATTCCTTTCTTTCTCCTTTCATTTCGTCTTGCCCCTTCTCTTTAATATCTTATATTTTCCCACTCCTACTTTCCCTTTTTTTCTTTCTTCTTTCATTTCCTCTTGCCTCCTCTCTTTAATATCTTAACTTTGTCCCCACTCCTACACTCACTTTCTTTTTTTCTTCTTCCTTTTCCTCTTGCCTTCTCTCTTTAATATCTTGCCTTTTCCCCACTCCTACACTCTCTTTATTTATTTCTCCTTCGTCAAGATATTTAAAGCGGAGGCAAGAGGAAATGAAAGAAAGAAAGAAAGGGAGAGTAGGAGTTCGAAAAAAGGTAAGATGTTATAGAGAGGAGGCAAAGGAAAAAAGAAAGAAACTGCGTGTAGAAGTGGGAAAAAGGTAAAAGGAATGGGGGAAAGACAAGATATTAAAGAGAGGATGCAAGAGGAAATGAAAAGAGAATGAATGGTTACGTGAATCTACACACACGTGGCTGGGAGGTAGCATAGACCAGACTCACTTGATTGTATGTCGTGACACTGAATGCAATGTCTATTCTGGCACCATCTGGAATGATATGCGCACACCCTAAGAGATACCAAAATAAAAACTTAAATTCTGTGTCACACTGGAAAATAAGAAAATCCAGATATCTCAGATTGTTGACCTTGAAGGTTTTCTCATATCCTCCAAATGCAGATTCGCGCTGCACAGCAGTAACAGTGCCTGCCCCGACATATAAACAGGTGGCCGACTAAGGATGTTCCCACGGGAAATAGCCGGATGAAATGAAGACCTAAAATCAGGATTTGGAATTAGTAAGTACTAAACACTTCAAATTACTTGGTGTATGGATCAGTTATAACAGATTTAGTACAGGAGATAATAAAATTGAACGTAGGACGATCTGCGTTAGAGGTAGTTTCGCTCAATACCACAAGTTGTTACAAAACAAAAACATTGTATTCCATTAGTAAGAAAGAGATTCCATTCTGACAACTTCTCCCCTAGAAACGCTCCATTTTGAAGTAGACACCGGAGAGATGATCTATTCTGTGCTTGATATGAATATCAGAATCCCAAAGAATGTTATATTTGTTCATTCCCTAAATTCTTTCATGTGACGTGTGCGTATAGAAAGTTTCTCTCACTAGATCAATTACCACTCAGTAGTGAGATCGATCATCACTTTCTTCTTTCAGTCACATCTAAGCTACGTCCAGAAGATTCGTTTGTGGCACTTCGATGTGATGTAAGGTACAGCAAGATTCTCTCCTGGGTTCACACCAGCATGCACACTATTTCCGCCATAATAGGTGCCTATTTGCTACTGTTCGTAACAAATGTAAGCGAGTACTCAAAGGAGCGAACTCCCTGTTTGCTTAGAGAATGAGGCACTGCATCACCTCTAAAAACTCTGGCTCTCGTGATTACTGGCGTATCGGTAATAAGGTAGTAAATAATTTCAAGGTCTCTATTCCCCACTCTCTTCAATCGATTTGAGGTGTTATCATCCTCTACGGTTGAAGATGAATGCTTTGCTTGTAATTTCTCTTCAAACTCTACTTTTGACTCATCTGGGGTATCCCTGCCTAACTTCTCACTTAGAACTGATTCTCTGTTTTTTGGTACACATCGGTGAGATGTAATGTTTAGTAAAGCGGTCTCATTTCATCAATTACGACTAAATAATGAGGTCGTTCCTCACTGGGTGCTCCACACTTTTGACTTTATTCTACATCTAAGATACATCTACAATTTATTTCTGGTCACTTCGACGTGATGTAATATTTAGCAATCTTGTCTTGCTACATTAATTACGATTAAAAAGTTAATTCGATCCTCACTGGATTCCCCATATTTTCGGCCTTGTGCCACACCTATGCTACGCTTACAAAATTATCATTCATACGTGTTTATGGTCTTTTTCCAACGATAAATCTCTCGATTTTTATACACTTGCAACACATTTTCTTTTTTAATTTTCGTGTGGTTTTTTTTTTTTTTTCCCTGCTTCTGTCGTCGCTATTAATTTTCACTCATTCCTTTTTGTCTGCTTCTGGTTTTCAATCGCGCCTTCTTTGTCTTTATTCTCCCAATCCGATTACACGAACTAAAGCCAAAAATAAACAGAAGAATAAAAATTAACGATCATTACTTCACTTACTTGTTCTTTAACACGAAAAAAAAAAAACGGTCATAATTTTTCTTTTCTTTACTTATTATTTATTTTTTTTCTTAACCAAAGGATCTATTTCTACCAACTGATTGGCGGATGGAGACTGGAAAAAAATACGGTGTTATTCGGTGAAACAATCGTTTGGATTATAACACATCAGACGACATGGGAGTCATTTAGGATTAAACATCCCAGAAAGCTGGTCATTTGGTACACTTGGTGTCCATGTGAATAATGTTTAAAAGATAAAATCACTTTGTATTTTTCAACCATTTTTTTTTCTTTTTTTCTTCTTAATGCGAGTTCTTTCGGAAAGGTGCGACCACCAATCGTTTATTGAATTGCAAACATTCCCCGTTCACAAAGATTCAACCGTATTCCGTAGATTCTCTGGAATTTTCCAGAATACCAGCCAGTGGCGGACTAGATCTAAAAATACCGATTGCAGGGAGACAAAATTGGGTCCACCCAAAATAATAATAATATCATTTAATCTTCATAATGAATAAATACAATTTTCAAAACAATCATTTTGAAAAAGAAGAGTGAAATTAAAATGAACGTGTTAAAAATGTGGATTTCTTAGTAATTACATTTCCTGTAGATATTTCCCTGGCAGAAGATACCAAATGTAAATAAAGAATGTCATAATTCAATGTTTATTTATTTGTTAATTTTATGTAATAGGTTACTGCACAATTTACACATTGTCAGTGAGTGAAAAAGTAAAATAAAAGCTCGTCAAAGCAATTGCCATGAAAATATGCGTAAAAGGAGAGAGGGGAAGCCACGTTACGTCGGTGTGAAAGTAAATAATGTCAGGACGCCTTGTCGGGATCGATTGGATAAAAATTATGAGGGGAAAGATAATCATTTGATATGCAATACAAGCACCAAGACAATTCAAACAAAGGTTGACGATACATTGATTGGGTAGGATTTGGTTTATACATTAAGCGACGTTAGGGTTGTGTCTATATATTTGGCGGCGTTAGGGTTGGATTTATACATTTGAAAGCGTTAGGGTTGGGCCTATACATTTGGAGGCGTTAGGGTTGTGTCAATAGATGTGGCGGCGTTAATGTCGGGTCTATATATTTGGGGGCATTATGTTTGGATCTATAAATTTGGAGACGTTTTGGTTGGATATATCCATTTGGTGGCGTTAGGATTGAGTCTATACATTTGGCGGTGTTAGTGTTTGGTCTATACATTTGACGACATTAGGGTTGGATCTATACATTTGAATGGTGTTAGGGATGGGTCTATCCATTGTGTGACGTTATGGTTCGGTCTATACATTTGGCGGTGTTAGGGTTGGGTCTATACATTTGGCCACGTTAAGGTTGGATCTATACATTTGGATGGTGTAAGGGATGTGTCTACGCATTTTGTGATATACATCTGGATGGAGCTAGGGTTCGGTCTATACATTTGGCGGTGTTAGGGTTGGGTCTATACATTTGGCGGTGTTAGGGTTGGGTCTATACATTTGGCGGTTTTAGGGTTGGGTCTATACATTTGGAGGCGCTAGGTGTGGTTTATACATTTGGATGGTGTTAGGTTTGGGTCTATACATTTGGGGGCGTTATGGTTGGGTCTATACATTTGGATGGTGCTAGGGTTGGGTCTATACATTTGGCGGTGTTAGGGTTGGTTCTATACATTTGGATGGTGTAAGATGGTGCATTTTGGGTTGGTTGGGTCTATACATTTGGCGGTTTAAGGATGGTGCTTGGGTTGGGTCTATACATTTGGCGGTTTGGGTTGGGTCTATTCATTTGGACGGTTTAGTGTTGGGTCTCATTTGGTGTTATCTATACATTTTGGATGGTTTAGGGTTGGGTCTATACATTTGGCGGTGTTAGGTTGGTCTATATTTTATATTGGATTCTTTTTGGATGGTGTGAGGGTTGAGTCTATACATTTGACGACGTTAGGGTTGGATCTATACATTTGAATGGTGTAAGGGATGGGTCTATCCATTTTGTGACGTTAGGGTTGGGTCAATATATTTGGAGCGTTAGGGTTGGATCTATATTGGATGGATGGTGCTAGGGTTGGGTCTATACATTTGTTTTAGGGTTGGGTCTATATATTTGGTTGGATTATGGGATGGTGGTGTTGGGACGATACATTTGGATGCGTTAGGGTTGGTTATACATTTGGATGGAGCTAGGGTTGGGTCTATACATTGGACTATACATTTGGTTTTAGGTGGGATTATATTTGGGTCTATACATTTGACGACGTTAGGGTTTTATACATTTGGGTGTGGGATGGGTCTATTCATTTTGTGGAGGGTTGGCGTTTAAGGGTTGGGTCTATACATTTGGAGGTTTAGGGGTGGATCTATAACATTTGGATGGTGTTGGGTTGGGTCTATACATTTGGATGGTTTAGGGTTGGGTCTATATATTTGGAGGCGTTAGGGTTGGATCTATACATTTGGATTGTGGTAGGGTTGGGTCTATACATTTGGCGGTGTTAGGGTTGGTTCGATATATTTGGATGGTGCGAGGGTTGGATCTATACATTTGGATGGTGTTAGGGTTGGGTTATACTTTTGGGTTGGGTCTATATTTGGATTTTAGGTTTGGATCTATACATTTGGATGGTTCTAGGGTTGGGTCTATATATTTGGTGGTTTTAGGGTTGCGTCTATTCATTTGGCGACGTTAGGGTTGGATCTATACATTTGGATGGTGCTCTGGTTGGGTCTATACATTTTGATGAGGTTGGCTTATACATTTGGTTGGGTTGGGTCTACATTTGGATGGAGCTAGGGTTGTTAGGGTTGGGTTGTCTATACATTTTGGCGATACATTTGGATGGTTTGGGTCTATATATTTGGATGGTTGGGTCTATACATCTGGATGGAGCTAGGTTGGATCTATATTTTTGTTAGGGTTGGGTCTATACATTTGGCGGTTTTAGGGTTGGGTCTATAATTTGGACGATTTGGATACATTGGATGGTGGGTTATGGTTCTATACATTTGGATTTAGTGGTGTTAGGGTTGGGTCTAACATTTGGATGGCGTTAGGGTTGGGGTCTATACATGGATGGATGGTGTTACGGGTTGGGGTCTATACATTTGGCGGTGTTAGGGTTGGGTCTATACATTTTGATGGTGCTAGGGTTGGGTCTATACATTTGGCGGTTTTAAGGTTGGGTCTATACATTTGGAGGCGTTAGGGTTGGATCTATACATTTGGATGGTGCTAGGGTTGGGTCTATATATTTGGTGGTTTTAGGGTTGGGTCTATTCATTTGACGAACGTTAGGGTTGGATCTATACATTTGGATGGTGATAGGGTTGGGTCTATACATTGGCGTTATGGTTGGATCTATTTTGGATGGTGTTAGGTTGGGTCTAGGGTGTTGAGTTGGTTCTATATATTTGGATGGTTTTAATAAGTGGTTTTAGGGTTGGGTCTATACATTTGGCGGCGTTATGGTTGGGATCTATACATTGGATGGTTCTAGGGTTGGGTCTATACATTTGGCGGTGTTAGGGTTGGTATACATTTGGCGGTTTAGGGTTGGGTCTATACATTTGGAGGCATTTATACATTTGGATGGTGTTAGGATTGGGTCTATACATTTGGCGGTTTTAGGGTTGGGTCTATATATTTGGAGGCGTTAGGGTTGGATCTATACATTTGGATTGTGGTAGGGTTGGGTCTATACATTTGGCGGTGTTAGGGTTGGTTCGATATATTTGGATGGTGCGAGGGTTGGATCTATACATTTGGATGGTGTTAGGGTTGATTCTATATATTTGGATGGTGCTAGGGTTGGGTCTATACATTTGGATGGTGTTAGGGTTGGGTCTATACATTTGGAACGTTATGGTTGGATCTATACATTTGGATGGTGTTAGGGTTGGTCTATACCATTTAGGGTTGGTCGATGACGTTAGGGTTGTGTCTATACATTTGGATGGTTTTTAGGGTTGGGTCTATATTTTGGCGGTGTTAGGGTTGGATCTATACATTTGGATGGTGTTAGGGTTGGGTCTGTACATTTGACGGTTGTTAGTTGTTGGGATCTATACATTTGGATGGTTAGGGTTGGGTCGAGGGCGTTGGGTTGGTCTATACATTTGGAGGTGTTAGGGTTGGGTCTATACATTTGGAGACGTTAGGGTTGGATCTATACATTTGGATGGTTTTAGGGTCTGTCTATCCATTTTGTGACGTTATGTTTGGGTCTATACATTTGGCCGTGTTAGGGTTGTGTCTATACATTTGGCGACGTTAGGGTTTGATCTATACATTTGGATGGTGTGAGGGTTGGGTCTATACATTTGACGGCGTTAAGGTTGGGTGTATACATTTGGATGCTACTAGGGTTGGGTCTATACATTTGGATGGTTTTAGGGTTGGGTCTATACTTTTGGAGGCGTTAGGGTTGGATCGATACATTTGGATGGTGTGGGGGTTGGGTCTATACATTTGACGGCGTTAGGGTTTGGTCTATACATTTGGATGGAGCTAGGGTTGGGTCTATACATTTGGCGGTGTTAGGGTTGGGTCTATACATTTGGAGGCGTTAGGTTTGGATCTATACATTTGGATGTTGTTAGGGTTGGGTCTATACATTTGGCGGCGTTAGGGTTGGGTCTATACATTTGGATGGTGCTAGGGTTGGGTCTATACATTTGGCGGTGTTAGGGTTGGGTCTATACATTTGGAGGCGTTAGGTTTGGATCTATACATTTGGATGGTGTTAGGGTTGGGTCTATACATTTGACGGCGTTATGGTTGGGTCTATACATTTGGATGGTGCTTGGGCTGGGTCTATACATTTGGCGGTGTTAGGTTTGGGTCTATACATTTGGCGGTGTTATTTTTGGGTCTATACATTTGGATGGAGCTAGGGTTGGGTCTATACATTCGGCGGTGTTAGGGTTGGGTCTATACATTTGGCGGCGTTAGTGTTGGGTCTATACATTTGGATGGAGCTAGGGTTGGGTCTATACATTTGGCGGTGTTAGGTTTAGGTCTATACGTTTGTCGGCGTTATGGTTGGGTCTTATATCGTTTGGTTTTTTTTACGCAAGTGAGCAGCAAATCCTCAATTTTGATTCATTAATTTTCTCCGGCTTATAAACTCTTCATTGTTTTTTTTTTTAAATCAGAAAGTATTTTAATTTCTTTAGTTAGGGGATTTATAGCTTTCCCAATGGTACTTGTGCGTAAGTCTTTATAACGACCCTAAATGGAGTTAGAACTCGGCTCTCCGATTAACAATTCCGAGTTATTATACACTATGTCACCCACACATACAAACTTGTAACACGTGATATTTCCAAACGGTCAGCAGACACTGATCACGCTCGACGTTGCTTAACTTTGGGCATATGGCCATAAGGCAAAATGAAATTCACTAACATTTAGATAAGTGGAAAATATTGACAGTGTAAATTAAACGGTTACCCATCTAGATACTGACCCTGCTCGATGTTGCTTTACTTCGATGTTTCAACGTGACGTGGAAGTAAGCCTGCTGGATCTATGATTGCCAAGAGGAACAAAAGAAAGGAAACTATCTAAAACCATAATTATCCATGTCCTGAAGGGACAAGGCACAGAGTGAAAGAGAGAGATTAAAGACAAGAAAGGGTCCATAAAAACGGATAAAAGTAAATTCAAGTAGCAGTGAGTTCGATCCTCACTGAGCGCTTGCCAATTTAGTCGTTTTCCACGTCTAAGCTAAGCTTAGAAAATCATTGGTCGCTATGATTTGCTGTAATGGTTAGCAAGCTTTTCTTGCTAGATCAATTACGACTGAGTAGGGATTTTGATACTCACTGTGTGCTCCACACTTTTGGCCTTGTGCCACATCTAAGCTACGCTTAGTAAATGGCTGTATCAATCCACCTAAATGTCAATTTCCTCACATATGAAAAGAAGCTTTGAAGTAACAGAAGGATCCTGGGAATAACCTGGATGGAACATGAGATCAACGAGGATGTTTTAAACAAAACAGAAATGAAAATTACACTTGAGCCTGGAATCAGAAAGAGACATTTTCAATTCTTGGGATACATAGTGAAGAAAGAATGTTTGGAGAATCTGACACTCATAAGAGGGAAACCGAGAAAAACATGCTTCACAGTCTTGTATAAATGGATGAACAGGGAATGGAAGGGATTTCAAAAAGACAAACATTGCTTAAATCTAAAAGGGGTAAGAAATTATAGAAGATAATTGTCTCTAACGACCTAAAGAGGCATAGCACATTAAACAAGAAGAATCCATCAGAATACATAAGTCTTGAGAGATTATGAAGATATTTATCCCTTAATCAATCAAAAGAATTTCCCGATAGATTAACATGATAGTTGATCATTGTTAACATCAGGGTTTTATATCATCCACCACAAGCAAGGCAATAAAGTAACAAAAACGCTAACATTTACTGAGTGTGAAAGAATATGCGAAAAAGGGAAAATTATTAAGGGAAAAGAACAATGAAAGAACAGCAATTGCTTTTTTTAATCATTTCACCCCAATCACGGCAATAAAACCACTAAGACGCAAGAAACATTTACTGAGTGTGAAAGAATATGAGAAAAAGAAAACATTATTAAGGAGAAAGAACAATAAAACACAGGATGTATGTTTAATTAACTGGAAGTGAATGCCTCAAGTGCGCGTGAAAAAATAGTTAGCATAGAACTTATGGTTACATATAACTATTTTAAATAGTAAAATTTAAGATAATCCATATTTGAATAGACGGATAGATATTGATATCCAATGATACCGAAACATACCTATCCCCTATGAACTATCAAGATACATTTCCCCTGATAACGAAACAACATAGAACAAACGTTGATAACCCATGTAAACTGTCGATATATCTGTCTCCATATAACGAAACATTATAACACCGACGTTGATAACCCAAGATATTTATCCCTTATAAACTGTCGATATCTCTCTATATATATAACGAAATAACATATCACCGACGTTGATAACCCAAGATATTTATCCCTTATAAACTGTCGATATATGTCTCCATATAACGAAACATCATAACACCGACGTTGATAACCCAAGATATTTATCCCTTATAAACTGTCGATATATCTGTCTCCATATAACGAAACTTTATAACACCGACGTTGATAACCCAAGATATTTATCCCCTATAAACTGTCAATTTATCTGTTCCCTGTTAGCAAAACAACATACAAATAGGCATTGATAACAAGATATTTCTCACGTGATGTCCTGTGATAACAGAAAATATTTGAAATGTGGCAGCGATAGAATTAAATAAAACTTTCCCAACCAACGCTGCATCAATTGATGTGAAGTATAATGCAAAACAATAAGTACACTGCCAGCTATTAATATACACCTATATTTTCGGAATATCATAGAAAATGGTTTCACAGAAGGACAAACTTCAGGGAGTGTCAATCTTGCTTCGTACACAAATCGACTCTAAAAGCCTATTTAATTGGTGCACGTGTACTGTATAAAATCTCAAGAAGAATTTCGTCTTATATTGTTTCGTCATCAAGGCACAAATAACTTGATAGTTTATAGAGGCTATATACAGGGTGAGACGGGAAAATTCTCGCCACTTTATATTTTTAATGTCGCGCATGCGCGTTGTTTGTTTTTGATTTCTGTCTGTACAGTATAGTAGGGTCAGTTGGGCATCGTCTGTGAGAAAAAGTGTACCATGACGCAATTCACATAGCTAGAAATTTGGAAACGGAATGATGTTCTGCTTGGAATTCGTGCCGGAATCTCCAATACAAAGATTTCAGAGTGTTTGTTTGTCAATCTGAGAACAGTGCAATGGATTTGGAAAGAGTTGGATGAGTCTAATAGTGATTACGAAGTTACGGCAGGAAACTCTCTCTGATCATTCTGATAAGAAAAGAACTCGCGAATTTGTTAGTGAGGGACCCAGACTCAATACGAAGTCTTTGAGGAGGTAGTGCTTCCCTGGTTCAAGAGTGCGGCTGCAGGAAAATCCTATGTCTGGCAACCGGACTCGGAACCATTACAAAAGAGCAGAAGAACACAATTATCGCCGTCAGACAATTTTTGCAGCCACATCACCCCTTACATCTGGCTGCATAAGACCACAGACTGCAGCACCTTTGTTTCTTATGTGTGGGTCGCAGTTGAGCGAGAGAGAAAATATTCCTTGTAATACCCAAAATGAACAGAAGGCAAGGATTATGGCATCATTCATTAACCACGGCGTCCAGACGACCTCGGAATCTCCTGCAACTCTTCTAAACGGTTTACTTGTTTAAGTAAACCGTTCCGAGTTCGTCTGGAGGTCGTGGTTGAAGCTAATGGCGATTTTATTAAATAAATTTACTCTTTCTTATTTCAATATATTTTTGTGTAATTTTGGTAAATATACCATTTAAAATAAGATGTCAGAATTATTTTCAATTTTACATAATTTAGACGAAAATTTATCCATTGCACCTTGTATATAAGATAGATAGATAGATAGATAGATAGTGATGACAAGAATGAGATAGATAGATAGATAGATAGATAGATAGATAGATAGAAAGAAAGAAAGAAAGAAAGAAAGAAAGAAAGAAAAATTGGCAGACTGTTTCAGATATCGAACGTAATTAGTATTCAACCTATCTCGTCAAAGATTTACAAAAACTTATTAAATTTTTATTCATTGCTATAAATTTTTTATTTATTCCTATTGGTTATATATAATCTATCACCAATATATTATATACTAGCAGTAGAGCCCGGCGTTGCCAGGGGATATAACAGTAAGAGATAGATCAAGTATCCACCATCATAAAGACTGAAAAATAAAATTGACAAAGATTATTGTTTAAGGTTGACGGACACGCATGTCTTAATTAGTTTGTTTTTTTTAGGAATTTGTCAAACCCAAACTCAAACAAAAATATTGTTTTCAATCGTTATGATTCTCCCGATAGAATAGAATAATTTTATAAACAATTGTCTTGTAAATGGAATTTTTAAAGCATTCTGAATGTAAAAATAAAGAAAAAAGTGTGCAAGACAATAAGAAACACTACATGCCAAAAAAAAAACGTGAAGTTTTGTTGAAATCGGTTGAAAAATGTAGGTAGCCTTTCTGTAATCTTTTAGTTTTACAATTTATGATTTTTACTTATTGAATACAGTAAAAAAATTGCATATTTTGTTTGTGGTGATTCATAATTAGAATTCTGATTTGAATATATTTTCAACTCGTTGTTTCTAATACAAAAAATATTAACTTTATTTGGGTTTATTAATTATGATCTAACAAATCTTATTCATTTAGTAGCCTTTCTGTAATAATAATCTTTTACAATTTATGATTTTTACTTATTGAATACAGTACAAAAATTGGACACCATGTGTATTTAAAGTAGTTTCCCGTTCCGGTTATTATTTTTAGTTAGGACTTGTGTATGTTTAGATTTCATTATCTTTCCCTAAAGATAAAGAATTTATTCCGATGTTTGTATTCGTACAATCAGTAGAGATCGTTAGATTATTGTTTAAGGTTGACGGACACGCATGTTTTAATTAGTTTTTTTTATTATTATTTACGAATTGGTCAAACCCAAACTCAAACAAAAACATTGTTTTCAATCGTTATGAGTCTCCCAGTTGAATAGAATTTTATTATAAATAATTGTCTTGTAAATGGAATTTTTAAAGCATTCTGAATGTTAAAAATAAAGAAAAAAGTGCGCAAGAGAATAAGAAACACTACCTGCAAAAAGAAAAAAAGTGAAGTTTTGTTTTATCGGCTGAAAAATATAGGAAATCCGCTCCCATATTTAAAGTAACCCACACACAAAACAACCCGATGTGAGTTGTCCCCTTCCATTTTCACGATGTCTCTTAATCGTGTTTTCAAATTGATTTTGTGCAAAAACAATTATATTTTTCCCATTTTTTGGCGCCGTTAGAACCACCACAAGGTAATTTTATGTAGTCCTGTGAAGTTTTGTTGAAATCGGTTGAAAAATGTGGGAAATCCGATCCAATATATAAACGTTACACACACACACACACACATCTGCGGTTTTATAATAAGATATATATATATATATATATATATATATATTATTAAAATTATTATTAAATCCGATCCAATATATAAACGTTACACACACACACACACACACAATCTGGTTTTTCTTCTCTAATATCTGTAGGTTAATTAGTAAGACTTGTGTCAGTAAAATCTATTATTATCTCTTAAAAAGTCTTACAATCTAGAAATATTTTCTGGCTGTAAATAACATGCAAAGAGTTGATAACCCATAAAAACAAATCAATCAGTATAGATCCATTACGACTTCTCTTTCTCTTTTACTCCCTACTCTTAATGTTCCTCTTCTCTTTGATATGCCCAGAGCGTATTAAATTCTCCAGGCTTAGTTTTCTCGTTATCTTCTCCGAAAATTTTACCAACCTCTTTCTGTCTGTTAACAGAAATTTATTTGCAGTTCGTATTGTGAAGCATGCCAAATTTGTCGCGTTGCATTGTTGATGTTTTTCTCGATATTTATTAACAATATTAGTCTTGAATTTTCGCTTCCATATCTCGATTTTCGTCACGTTTAAAACTTTTATAATTTCTACAGAGTTATATTTCCAGTTACATTTCCACAAATTGAAAATAAATATACATGAAAAAGAAGGAAACAGTTTTGCGACAACAAAATAAAGTCCTCCACAACGCACATCTCCGGCGCCATACTTCCTCTTCTACATCTTTTGACCCATCAGAACGTGTCCACCTCCCGCCATGACATGTCAGCATTTTTGCCTCTCCAAGTAACGACATTGTATGTCCATTCGTTTGTTCGCTAACTGTACACCTCGTCCAATCGCCTGTCAGAGAACCAAGCCCGCTATTTTACACGCAAACACGAAAAGGAAACAGAAAAAGGTGTGGTATGTCAAAAAAAAAAAAAAAAGTAATTGGTAAAAATGCTGAAAAAGAGACTGCCATCGTCCGGAAGTCGAGAAATGTAAATCTCATGTCGAGGCTAATTTCCGGTTAGTTAATTAAAAGGGACATTTTAAAAAAAAGGGGGGGTGCGTCAATTTGAATACTTTGACGTTTACTTCATTTTTTAAGCACAACTATTTTCTCACTTTTTACCAATTCGTTCATTCAACATACTCTGTTTGTTAATGCTGCTAGAAAAAGGTCTTTTCTGTTTTCTTCTTTTTTTAAATTTTTAATATCTTTCTCTTCTTAAGTTCCTCGGTGTTGCCGTCTTTTCTCTTTGCTTGATAGATAGATAGATAGATAGATAGATAGATAGATAGATAGATAGATAGATATGAAGAGGGTGTGATACATACAGAGAGAAAGAGACAGAGGGAGGTAGGGTGTGATAGATAGATAGATAGATAGATAGATAGATAGATAGATAGATAGATAGATAGATAGAAGGCGGGAATGATAGATAGATAGATAGATAGATAGATAGATAGATAGATAGATAGATAAATATGAAGAGGGTGTGATATATATAGAGAGAAAGAGACAGAGGGAGGTAGGGTGTGATAGATAGATAGATAGATAGATAGATATAGATAGATAGATAGATAGATATGAAGAGGGTGTGATATATACAGAGAGACAGAGACAGAGGGAGGTAGGGTGTGATAGATAGATAGATAGATAGATAGATAGATAGATAGATAGATAGATATGAAGAGGGTGTGATATATACAGAGAGACAGAGGGAGGTAGGGTGTGATAGATAGATAGATAGATAGATAGATAGATAGATAGATGTAATTAGGGTGCGATAGATAGATAGATAGATAGATAGATAGATAGATAGATAGATGATAGAAAGATAGATAGATGATGGATAGATAGATAGATATGAAGAGGGTGATATATACAGAGAGACAGAGGGAGGTAGGGTGTGATAGATAGATAGATAGATAGATAGATAGATAGATAGATAGATAGATAGATAGATAGATAGATGTAATTATGCGACAGATAGATAGATAGATAGATAGATAGATAGATAGATAGATAGATAGATAGATAGATAGATAGAAGGCAGGAAATGATAGATAGATAGATAGATAGATAGATAGATAGATAGATAGATAGATAGATAGATAGATAGATAAATGTTGTCGAGGCATGAAGAAGAAAAACCCACCAGAACAATTGCCATGAAAATATTTCTAGAAAAGACATGGAAGTCGCATCATTTTGGTGAGAAAGTGACTGAAGTCGAGATACCAGGTCAGGGTTGATATTCTGCAGGAACACCAGACCAGACATGGTAACAGTATTCAATGCTCGGATGAATGGTAGATTTATAAATGTACAATATTGATTCCGCGAGAAACTTTTTTAGAGCCCAACACAGTGAACCAACTTCCTTAGCAGTAGACCAGCAATTCATTCAATATTTCTAGTTCCAGTTCATGTCAGTGGAAAACCATGCCCAAGAAGGCGCAAATTTTGCTTTCCTGGAGGTTAGCATCAGCCATGTAGATGGCAGACAGAAAAGGTTCTCAATGGCGATTAACTTATTTATTTATTGTTATATTATATATTTGTTATATATGATATATTTTGCTATATTATATATTTGTTATATATTATATATTTTGCTATATTATATATTTGTTATATATGATATATTTTGTTATATGTTGGTAAAGCGGTTAGAACGTCCGCTTTCCGATCAGGAGTTCTTGGTTGTAATCTTAGCATAGTCGATTTCTCCGGAATGTAATGTTTTATTCTTTCAATATGGGGAAGTGATTCAAGTATGCGGCATCTTTAGAAGGTTCATGTAAATGTTACCACGGGTCGACTCAAGGCATGGAAGATAAATTCACAAACTGAAATTGTTCGAAAGCCGTCTATACTTATACTATTTACTACATTGCTCGGACTATCATCCTCATCTTTGTTGCCATATTTATCACAACATTTCGGACGTTCTACGCTCCGGCCTTTTAAGGTGTTTGGAATATTGAACTAGACCGCCTTAACCAGGTATTGAACTCACACTTTTTGGGTCCTGTCACTGGATCTAACTAGCGCCTTTATCCACTGTGCCATGTGTGTATGAATTTATGGGTATTATAAACCTGTCTTCAGCATACATTTTTTTACCAGTTCTCATATTGCAATTTTTGCTGTTATCATTGCATATTTTTTACCAGAGCTCATATTGCAATTTTCGTTTTTATTATTGCTTTTCTCTGGCACTCCTTATTACTGGTTCCCATATTGTATTAATTTCTATACTTGGTTAGCTCAGAAGATTTATTTGTGGCATATCATATATGCTGATTCCTACGAATTTTCCAATGATGTTCTATGTCTATGATTTCAACCTGATCTCACAGAGGGCGGTGATTTCCCTTTTTTTCTCCATATATGGTCAGCCATGCCTGATTTTTCCACTTACCCTCGTGTTACAGATCTTTTGAGTTCTTGAAGCTTTACCTGAAGAAGGCCGGAGCGTAAAACTGCGGAAATGTTGTAATAAATATGCGATGAGGATGATAGTCAGAGCAATGTACATAGTGTACATAATACATTATCTCAGAAATATAAAGGCTTATACTTATTTTTGGACGAAATCACAAGCCATCGTTACCAAGGTTTTGAGCTCATCGGCCATGTTCACACTGTTGGTCACGGCAAATTCTGCGCTCTCTGCCAGAAACTTACTTAGCAGTCTAAGCAAAAGTGCAGTATAAACTAGTCGGGATATGTGGGGGTTTAAAATAAAAACATAAATTTGCCCGAGCAGACGTCTGCAGCAGAGGCTGACTAGCTTCCCTAGCAGGCGAGTGTTCTTGAGAACGTGTTGACGGCCATTATATGTATTGCGGACAAGGTTTCAATGTTGGAAGTGAGGCTTTCATTAATTATCTCTAAACGCCAACAACAATATATCGACAGGATCTCGATGCCAGCACAAATTTCGGAAAAATGTTGCAATTATTCTAATCAGCAGGACTTTTCACCGCTCTGCCATTTTTTTTTCAGATAAAAACAATTCCCAGATAATATTCAGCTTAACTCGTCAAACATTTACAATACTGAGTAAATTTCTGTTTCGTTTTCTCATTTCATTATTTTTTTTTATTTTCATCTTTTCTTTTCTTTACCGTATATTCCTGTTTGACAACACACGTTTTTTTATTTGGGAACTACCAAATTTTTTAGTTCGTATTACAATAATCTTATACGTTGACTCAATACACATTAACGGATCAATATCCCTGTAAATGTAAGAATAGGGGTAATTATTAATATATACTTCATGACTCTGTTTAACTACGATCAGCAGTATTTTGTCCACACAATTGATTAAATAAATTGCTATTTGTTTACATGTATGTGTACGTAATCGCTTATATATATGAATGATCTTATCTCATTATTTAAATCATTTCTACATCTATCTATATATATATATATATATATATATATATATATATATATATATATATATATATATATATATATATATATATATATATAGAAAGAACAGTAAGATTTAGGAAGAATAAAAAAGTCAAACATATATATATATTCTTTTTATAGATACAAATAGTTAAGTAAATGCTCTGTTTATAATAAACAGTATTAAACATTTACCGGCCTGAATGTCCGAGAAATTTTCATAGAAAATATTCGTCCTCTGACAGGATTCGAACCTGTATCCTATACGGAATTGTCATTTAGCTTGACGTGCCTTTACCCATTTGGCTACAGAGGCGCGTTCGGTTAGCAAGGTCGAATTTATTGTATTTGGACTTCCATCTTCTATGAATCTCTCACGTGAAAATTTCTCGGACATTCAGGTCGGTAAATGTTGTTTAATACTGTTTATTATAAACGAAGCATTTACTTAAATATTTATATCTATAAAAAGAATTTACAAACATAAAAATGTCTTAAAATAATATTTTTATATTTTATATGAGATTTAATTATTTTAAACACAGGCATGCAGACACAACATATTTTTCGTTATCCATCTGATGAAGCCATTAAACAAATATAGGCGAAATGCATGATTGGATATTATTTTCGAAACATAGTTTCATATATATATAATCCTTGAAAATGGCTAAATGTATATCCGAAAGCGCTCTGATAAAAAGAACATTCGGACAGTTTTTATGTAATTCATCATCTGAAAAGAAAAAAAATATTAGCTCTCATGAGAAATTGTATAAAATCTAAATAAAAGTTCCTTGTCTTTTCAATGAAATGTGCATGAAAGAAGGATTGCTGCCTAAATACACAAATTTATATATATATATATATATATATATATATATATATATATTAATGAAAAACAGACCACTTTAAGGTACCATTACAATAATTTATTTAATCAAAATCCGGATCATCAGGTAACAATTCCAACAACGAAATGAAAGGAAAAAATGGGATTAGAAATTGATGGGTAGTGTAATTTTTGTAATTTAACAGAGAGGATGATAGTTGTAGTTAACTAGACAAGGTAGAGTATAGGGAGGGTTAATTTCCTATTTCTCTTAAGCATGCTTTATATTGGGGTAGAAGGGAGTGACCGAATCGTGACCTATTTATATGGTTAACTTAACGGAAAATATTAGTATTCACATTGAGCTATTTCATCCTCCTGAGAATTACCCATTCGGTTTACAAGTTCTTCGTAACTTAATTTTATATCCTATATATATATATATATATATGACCAAATTAAATATAGGTTTATATTCCTTAATATATAATTACAGCAGTTGAAAATCTTCGGCATAAAACTTGTGTTTATATAATATTATATATATATATATATATATATATATATATATATATATATATATATAAAGTTTGGTTTCCGATATCCGGGTTCGATCCTATATCGATTTGTCATGAAGGTGACTTCTAGATGTTATCGGCCTGAATTGGGAGACGATACCAGTGTAAGGCATTTTGGGGAAGTAAATATCACGGGTTGTGTTCGGCGATAAGAGACGAAACTTCAGAATATTTACAATATATATATTAAATCAGAAGTAAAGTTCTAAACAGTAGGTCCTCTTCTGCTCAGATTTTTTTTTCAGTTGGAAATAATTCCTCACCAAGCGTATGCCCTTATATCAGGAATTCTCGAAGACTTATTTTGGTAAGATGCATTTGTGGGCGTAACGAAGCGGTTATCGACAAGAATAACATCGATGAACCGAGTTCAAATTCCGGTCATTGCTGTTGAATTCTTTCTCGAACAAATATCGTTGATATATATATTTTTTCTCCTCCTAGCTATATATTAAATATATATATAAACATATATATATTGTAGAAGTATGAAAATCGCTTCATATATCCCATAATCATTTCACCCCAAGCAAAGCGGTAATAATGCCATTAATACGCAAAGAGTTACTGGGAGTGAATGAAAATTTGATGAGAAACAATCCGACAATTTCAGGACATGGCGACTTACGTTGCAGTTAAATTTTTGACGGTTGTAGGTGACAGAAAAGCAATAAGCCGGGAGAGAGAGTGAGTTCCACAGGTGAGAAGTGCGAGAGAAGAAACTATTAGAATAGAAGATACGGTGACAACCCCTCTATTTCATCGGTAAATCGACAAGACCGAGCTGCCAATCTTAAATTCCTGCAGTAACAGTTCCAAGGAGAACTCATTGGAACAACTGCCATGAATATATTTCTAGAAAAGGAGAAGATCACTGCCGTCGAAAGTGTAGGAGAGGACTGATTTTTCCTTGAATGTTGTAAAGGTAAGAAATCTGTGGAGCATTCTGGTCCCCTAAGAAGTTTAATTTCTTAATAACCATAATTATATTTAAATCAGCCCAGTCAATAAATAATTGGTAGAAATTTGGTATAGGAAGATCGTGTTCCGCCAAGCTTCTAAATGATAGGGTTTGACTATTTTATTCATCTGTATTCAGAATTCGGTGAAATGCTGGGGCTATAAACACTGCTGTTATGGATGTTACAGATATCAAATCCACTCCCTATATCCTCATTTTTTAATGTCATGTTGGTTTAGTACCAAGCCGATCACTGTTCTCCACAGCTTCCTTTTCTTTATTATCTCCGAATTGACACGATTTCCAGGGAAATTATTTCCCCACTACTGTTTAATTCAGAATAATCCATCTCTTAATTGATACAGGTGTAATGGTTAAAGTTCTCGCTAGAACAATTACAACTGAGTAGTGAGTTCGATCCTCACTGGGTGCCACCTGCTCTACACTTAGAAATTCACTTTTTTGTCTCGCTAGAACAATTACGGCTGAAGTGAGTTCGATCTCAATTGCCCCTTACTTTCCCGTGTGCTAAGCTTGAAAATTATTGCCCTCGGCGTGGTGTAATGGTTATCGTCTCGCTATTACACCTCGATCTTCACTGGGTGCTCCATTTCTGGCCTTGTGCCACATCTAAGCAGATGCAAATAGGTCAGCGTACCCAGTTTATTTAACCTATAGGTGGATGATGGTTAATATTTGCGTTCATGCGAAGGTGAACACAGAAGACTCGTTCCGAATTTGAAACCGGACTGTCGATTCCCTCTTGTGCACTGATATTTGGTACCGGATTTTTTTAGAAATACAATTTACCATCAGGACGTAAGCGAGTTTAACCCTCCGCAGATTATCTGCGAATTATCATAGATTAATGGAGATTTGAATTCAAATTTTCTTTCTCTTAGACTGGTTACCAACCAAGGTTAGAGATCTGAGTTTCTGTTTAACCCATGGAGTGGGGTACAGGTTATGGATTCATGCCTTTCTCAGGGGAATTTGTGCGAAAGTGAACACAAGTGACTATGCCAGAATTTGAACTCGAATCGCGGATTTCACTTCCTGCACCGATATCCGTTACATCATCTACACATCCTACCTTTTTTTTTTTTTTTTTTTTTCGTAAAATACGGAGTCAGTCCGACTAGAAGTTCCTAACGAAATCTAGTCTATTCATTGCGTGGATAAATTGAAATTCTATCGAAAGAATATTACTTTTATTTTTCACATTAAATACAATATTGGGACCTAAAACGGTAATGTCCGTTCGGCATCGTTATAAAATAACAAAATTGAATGTTTCATGTTGGTTTTGCTTGATATAAAAAATATCAAATCGTCAGAATTTTTTAGAACAGCTTCCTGTGCTGTTCAGAAACAAACTCTCTCTCTATATATCTATCTATCTATCTAGTTCACTATCTATCAATTTCTCGATAGATATCTATATATTTGTTGTCTGTTCATATATCTCTTTCTCTCTCTCTCTCTCTCTATATATATATATATATATATATATATATATATATATATATATCTATCGATCTATCTCTGTCCAAATGAGATTTTAAACATTCATCTTCAATAATTCAAATGCAATGTTAATCATCTTTTGTCAAATTGAATCTTGTTCTTTTATGGTCCACGCTTTTTCTTTTTAATCTCGGTAATTTAGTGGGTATAATCTGTTTACTTAAGGATAGATAGATAGATAGATAGATAGATAGATAGATAGATAGATAGATAGATAGATAGATAGATAATGTACAGCCTTAGATAGATATATAAATATGAATAGGATGAGATAGATAGATAGATAGATAGATAGATAGATAGATGTACAGCCTTAGATAGATATATAAATATGAATAGGATGAGATAGATAGATAGATAGATAGATAGATAGATAGATAGATAGATAATAATGTACAGCCTTAGATAGATATATAAATATGAATAGGATGAGATAGATAGATAGATAGATAGATAGATAGATAGATAGATAGATAGATATGAGCAGACTGAAATGAACTGATACATTTTCTTTGTCCTTGAGAAATGGTAGCAAACATAACACTCTTTATTTATTAGATGCTTTATTTGAATGTTTGGCAAACATCGGTTGATTGCCAATTGATTCGAACTTTCTAAAATGGCAAATAATAAGGATTTCCTTATCATTGTTTTAATAATTCTGCCAATTTTTATAAATATATGAATACCAAATTGATTTCACATTAAAGTATTAAATGATAAACATTGCATTACATTAGTTCCAATTGCATTAGTATTTATGCTGTAAGTATGAAATTATTGTTGTAAATAAATCAACTAATAAATAAATGGTGTTTAATATTCTTTGTAAATTCTCGAGAACAAAAATATGCACGATTTCATTTTCATATGCTAGGGTTTTATTCCAAATCTAATCATCGCTTTTTAAAACAAGAAACTTTGCCAAATTGAGAACGTAAATAAAAAAGCGGTGTCATCGGAAAAAACGTCCTTTTAACACTCCGTCTTATTGCTGATATGTTTATCCATGTTTGCAAAAAGTGATAAATAGAAAGGACAAGAAAGAAAGAAAGAAAGAAAGAAAAGAAAGAAAGAAAGAGTGATGTTTGAAGATAGATAGATAGATAGATAGATAGATAGATAGATAGATAGATTGAGATAGATAGATAGATACTCTGTTGAGATAGATAGATAGATAGATAGATAGATAGATAGATAGATAGATAGATACTCTATTGAGATAGATAGATAGATAGATAGATAGATAGATAGATAGATAGATAGATAGATAGATAGATAGATAGATACTCTATTGAATAAAGCTATTTATAGTTTCAAGAACATACTTTTAACTTTGAATGCGGTTACTTTGAATAAAGGTACTTAGAATTTGATTAAAATACTTGTAGTTGTAGAAAACGTACTTATAATTTGAACAAATATATTTATCATTTTAATCAAAGTAGTTTTGAGTAAAAGTACTCATAAAGTTGCTGAAAATATCTTATTTAATACTGCTAAAACTATTATTGAGAAAGAAGATTCATATTTGAATAACCTTAGTTAGCTGTTGAAGAAAGGTATGTATATAAATGAGAATAAAATGTAATGTTGACTAAAATCCCATGCCTCTTAAGATGTCCATCTTTCCCCATTACCGATATTGTCACTTTTTCTAGCGACAGAATTGGATATTCCCAACTGCAGAACCTATCTATGGCATAATTTTGAAAGCATGTTTTTCCAATGTCATTTAAAGTAAATGGAACTACAAAAGCGAAAAATCATGAATTAAATATCTTCACTAAATAAAACAGCCTCAAACTTGGACAACTTTCATCATTTTCAATCTGATCATATATATATATATATATATATATATATATATATATATATATATATATATTAACATGAAAAAACAATAAGCAAAAACTAAAAATTCTTGAAGCTATATACATAAAAACAGTTGAAACCTAACCTGAACAACATAAACTATGAAAACTCCACAAATAATTGATAACAGAAGACATTGGTTTATGCCGACGTCTTCCCATACTTAACATTTCTTGTTTTCACTCTCGCGTGGTCATTTGTGATGTCATGGGCCACGGTGCTATTTTCGCTTCCCGCATCTCGTATGCACGAGTATGTCGTTGCTTGGAAATCTTCCATACAAGCAAAAACAAACTATCATTGTTGCTATGTCTGTGTATTGTTTAATTTATTGTAGTTTAATTGTCATCTTTGATGATGGCTTATGTAAGCGGAAAGCTTAGATAGGATTAAAAAAGCATGTATCAATATAGTGATTTTTTTTCGTCTTTCAATGATAATGTTATCAAGCTTATCAGACGACTTGAAAGGAATTTGCTTAAAATAAATAGACAAAACTTTTCTATATTATTCAATGAAACATGCATTAATAAAAAAAATGCTGTATAAATACACAATATATATATATATATATATATATATATATATATATATATATATATATATATATATACACAGGGTGTCTCCCCAAAATTGACATAATTTTAAAAGCAATTATCTTGAAAACTACTAAGTCTAGTTGAACGAAATTGGACAGTTTAGGTGTTGAACATCATAAGTTTATTATGGGAGCGATATCATTAAGTGTTTAATATGTGCAGCGCCTGTGACACGGCACACTTCAAGTCAGTAGTTAAGCTCTTGCCAAACACGCTGTAGCATGTCTCCAGTAACATTCTCCCGTATGAAAGTGATTCTCTGCTTGTGTTCATCATTACTAGCAGGTAGAGGTGGGGAACATAGACCAGTCCCTTCACATATCCGCTTACAGGTCCGCTTACTGCGGCGGTTATTTCATCAGCAAACTGTCTTCATCTTCACCACTCTCGATGAATCACTTTGGCAGATTCTCCTTAAGATAAACAGATATCCTCTTCTTCCATTAAATATAAGATCTTGATCTGTTTCTACACATTCTGGGAAAATTTGAGGTTATTTCAACAACAATTACCAAAATTATTGGCCTGTGAAATGATGTCTAATTTTGGGGGACACCCTATATATATATATATATATATATATATATATATATAGAGAGAGAGAGAGAGAGAGAGAGAGAGAGAGAAGGAGAGAGAGAGAGAGATTTAGTGCATTGGAGCAGCAGATCATTGTTCAAATATATATTGTTAAATATAACAGCCAATTAATGCCTATTATGTTTGATCATGAGGCGTTCTAAGCTTCGTATTGTTGCTTTAATTTCGGGAGAAAATAAAAACAAAAACTGTCAAACATTTGGATAATTTTTATTATGTCCCTTGATCTAAGCTTTTGGCTCACGTGAGCAATCTTCAGTGTGGTTATATGGACATTTCAACAAAGATATTCACCATCAAAGATGATATTCTGTCATGTTTATTTTACGACGATAACGGTCGTAAATTCGTGATTCGGTTCTATGACGTGAGAGAACAAAATATTAACAACAGAACCATATGTTTAAATTCAATGCAATGTGCTGTGATCAGTTGAGTGCTGCTTTGTTTTAATGCAGAGGGCCTCCAATAGATAGATAGATGCTTACTGTCGACTCGCAAAATCCAGCCCTTCACTTAAACTCCCCCCTCCACATCACTGTATTTATCGGTTGTGTGAACGACAGTGGCTCATAAAGCCAGCCATATCTGCATTTCTTGTCACATATTTAACATATCAAATCATACATTCGAGGATACCCATCTACTAGGGCGCGTGCTCAGGCGCGTTTGTGCTTATGACTTGTGAGTTCGTAATAGCACAGCTTCACTGACAAGACTTGGGTAAACCCTTCGTTTGGTTTTCAGGCACTTTCCAAAGGTGCCACACCCTGGGATCAACCCCTCTAGTCTCCTTCCTGACAAATCGACCATGGTGAAATTCGAACCCGTGTCTCAAGTTCAGAATACGAACGTCCTAACCACTCGACCACCTACCCATACATATGTACATACATAGATACATACACTCAAAGATAATGAACAGATTGAGAGAGACTATTTTCAATGTAATAACTGTTAAATGACATGAGAAGAACAGAACTGTCCTTCATACAATTAAATGTTAATAAACAACACATTTTTGTTGTCATTGACACCCTGCACGTCTCATATTTGTGGAAATTCGTCCATGATGATTAAGCAACACTGAGCTGTGTAATAAAAAAATATCATAAAATATAAGTATATCCCCACAAATATAAGTATATCCCCACAAAATATATATATATATATATATATACCCTAAAAATATGCAATAATTATCATATAATTGTCGTAGGAGTTTGTACTGTGCATTTAGAGATTTTAAATCAAATCTGCAATGTTATTGGTCCTGACCTGGCATAACGTGAAAACCATCTGGTTTTTCTATAGATCATTCCCTCTTGGATAATACATCATTCTCTCTCGGTTTATGGCTTTCCCGTAACCTAGAATCTACAAAAATTTAACTGCAACGTTAGTCGCCATCATTTGTCCTCCTGAAATCTGTTCCTCTATTATTTCTCATCATTCATGTCTTATTCTCTTTCACTTCCAGTCACCTTGTGCGTCTTAGTGGCATTATTGCCTTCCTTGGGGTGAAATGATTATCTGTGAATTGTCACGTGTTCTTGGGATAGATAGCGAAGCGATTTTCAGTTGCCTTCTACAAGGTTATGGAATTCAGTTTTCCAGAGTCTTATATTGTTTACAACCCAAGTTTACAAAGTCTAATCTGTGGCTTTTTCTATAAATACTTCCACGCTAATTGTTTTTATCAGCTTTCCTCTTTGGTAGCCAGACTTTACGAATTTAATCGCAGTACCAGATGGGTAGCTAGGTCTCATTATTTTTCAGTTGAAATTACTAAATGTAAGTTCTATGCTAACTTCATATTAATCGTATAAATCTGGTCGGATTATTCTATTATGTATTGAGGGACTCTTGATAAAATACAAAGAATCTGCAATTTTATTGAGCCTAACCTGACATCTCAGCTTCTGTCACTTCTCCACCACCGTAACGTAGCTTCCCTGTGCCTTTTCTATTAATAATTTCATTGTAATTGTTCTGATGAGGTTTCCTATTTGCTACGTAGACTTTATGAATTTAAGCGCAGTACTAGATTGGCGGTAAGGTCTCATCATTTTACATTTGAATTAGCTAGTTCTATGGTAACAGTTTCTTTTTAACACACTTCTCGCTTCAGGTTTTTTACTTTCCGGTTTAAAAATGTAATGTTAATAGTTATCATCTGTCTTCTTTGTTCTCGTTGTTTTGTTGTTTTCGCTACTTAATAACGTTTTCTTTTTCTCAGTAATCCCTTGCGACTTAGTGGCTTTCTTGCCTTGTTTGGGAGAAATGGTTTCAAAAATGTGTCTCCGACATATACTGGAATGAAACCCTGAAATGTTTTCAATGGGTTGCATTTGTATAAGTTAATTCCTTTAACATGAGACTGAAATTTGTCTATATTTCTGAGATGAGGTATTATGTACATTATTTACATTATTCGGACTATTGTCCTCATCTTTGTCACCATATTTATTACAACGTTTCGGCCTTTCAGTATCTGTCTATATATCTGAGATGAGGTATTATGTACATTATTTATATTATTCGGATTATTGTCCTCATTTTTGTTGCCATATTTATCACAATGTAAGCTTTATCCATTGTGCCATATTTCCCTAAGGCACATGGCACAGTGCACATAAAGGCGTTAGTTAGATGCAGTGACATGACCCAAAGAGTCTGAGTTCAATACCCAGTTAAGGCAGTGGAGAACTTTCAGAGGGAAATGAACAGGAGATAACTGATAACTGACATCCATTAAACATGGCACGTGGAACTAGAACAGTCTACCCCAGTGAGCGAAATAAAGGGTTTAGTTCGACATTCCAACCACCTAAAGAAGGCCGGAGTGTACAACTTGCCGAAACGTTGCAATAAATATGGCGACAAAGATGAGGACAATAGTCCGAATAATGTAAATAGAGACTGAAATTGATGACATATTCTGAAAGATAAAATCACTATGCGTTTGGATTGTGAATTTTATATCTATTTACTTTAAAAATGAAAATAGCAAGAAATAAGATACGTTATCATCCTTTTACGCACTTTTATTTCAGTAGAAAGCGCTGTATAAACAGCAAAAAATATGTGACGTTTATGAATATGGTACCATAGCTTCGGTTACTGTTTATAAGTTGTTCGCAAAGTTAAGAAGTGAAAACTAGAAAATATGATACACTTACACACACAAATTATACACACTAACGCTGCTTGAAAAGCCAAATGCACTTGAAGTCTTCTTAACCAATGAATATCAAACAACGTAAAAATAAAAATAACAATTTCTTTTTCTCCGTATCTCATTCTCTGATGAAGTATTAATAAAAGCGAAACATGTTATATTTATAAACGTTTCGTATTTGTCCTTTAAACTATATATATATATATATATATATATATATATATATATATATATATATATATATATATATATTAGATCAAAACATAAAAAATTGCTACACAAATGCAATCCTGTTTCGGTGCGTATTAACACATCTCATTTTAGAAATTGTCTACTCACCAGTTATTTACTAAAGCCTCGCGAAATGTGTTAATACGCATACGGAATAAATGAATATCTAGGAATATGTCCCAATTCTTATAAATATAGTGGAATATACTGTATGTTTATTCAGTGTGATCTTCCACAGTGGGCTTGTCAAACTCTCTGTTTCCGGGCATAGAGGTACCCAGACGAGGCTTTGTCGAAGGGTAGAGCCTCGTCTGGGGTAGGTAGACAGCTACCCGACCCCGTTTTTACGGGGACTACGGAGAATTTTTGCCCGAGCCTACGGACTCAGTTCACGCCTCAGTAATTCGGCCTTGTGCCACATCTGACCACGTGGAGAGGTTAGTGAATATCTTCACTGTGGGATTCACTTGTGATTCACCTTGATTCACTTCTAGCTCATCACTAGCAGTTGATTTACTTACTACACGCCGCTGGCGAATCTTATATGCTGTTTCTGTTGTAAATATTATCGTTCCATTTCCAACCTTCGTTTTACTTATTCTTATTCAGTAACCTTTTCCTAGGTTACAACTATGTAGAAATTTTGGTACAAAAGATCCAGAATGTTCAGTCTGGCCTGCAAACATTCCTGATGACCAAATCGAAAAGTTGATTCAAAATAATTCAGGTCAAACGACAAGGAGAAAAACAAAAATAATCCGCAAAAGATGGAAAACGAATTATATCTCAATATGTTTATAAACTATTGGGACCAAAAATAAAATGTTGGTCATGAAATTTATAGCTTGAGAAAAAAAAGAAACAATCAAACAAACAAACAAACAAAACAAAAATGATTCCAGAAGAATTTAAAATGATAATAGTAATATTATCCGTTTCCCGAGAGGAAACATTTGCCTTTTATTGACCGAGTAACCAGTACTGCTTTTGGGTGAAATTTATCTTTTTCTTAAAACATTCTTTTAAGAAAACAGGTCTCTCAAATCCAATAGCTGTTTTCGCTCTTTCCCATAATTGATAGCGATTTCCTTCCTAGCCTTTTATTTGAAGTAGTGGAAAATGTTAACATCTTGAAAAAAACAAAATGAGACTGAAATTTTACAGAATGAAGACTTCAAAAAAAAAAAAATAATTAAAACTCAAAGAAATTAGCGATTACAAATTTAATGAAACAGATAATTAATCTTAAACTTATTTTGGAGTGAATGATGAAGAAAGATCTTTATCTGAAAATAAACTGTAAAAACTAAGCTGAACGACGATTTTACTTCTCAACAGATGAAAACTATGCCCCCCACCCCGCCCAACACCAAAAAAAAAACAGTTCAATGAATACAAGATATCAGAATAGAAAACATAGATAAAATCGTTGTAAGCTTTTTTATTATATATATATATTTTTTTTTTTTTGCTAAAGTAAATAAATTACCCATGCTCCACAAAAGAAGATCGACACTTGCCTAAGGATCGAAGACTTCTTTGAGAAAAAAGAAAAAAGGGTCCATTGAAATTGTTTTGTTTTTTGGTTAAATTCGAACCCCTTGAAGTGATGTGCAGTGATGTATGACAAATGGAGGCAGAGCGTTTTGAGTGTGCATTGAATACGACTGTCAGTAGGTAAAAAGAATGATTAGTTTTTTGCGTGTTTATTTTCAGCAAGAGAGGGAAAAAAACTGATGCTTCTTATATGGCAAAAGAAACATGTAAAAGTGACACGCGTTTTTGGGGGGGTTATTTTTTGTTTTTTTGTTTTGTTTGATGTTTTTTGTTTTGTATTGTTTTTTTTCCAAGTGTTCAAGAAGGGGTGACTTTGACGACTTCGGGGAAATTAAGTAAAAGAAATACAGAAAAAGTAAATATAAGAAAGAAATACATATGCATGATGCTATTCTATTTATAGATAGATAGATAGATAGATAGATAGATAGATAGATAGATAGGACTACTCTAGACTATAGATAGATAGATAGATAGATAGATAGATAGATAGATAGATATAGATAGTAATGTAAATTATATATATATATATATATATATATATATATATATATATATATATTTTAAGTAATTCATCGAGTCTGAAAGAAAACTCAACAGAATGCAACTTTTTGCAATCTGTTGAGGTTTCTTTTAGACTCGATAAATTACTTAAATACAATTATCAAATCCTCCTAATAATTTCTACCATGAGTATATCATTGCTTGAACCGGCTTCTAATGCTCAAGTTTGAGCAGCTTGGTGATAGTAGTCGTGGCTCCTGGGGACACAGTCCTATGGTTGAGTCTGATTTGTAACCTCTTCATCACCGAGGCCCGTTGGAACAGTTGGTATGATGTTTGCTTGTCAGGGTTTCAATTCTTGGTAGAGGATGCGCGCTGCTGATGAGTCCCAAATATAGGACGAAACGGCCATCCAGTGCTTTCTGTTGAGGTTTCTTTCAGACTCGATAAATTACTTAAATACAATTATCAAATCCTCCTAATAATTTCTATTATATATATATGAAGAGGGTGTGATGTGTGTGTATATATATGAAGAGGGTGTGATGTGTGTGTGTGTGTGTGTGTGTATATATATATATATATATATATATGAAGAGTGTGTGATGTGTGAGTATATAAATATATGAAGTGGGTGTGATAGATAGACGAGGATACAGACTGTTTTTTGTTGCTGCATGTGTCTTATCAACCTTTTATAAATTATTTAATCATGTTCCGAATGGGATGACTTTACATTGCATATGTTCTAAGAACTTCGATGGATTTTATATTTTAATCCGACATCTTTTTATACATTAAAAAGGTTCTATTTTATTGGATAATTTATTTGAAAATTTAGCATTCTTTCCCGTAATTGATGGCGATTTCCTTCCTAGCCTTTTATTTGAAGTAGTGGGAAATATTAACATCTTGAAAAAAAAAAACAAAATGAGACCGAAATTTTACAGAATGAAGACTTCGATAAATCTTAGTTCAAATTTCGCTGAGTGGAATGGATCCGCATAGTTTTATATGGTAATCCATTTCTATACTCCACGAGTAGAAAACCTGAAAGTTACTATATAAAGCTATTGACTTTTCTTACAAGTGGGGATTTTTTTCGTAGAGGCTACGTGTGTTTGCATGGAGATTTTGACTGTGTGAGAAATCTATGAACATTCAGATGTCAGTTTCCCTGGAAAAAAACAATACAGTTATCAATAAGAGTTGAAATTAATGCGTGCAAGATTTGACAACTCTAGCTCCATCCCTTCATCGTCAGCCCACCTTTGTATTATTGTTAATTTTATCTCAACACTTTGGGTTAATACCAGCCTCATTATTACTGCTTTTTTATCAATGCTTTTATTCCATCGTTTTATATGCCAACCCTCTGGTCAAATACACGCATCATTATTTCAATAAATTTGCTTCATCTTGGTCGATACAATCTTCACAGTTTATTGGTTTGGTTTATTTTGTTTTACGGCATAACAACCTCAATGGGTTATTTAATGCCGACAACATTTTTAGGATAGATTCGTATGAATAGAATATGTATTATTTGGTTTAGATTGGTTTGGTTTATTTTGTTTTACGGCATATCAACCTCAATGAGTTATTTAATGCCGACAACATTTTTAAGATAGATTCGTATGAATAGAATATGCATTCTTTGGTTTAGATTGGTTTGGTTTATTTTGTTTTACGGCATATCAACCTCAATGGGTTATTTAATGTCGACAACATTTTTAGGATAGATTCGTATGAATAAAATATGTATTCTTTGGTTTAGATTGGTTTGGTTTATTTTGTTTTACGGCATATCAACCTCAATGGGTTATTTAATGCCGACAACATTTTTAGGATAGATTCGTATGAATAAAACATGTATCATTTGGTTTAGATTGGTTTGGTTGATTTTGTTTTACGGCATATCAACCTCAATGAGTTATTTAATGCCGACAACATTTTTAGGATAGATTCGTATGAATAGAATATGTATTCTTTGGTTTAGATTGATTTGGTTTATTTTGTTTTACGGCATATCAATCTCAATGGGTTATTTAATGCCGACAACATTTTTAGGATAGATTCGTATGAATAAAACATGTATTATTAGGTTTAGATTGGTTTGGTTTATTTTGTTTTACGGCATATCAACCTCAATAGGTTATTTAATGCCGACAACATTATTTATTACTGGTAATATTTTGTTTTGTCAAAAATCTGTTTCTGATAATATTTTTCTTTCAAAATTGTATTGCTTGTAATATTTTTTTTCAAAAATTCATTACTGGTAATAGTTAACTGTTTGCCCATAGCTGGGACCCTGACAGGTGCTACAACCCTGGGTCAGGTTGGACCTGGGAACACCAGCAATTAAGAGATGGTTCCACGCTCCTCAAAACCTCCTGACCAGAGGCCAAGCTGCTGGATGTAGCTTAACGTCTTACCAAAGACGATCAATCTTCACAGACTTCAGTAGCCAATACGTAATCAGAAAAGAAATAACTTGACATGAGAGCTGAACTTACATCCTAAGTTCCAGAAGCCATAATTTCATGGTCTTTATCACTTTGGCCATGCAATTTTCAGGTAGATTTTCAAATCTATCTTCGTTTTGCTATCACATAGCAATAATTTTAGTTTTCTTATGAATTTTGTAAGTCTCAACATATCTAGTAAGAACCGACATTCTGAGATTCCGTTTCGTTAAATTTCATATTCTGATCTACATTTCGCTTACATCCTGGCACCTGAGAGCTGTTCCTCACTCAGTACTTCCTCCATTTTAATTCGTTCAATATTCAGACGCGTTCCATTCCACCATTTCAGACGTTTACAGCTAGAATACACTAAGCTGCATCCACGTTCTTGAATCTCCCCCGTTTCCCCCCATTTACCATATGTACGAAGAAAAGAATCCCGCGGGAATGCTTCCCTGAAAATAACAACCTTAACCTCTCACAAGTCAAAGGTCAATCGTTATTTCTGCCCCTTAACCTCGCAAATCTACCCCCCTACCGCCTCCTCTTTTACTCATGTCACACTTAATTCATCATAACTATTTTAGAGTAACTCGTATGTGTGAGTGTTTTAGTAGATAGTGGCTCGGACTGAGAACTCGGAGGGCCGGGTTCGAATTCCAGTCGGATTTTTTATATTGACTTATGCGCAAATCCACCTTAGGAAAGGTATCTCCCCCAAAGCTATGTGTTAAATAGTAGCATTCCTATCTGGAAGAATATTGTTATTCTCAAAAATTATGATAATCGTAAACATGTTTCGGCTTTAAATAACCCCAAAAGGGTTGATAAGCCATAAAGAACAAATCAATCAGAGTAACTCTACTTTGAGTGACTCTCGAGACTTCTGTTGGGTGAGCTTTAATTTATATAATGTATATAAAAATATAAAACTTTCTGATATTTAGTCTTTGACATCTCTTTGCGAAACCCATAATAAATAAGTAACCTGTTTTTTTTGTTTTTTTTTGGGGGGGGGTTCTCTTTGTTTGCTTTTGGTGGACAGGGTGTTGTATCCTGTTGTTCTGGGGTACAGATTATGGTATACTCTGTGGATAAATCAATAATTTCATGGCCAAATGATGAAAAAAACCTGTTCCATAATCAATATTTATTTTTCATAATCTTCTTGTCTGAAGTGGTTAGCCAGATGAGCTTGCTATCTAATGTGCTTCAATCACTGCGCTAAAGTAAAAGTGTCCATTTCTTATGATATGTACCAGATTATAACAAGATTCCAGGGGTTAGGTCTCCAGTTATTGGAGAGAAAGATCCGAGAAACGCCCCCTCGAAAATCATCAATAAATTAAATAACGTAGATTCCCTGTGCCTTTTTCTATCAATAATTTCATGCTAATTGTTTTAATGAGCTTTCTCTGTGGTCCCTAGACTTTACGAATTTAAGCGCAGTACTAGATTGGTAGCTAGGTCACATTATTTTTTGGTTGAAATTGCTAGATATAGGTTCTATGCTAACTTCTCGCTTGTGAAACTCTCTGCCGGCTTTCCAATCAACCTTGATCTTTTAGTGTTCTCTATCTTTAATAATTATTTTCCTTTTTCTCATATTCTGATACTCTCAGTATTGTTTGTTTCTTAGTGGCTTTATCTCCTTCTTTGGGTTGAAAAATCTATTTTTACGCAACGAATGCTTTGTCAATGCACTTAATGAAACGGTGAATAGTAATAACATAGAACAATTGAAAAATTCCATATCAAAATTCGAGGTCTTGCTACGGGCCTAGTGACCCCCTGACTTTGTAGATTTAAATAGTTATATTTATCAATATATTATTTATTAATATAATATTTCGCTATACCATCTTTCAATTTTCTTTCCCTCTCTCACCCTTATATCTCAGTCTATCCCCACCCGTCTCTTCCCTCTCCCTCCCTCTCTCTCCCCCATCTCTCTCCCCATCTCTATTCTTATCTCTACCTCTCCTCCATCTCTCCCTCCCTCACCCATCTTCTCTCCCTTTCCCTCTCTCCCCATCTCTTTCTCCCTCCTTCTTTCTCTCTCTCTCTTACCCCATCGCTTTCTCCCTCCTTCTTTCTCTCTCTCTCCCCATCTCTTTCTCCCTCTCTCTTTCTCTCACGTCTCTTTCCCTCCCTCTCTATCCTCTCTCCCTCCCTCTCCATCCTCTCTCCCTCCCTCTCCATCTTCTCTGCCTTTCCCTCTCTCTCCATCTCTTTCTCCCTCTCTCTTTCTCTCTCTCTCCCCATCTCTTTCTCCCTCTTTCTTTCTCTCTCTCCCTCTCTCTTTCTCTCTCTCTCCCCATCTTTTTCTCCCTCTCTCTTTCTCTCTCTCCCCATCTCTTTCTCCCTCTCTCTTTCTCTCTCGTCTCTCTCCCTCCTCTCCATCCTCTCTCCCACCCTCTCATCTTCTCTCCCTTTTCCTCTCTCTCCATCTCTTTCTCCCTCCTTCTTTCTCTCTTTCTCCCTCTCCCCATCTCTTTTTCCCTCTCTCTTTCTCCCTCTCTCTTTCTCTCTCTCCCCATCTCTTTCTCCCTCTCTCTTTCTCTCTCGTCTCTCTCCCTCCCTCTCCATCTTCCCTCCCTTTCCCTCTCTCTCCATCTCTTTCTCCCTCCTTCTTTCTCTCTTTCTCCCTCTCTCCCCATCTCTTTCTTTCTCCCTCCCTCTCTCTCTCTCTCTCTTTGTCTTTATTTATATATTTCTGCTCTGTCTCTTTGTCTCTCTCTTTCTTTGTGTCTCTTTCTCTCTCCCTTTCCTTTGTCTTTTTTTTTTAAGAATTTTCCCTTCTTGTATTGTTTCCCTGATTTTCGTCTCCTTTGACCCAAAATATCGGATCTGCCCACTTCGATTTCGATCTGTCACATTCTCACAAAGTTCTTTCTTGTGTATTTGCGAACACAAAAACCTCAAAGCTTCGACTTCCGGCCCCTAATCCTCTCTTGCTAGGCCGACAAAATACATGGTGTTGGAGAGGGTATTGTAAAAGAAAAAGAAAGAAAACAAGCAACTCCGCCAACATCGGTAAGAACTTTCTTTTTCCAGTTTTCCTTTTGTCATCTTCAGTGTTTGCGCTTTTGACTACAAAAAGATCAATGATAAAAACAAACAAACGCGCATGCGCATCTCACGCTTTCCACCCTGAAATCGCCTTAACAAATAAAAATGGCTTCTTTTCCTTTAACTTTTGCTTGAATTACCGTTGTGCCGATTTCAACCGAAACCCTGCAACACTTGATGAACTTTAGTTATTTTGTTCGCCAATTTTAACAAAAAGAGCATACTGACCTTCATTTGTCAAAACTGACAATGGATATACGTCTGATAGTCTCCACAGCATCAACTACTACAACACTTTACTTTATTCTCGACGACCGTAAAGTATATAGAAATGTACGGCTAGAATCTTCTCCTATGTGCCATGACCCTTCAGAACTTTGGTGATTGCGGGTCTCAACAACTTTTCTCCCAAACCCTGCTACGGCATCCATTTACTCAAGCTCTTGCATTAGGCTGTGCATAATAGCACGCTAAATAACTTGGTTGAGAAACTCACAGTCGTTATAACTTTCAAATGTATTCAGGTTTTTGTAGTAGTTGATAAGCTTCCATGAATTTCAAAATGAGTCCTTATTCTATCAATGTGATAATAATAATAATAATAATAATAATAATAATAATAATAATCGTTCTTTTCTTTCCGAAAAAGAAATTGGCAAGTACAATATCTTAGGTATTAGAGGATTTGATGGGTAAATTGTCGTCATTTTATTTTTTTTTTAATTTCGCACATGCGCGTTGTTTGGTTTTGATCTTGTCAACTGCACAGTACAGTAGGTTCATTTGCGCACCATCTGTGAGGAAAAGACCAGAAATTTGGAAAAGGCATGCGGTACTACTTGGCATTCGCGCCAGAAGTACTATACGACCATTTCAGAGTGTTTTAGTGTCAGTCTAACAACAGTACAGAGGATTCGGAAAGATTTGTATGATATATCCAGTCAACTTCATAGTGTTTGGAGTGATCACTAGTGATGGCGAAGTTATGCCTCCATTCATCTTTCCACATGGCCTCAGACTAAACATGGAGGCCTGTATCAAGTACCGCGAGGAGGTAGTGCTGTCCTAGGTCAAGAGGGAGGCTGCTGGAAGAACCTACATCTGGCAACAGGACTCTGCAAAATGCCACACACGCAGGAGGACCCATTCGTGACTCTCAGACAATTTCTGCGACCATATAACCCCTTAAATCTAGCCTCCTAATTCCCAGATTACAACCCCTTCTTGATTATTATGTGTGGGGCGCAGTTGAGCGAGAGGCCAATGAATCTCATTGTAACACCAAAGATGAACTGAAGGTAAGGATTATGGCAGTATTCACTATCTTAAACAAGATGACCGTCCAAAAGAGATTCAGGAGATTTTGAAATCGTCAAGAGGCCGTGGTTGAAGTCAATGACGATTTTATTGAATAAATTTATTTTTTAGTATTTCAAGATATTTTTTGGTAAAATGAGATGTCGGTGTTATTTTCATTTTTGCCTAATTTATTTTGACGACAATTTATCCATCGCACCCTGTAGAAAGTGAAAATGGTCTACTGTCTTATCGAGTTGTTATAATTCTGACTCGAAGACCGAATATACACCTGCTGCCCTGTCAATGTGTACTAGAACATCTAGCTCATCCCCAAACCCGCCCATGTTGTATGACCTTTCCCTCATGCCAAAAAAAGGAACCGCCTTTCTGGTGGGCGATTTCTGACTCAAGATGAAGAAAAGAAAAAGATGAATACGTGGAAGAAGAAGAAGAAGAAGAAGAAGAAGAAGAAGAAGAAGAAGACGAAAAAGAAGAAGAAAAAGAAGAAGAAGATGAACAACAACAAATGAAGCGAAGAAAAGAAAAAAGATGAAGATGAGAAGAAGAAGAAGACGAGAAGATAAAGCCGAGATTAAAAAACAGAAAAAGAAGAGAAAAAGATGAAGATAAGAAAGGTGAAATTGTAAGCAGGTAAAACAATTTCTTTTTCTAATAACAAGAAAGAAAAGAAAAATATTCAAAATCTCTCGTAGGAGACGAAGCAAAAAGAACATGATTAAAATGGAAGAAAAGTCAAAGAAGAAAAAAGGAAGCCGAAATTATGATATCGTTGTGAAAAATAAGACTAGGTATTCATCAAACGCAAGTCTACACGTATCTTAAAAGCATTCCTGAGATCTCCTTCCAGAATTAGACGCAGAAAACAAACACGATGTTTACTAAAAACGTTACCAAAATAATTGCTAGAATTTAATTTCTCCAAATTTCTTTGATGAAGCAATGTCTTTACTATGACATTTTTAATACTTATTCGTTCGTTTTAAAGTTTCTGCCATTTTAAACAAAATGAAAATACTAAACGTAATAATCTTAAATAATCTTAAATTGTCCAAATATCTTACAAAAATATTTTCATTCATCTTCTTTGTGCCGTTTCCCTTCAGATCATTTACAGTCATGGCTCTCCACAATTTCCTCTCCTTTGTAGCTGTTATTAAATGTTGTCTTTTTGTCATCTCTCCAAAACTCTGTTCTGCCATCCATTTACACAGGATTGTTATTTACTTTCCTCTGTGTGCCATAACTCTTCAAAATGTTAGCTCTCATGGCCCATCAGAATTTGCTTTCCTTTTTAGCTCTAGATAATTTCTGCATTTCTATTATTTCTCGTAAACCCCGTTCTGTCATCATCTATTTATACAAGATCGCCAGGTAGATTATGCGTTGTCTTCCTCTGTTTTTTTGTTTGTTTGGTTTTTTTTTTGCCTTCAGTATATCCTGTGAGTATCAAATTTTCTAAGCCCTCTTTCCGCATCATGTGCCCTAAAAATCTTAACTCTTTCTTTCTGTTGTCAAGTATAACTGCCCTTTTTGTTTCCATTTTCTCTAAAAATTTGTCGTTGCCCACATTTTCTCAGCATCCTTCTGTAAAAACACATTTCTGTGGCTCCAAGTCTCTTCTTCATCTCTGAGGCGATTGACCAGCATTTACTGCCATATAGAAGGACAGATATTACACAACATGTCCGTACTCTTTTTTGACTATTTTAATAGTTTTCTTTCATCATATTTTGCTGCTTTTTTTTTAGACCAAATGAAAACAATACATGTAATATTCTTTTGTCGTCCGAGTTTCTCAGCTGGAGCATTTACATTAAAATAAATGTTCCTCTCTTTTCTTTTTATCGTTATTGTTGCTTTTTATCACAACGCTCGGGTCTGTTTCTACACTCCACGATGATTAAAGCAAGTCAAAAGCAAAGACGTAAGCCCCCCACGCGATCTGAATTCATAACTCGTATATTTCGGAGACTGTCACATAACATTATGAAAGATGAAAGGAATAAAAACAGTAAATTATGACAAATGTCAGAAGCTTCCCTTCCAAATCTTCCAGTTTCAAAGTACGCTGCGAAATGGTCCGAGTGTCGGAGAGCCAGAAGGACATGAATAATTGTCATTCGTTTCGTTTCTCTTATCATCGAATGCTGATATCAGGACTGGATAGATGCAATCGACAGAATAGAATAAAATAAAATAAACAGAAAAAGAACTCTGTAAAAGACAAAAAAAAAGGTTCCAGGATTCGTCTCTTCCCGTTCCTAAATAAATTCAGTGCCACTTCGTGCAACCCTTAAATGTTTTTTCCAGAAAGATTTTAATATTCGTTTTGCGTCGTTTCTGACTTCATTGGCATACGACCATATCACCTTGAAACACGGGTTCTCGTACAAGTTAAGCGCGTCCTGGGTAAGACGATAAACTACGTCCAACAGCAAAGTCTCTGATTAAGAAGTTTTGAGAAGCGCGGAACCACCTCTTAATTGCTGTTGCTCCCAGGTCCACGGGGTGATTAGGGTCCCAGCTAAGGGCAAATAGTTGACTGGGGTCAAAACACTATGAAAATCTAAAGATAGGTTTTAATACCACCAATATTTTTGTAAAAAATTATTACCAGCAATAAATGTTTTACCAAAAATTATTAGCGGCAATACATTATTACCAGCAATACAGTTTTGAAGAAAATAAAATATTACCAGTAATACATTTTTTTTTAAATATTACCAGCAATAAATTTTTGAAAAAATTGTTACCAGCAATAAAAATCTTGTCGGCATTAAATAACCCATTGAGGTTGATATGCCGTAAAAAAAAAAAAAAAAAAAATAAGCAACGTCAATCCCGGTCAGTACGTAGATGAGTGACGGCTTGAAAATATTAGGTCCCGTAAGCATGGATGTGCGGGTTGTATAACGGTTCGATTTTTTTTTTAAATCGGAGAGCAGGGTTTCCAATTCGGGTTGGGTTATCTATATCCACTTACGCGCAAATACCCTTGGAAAAAGTACGAATCCACCACTTCTCCCCGCAGATATAGGTTAATTAGTAGGACTTTTATCAACAAATCATTATCATCTCCCCCCTCAAATTATTACAATCCAAAAATATTTCCTGGCTTTTAATAACATGCAAAGGGTGATAAACCGTAAAAAGTAAATCAGTTAACCAATCTGACTTCAATTCTTCCGATCCTAACGTTAAATCACAGACTGCGTCAACGACGGACAATTTTCTTTTTTACTCTCTTTATTTTATGAGAGATAGTATCCGTAGAGCATCATTTATAGGTAGAAGTACAAACAAATGATGATATATATATATATATCCGATAATAAGCCTGTTTGGTTTGCTTTGGTTTGGTTTTATCTATCTATCTATCTATCTATCTATCTATCTATCTATCTATCTATCTCAGTATATATTGGTTTGGCTTGGTTTGTTTTACGGCATATCAACCTCAATATGTTATTTAATGCCGACATGATTTTTATTGCTGTTAATATTTTTTCTTCAGAAATGTATTGCTGGTAAAATGTATTTCTGGTAATAATTTTTAAAAAAAAATGTATTGCTAGCATTAAGACCTATTTTTACACTTTCATACTGTTCTGACCTCAGTTTCGGTGTCAACTATTTTGCCATAGTTAGAACCCTAACAGGTACTAACGGGTCAAGGTGGACCTGGGAACACCAGCAATTAAGAGGTGGTTCCATAATCCTCAAAACCTCCTGATCAGAGGCCTAGATGCCGGATATCGTCTTACCCAGGACGCTAATAAGCCTGAACCAACTCATCAGGAAAGCGATATTGTCATTATACCACACACAAATTTAAACGTGTATTCGACTTTTAAATCGTGCCCTATTTGATAATATTTAGCCATCCTTGGCAACCAGTCTAGGGAAAGAACACACTGAATATTACTAGGAATAGAATCCACAAATTATAGGTAAATATACTGTAGTAGGTTTTGCGAAAAATAAAAAAAAACTTGCATAAAAAAAAAACTTAAGTAAAAATTATGCGAATATTTAGAAAAGATAACGATTGCTTCATTTGACTGAGTTTAAGATTGTAGCATTCTGTGAAGTATCTGCGCAGAAGCTTGATCACAAAATAGCGGTTCTTGCAAAAAACTGACTAAATTGCACTCCCACCTTACAATCTGAACACAATGGTGGTTCAAATCCGTGTACGTAACAAGACAGGTTTTAGTTATAATTGTAGTTGTAGTGGAACCATTAAATGGAGATCGTCTGAACTTTACGCTTGGAAGTAGTTTGATAAAATATCGAAGAGGGTCTGCAGCGTTGCGTTTGTGGGGAAAGAGGCAATAATGTGTAATATATACGCTCATCAGCCGGCAAAAGGCCGCGTAAACGACCTTAAAACATATCAATGCTGGAAAGTGAGAATTGGATAACTTTAGGTTAGATATGGTAACAATGCTTCATGTTTGGTGTCATCTGATTCTTGTAAGGAAAAATCATGGTAGCGAGAGTCTGGTCTAGTCGACAGGTATAATGAATCGACTGTTTTACTGGTATCTTTACAAATGGATCAGATAGATAGATAGATAGATAGATAGATAGATAGATAGATAGATAGATAGATAGAAAGTGACAAGAATGAGATAGATAGATAGATAGATAGATAGATAGATAGATAGATAGATAGATAGATAGTGACAAGAATGAGATAGATTGACAAACAGATAGATATTTAAAAGAATGAGATAGATATTGAAATAGATAGACAGACAGATATTTAAAAGAATGAGATAGATAGATAGATAGATAGATAGATAGATAGATAGATAGTGACAAGAATGAGATAGATAGATTGACAGACAGACAGATAGATATTTAAAAGAATGAGATAGATATTGAAATAGATAGACAGACAGACAGATATTTAAAAGAATGAGATAGATAGATAGATAGATAGATAGATAGATAGATAGATAGATAGATAGATAGATAGAAAGAAAAAAAATGAGAATATTAATTTTTAATTCACGGACAATCGTGCATTCTGTCTTCTTAAAAACCTCCGAAAAACTAAGAAGTTGTTTGCATCCAATGTGTTCCTCGTTTCCACTCGTATTGAAGTCCTGTTATTGAACATACGGCAACAGGGCTTCTCTTACTGTATTCTGTCTTCCCCTTAACTTTTCTTATTGACTTTTTTCTTTACTTTTCTTTTCTTTTAAGCTTTCCTTCATTTTATTAATGTCCCTCTCACTGCTTTATTAAACTTTTCTTTCTCTTTCTATTCTAGGAAAAGAGACCAGTCCCTACAATGCTCGTCTTGTTTCGTTCTCTATTCATTTTCAATTATTTATTTATTTTTTGTCTTCTACCACGCTCTGGAGTAAAGCTGCGTACACATTGGGGTCGTTCACGCGTAAAAATAGCCAGGCACGCGTGTTTTAAACAGCTCCATGCTTGTGATCCGAGAGATACGCATCCAAGCATGGTATACACTGGGACGCACCGGCTGCTTTTGTTCACTCCATCGACTCCGTATGGATTTGCCATGGTTAGGATGAGAGTTCCTGATACGGTGACCAATCCTATCCAAAGCAAAACCCGACCAATATCACAGAAATAACCTAGCGAAACGGAAACATTCTTACAATTTTAAGCTTCCATACTTTTTATTTATATGTGTGTTGGTGCATCGTGTTTTTCCTTTTTTTTCTCTTTTTTTTCATTTTGTTTTTATTTTTTTCGTTCGGAAATTTATCAAAGAAGAGAAATGTAGGTACACTCGACTGCCCACCTCGAAAAAATGGCATCAGGAATATGTGAGTTTATAAGGAAACCGATTTACATCTCGATATACTTTTGCCAAAACAACCTGTTCAAGTATCTGTTATTGACACGTCAAGATGCGAAAAATCCGGAATTAAGGAATCTGTTTATTGACAGGAATATTCACAGAATGAATTGCCTCAAATCTACCTAGGTTATAGAAAAAGTGAACAGTCAAATATAAAAAATCGCACTTCTTATCTATTTGCCATATAACGCATATATATATATATATATATATATATATATATATATATATATATATATATATATATATATATATATATATATATATATATATATATATATATATATATATATATATATATATATATATATATATATATATATATATACAGTTATAGATATATATATAAAGTGAACATTGAAGTCAACACCCAGAGACGACAGACTGTTTCATGCTAGACGCCATCGTCAGGGGTCCTGACAACTGCGTCCAGCATGAAACAGCCGGTCGCTTCTGAGTGTTGACTTCAATGTTCCCTTTATATTTATATTTACATACGCTCTATCTCTGATATTGAGCACTTTATCCCATAAATATAGCACACCTTAAAACTATATTTCTTCATATATATATATGTGTGTGTGTGTGTGTGTGTGTGTGTAGTGTGCTCTCCTGTCGTAAGCAGCTCAGTTCTGAGGAAGAGACTGTTCAGACACCAGCATATATGATTTTATTATAGTGTTGAAGGCTTTGTTCAGTGAAGAGCTGAATACTGAGAAAGACCTGGTACACTACGTGCCACGAGGTCCCCAAAGAACCCTCCGCAGGTTTTGAATTCAAAGTTGTCCGCCTAGTCTAGTTGCCATCCAAGGCTATAGAACCCAGTCTGTCCTGGAGGGAAAAGAAGAGGATTCATACCTTTCCCAAGGGTATTAGCACACAACTGAATGTAATGGATTCGATTGGATTCGAACTCGGCTCTCTGATTCCTCAATCCGAACCGCTATATATATATATATATATATATATATATATATATATATATATAATATGTGAACATTAGATTTAACCACCCTGCAAACATAATAAAGTACTTCTGTAAATGAATAACGTCTTGGTTATGCAGAAACTATTCTAGTAAAATATATTTTCAGGATAAATGAAAGAATATATGAAGAACTTAAAGACAGAGTGTCACAAAATGAAACCTCAAATTAAACAACATATAAATAACAATTCGAGGAAAAGTAAAATATTACTTGATTTAATCCCCTTTTAACATCGAGGTAAAACGTAAAATAGGGAAATTATTTTTCCAGTTACTTACTAAACACTTCCCAAAACATTCACAATTACATAAGATATTCAATAAAAACACAGTTAAATTAAGCTACATCTACACTAGTAATTTAATAATAAATAGACAAAACGCCAGAAATTTCAAAACTAACGCGCAGTGAATTATAGTTAACAAGAGTAATTTGTACAACTGTAGAAATAAGAATTGATGTCCATTAGATGGAGCTTGTAAAACCGAAACAATCATACTTATTATAAAACCCAGAGTGTGTGTGTGTGTGTGTGTGTGTGTGTGTGTGTGTGTGTGTGTGTGTGTGTGTGTGTGTGTCTGTACGTTTATATAATGGATCGGATTTCCTACATTTTCAACCGATTTCAACAAAACTTTACAGGACTGCGTAAAATTACCTTGCGGTGGTTCTGACAGAACCAAAATTAGAAAAAACAAATTGTTTTTGCACGAAATCAATTTGAAAACACGATTAAGAGGCATCGCGAGAACGGAAGGGGACAACTCATATCGAGTTATACTTATTATAAAACCCAGATTGTGTGTGTGTGTGTGTGTGTGTGTGTGTGTGTGTCTGTACGTTTATATAATGGATCGGATTTCCTACATTTTTCAACCGATTTCAACAAAACTTTACAGGACTGCGTAAAATTACCTTGCGGTGGTTCTGACAGAACCAAAAATTGGAAAAACACAATTGTTTTTGCACGAAATCAATTTGAAAACACGTTTAAGAGTCATCGCGAGAACGGAAGGGGGACAACTCATATCGAGTTATACTTATTATAAAACCCAGGTTGTGTGTGTGTGTGTGTGTGTGTGTGTGTGTGTGTGTGTGTGTTCGTTTATATATGGGATCAGATTTCCTACATTTTTCAACCGATTTCAACAAAACTTCACTTTTTTTTGGCAGGTAGTGTTTCTTATTGTCTTGCACACTTTTTTTTATTTTTCATTCAGAATGCTTTAAAAATTCCATTTACAAGGCAATTGTTTATAATAAAATTCTATTCAATCTGTAGACTCATAACGATTGAAAACAATGTTTTTGTTTGAGATTGGGTTTGACCAATTCGTAAAAAAAAAAAAAATAATAATTAAGACATGCGTGTCCGTCAACCTTAAACAATAATCTTTGTCAATTTTATTTTTCAGTCTTTATGATGGTCGATACTTGATCTATCTCTTACTGTTACATCCCCGGGCAACGCCGGGCTCTACTGCTAGTAATCTATAAAGCAGAAGTAACGAATATTAATGGCCGGAATAACACATAGGATGCACTGAACATCTTTCAAATGTAGGTGGTACAATCATAGGTCGTCATTCAAGCTAGTAAGTCTTAGGAAATCTACCAAACTTGATGACCATGTGTAGAATTTAAAAGAAAAACAATATTTTAAGATGGAAATTTTTTAAAAGTCAAAGACTTTTAAGAACCACAACAATATTTGCAAAATCTGCCAAGTGGAAAAATTAGCAGTTTATGACATTTTCCTTTTGAACCAAAAATCCAAAGTCTTGAGTCCTTGCTTACATATTAAGAAATTCCTCATAAGCACAAATGAGGCTGGATAAAAAAATAAAATGTACATGTCAATTAGCGCCCCACCAATACTTTTATAATACCCTTACTTTTCGTCGTCTTCTTCTTCTTCTTCTTCTTCTTCTTCTTCTTCTTCTATCCTCCGCCCCTTTCTATTACAACCAACGCTGTGTGTTTGTTTATTAATTTAAATAAGCAATATAGACACCATTATTTTTTTTTTTATTTAATAAATTGCTGGGATGTCAATTGATAATAATTCCCGGAGGAAACCAAGGGAGCGGATCCAAATGGGCGTCTGATTTTTAATGCTTTATATATATATATATATATATATATATATATATATATATATGTGTGGGGGGGTGTATATTTATGTATATATAAGTATATAGATTTCGATGGGTAAATTGTTGCCATTATGTTTTTAATTGCGCGCATGCGCGTTGTTTTATTTTAGATTTTGTCGACAGTGCAGTATGGTAGGATCAGTTGATATATATCTGTGAGAAAAAGAGGATCATCACGCAATTCATTCTGCCAGAAATTTAGGAAAGCATTTCGCACCGGCAGCTTCAATAACAATATTACAGTGTGGGTGTCAATCTGGGGACAGTGCAGAGGCTTCGGAAAGTCTTGGATGAGTCGAATAGTAATTATGAAAATACTACAGATCTCTGCTCGTTCTGATAAGAAATGAACTCCCCAATGTGTTGGTGAGGGCCTCAGACTCAACACGAAGGCATACATCAAGTGCCTTGATGAGGTACTGCTCCCCTGGGTCAAGAGGGTGGCTGCCGGAAGACCCCTGTATCTGGCAACAGAACTCTGCACCATGCCACACAAGCAGGAAAATCCAGTAATCACTGTCAGACAATTTCTTCGATCACATCACCCCTTACATCTGACCACCTAACTCCATAGACTGCAGCCCTTTGTTTCTTATGTGTGGAGAGCTGAGTTGAGCTCTTTATATATATATATATATATATATATATATATGTGTGTGTGTGTGTGTGTGTGTGTGTGTGTGTGTGTGTGTGTGTGTGTGTGTATATATATATATATATATATATATATATATATATATATATATATATATATATATATATATATATATATATCTATATACATATACTGACGGAGCCCATTTTTTTAATTGTCTTAAAATAATTAAAATTATAACTGTTGCACTTTGTCCATTTCATAATGTATGACGTCATTTGTTTACATTTGGATACGCATTGAGCAGATATGAATGAATGAGATAAAATCATGGAGAATTTTTTTTAAAAACAGTAAAATCGACCTTGCCGAACGCTTCACTGTGGCCCAAAGGTTTAGGCACGTCAGGCTATATGACGGTTCCGTATAGGATAGAGGTTCGATTCCTGTCGGACGACGTATATTTTCTATGAAAACTTCTCGGACATTCAGGCCGGTGAATGTTGTTAATACTGTTTATTATAAAGAGAGCATTTACTTAAATATTTGTATCTATAAAAAGAACGTTTAAACATAAAAAATGTCTTAAACATAGATAGATAGAGATAGATGTGAATACATCTATTTTCGAAGTAAAAGTCTCTACTGGCATCTAGGTAGATGTTGATACCGAATTGCATGAATATTGGTAACAAGCTGCAAATATTCTTTTTCACAAGATTGGTTATTGAAAGCAAAAGCGAAATAAATCGTAAAGGTCGCATTCGTTCAGTTGAATTCATTCGTATTTGCTTCTTGGAAATTCAGTCTGTATTCAGTCGATAGGCGTCGAAAGCCGAGAGTATTCCATCCGCCTGGCTGGCGTCTACAAGCTCACAGCACAGCCGACGATCGCCAACTGACCCTTGCAAAAGAAAAGATACTATAGTGTACAGTTGATTCTGAAGGTGGAAAGATGTTTTTAGTTTTATTTTTTATCCAGGCATAAGAAAAGAAACATACGCGTGCCAAATTGGGCCAATCTCTAAGTAGTTGATTTGTAGATATCAGATGAAGAGAAAAAAATGAACTATTATTGTATCAGCAAGAATGAGGAACGCGCACGGAAACTAAGAAGAAAGAAAGAGAAAAAAGTAAAGAATAAATAAATTCAAAGGAATTCACAGAATTTAAAATGTTAATATTAGCCGTTTTCCTGTAAGGAGATATTTGGCATTCATTGACCTAGCCAGGATTTATGATTAGAGAAAGAGGAACGGGGGCGGATAATAAGAAAGAAAGAAAGAAAGAAAGAAAGAAAGAAAGAAAGAAAGAAAGAAAAAAGAAATAAAGAAAGAAAGAAAGAAAGAAATGGAAAAAGAGAGGGTCGACGAGGAATAAAAGGAATTAAAATCAAGAAGAAGAAAAAGAAGAAGAATTGTAAAAAAATCAATGAAGAGAATGAGAAGAAAAAAGAATTAGCAAATAGAAGAAAAATTATTTGGAAGGGAAGGAGAAAAAATAAATGAAAATTAAATGGCGGGAAAATAGAAGAGAACAAACGTGGAAGAAAAAAAGAAGAAAAGAAATGAATAGCGAAAAGTAGAAGAAGTAAAATAATATGTAAGGGAAGAGAGAGAGAAGGGGAGGGAAAAAGAGAGAGAAAGAGAAAAGAAAAAAAGGAAAAATTGGGAGGGGAATGAAGAGTTTAAAACGAAATGAAAATGAGGAGATAAGGCGAAAAAGAGAGAGTCGATGAGAAAGTAAAAAAATAGAAAAAAAGGCGCGTAGAGGAAAACGAAAAAGAAGTATAGTGTGAAGAACGGAAATGAATGAAATGGCATTAGATAAAGAGAAGAAGAGGAAGAAGAGGAAGGACGAGTAGAAGAGAAGATGAAGAAGAATGGGAATAAATGATAAAGAAGATGAATGAGAAAAAAGAAGAACGAGAAGAGATGACGAAGAAGAATGAGAAAACAGGAGCAGCAGCAGAAGAATGAAAAGAAGAACAAAGAGAAGCATCGGTGATGGAAAAGAATGAGAAAAAGTAGAAGAATTGGAAAAGGAAAAAAGGAAAAAGAGAAAAAGATTGAGAAGAGAAGATGAAAAAGAATAACGAGATGAATAGAAGCGAAGAAGAATGAAGAAAAGAAAAATAGATGACGATGGAAAAAGAAAGGGAAATAAAAAGAAAAAAAAGAAGAAAAAGAAAAAGAAGGATGAAAAAATAAATGATAAAGTCGAATGAAATAAATAAAGAGAAGAAAAGTAAGAAGAGGAAGAAGAAGAATGATAAATATAAAAGGCAGAAGAATTGATAAGGAATTAGAACGAGAAAAAGATGAAGAAGAGTGAGAAAAAGAGAAGATGAAAAATGAGAAAAAGAAGGAGCAGAAGAAAAAGAAGAAAAAAGAGAAGAATAGGTAAGGAATAAAAAAGAAAAAAAATCCGTACATTTTATGTTAAGACTGTGCTCATCAATAATAAATCCAGGCAGATTTCATAGTTTTCTCATGATCGCGTCGCTGTAAAGTTTGAATAAATCCTTGTCGTACACCTTTTTTTTATATCTGTGTATTTAATTAATTTCCCTGTGATTTGCTTTCAGTATAATTTTTGAATTATTCTAATATCTTTCAAGCTAAATCAAGCTTCAGTAGCAGTTCAAATAGTTCTGAACAACATTCACTCCCCTGCCTGGATAAAGTTCAAATCCGTCATACGATGGCTGAAATTTTGCTTCTTTCCCAAAGACTGACCGTTGAAATCATGTGGCTACTCTATCGCTATTTCCATAGCAAATGTTCAGATGAGCCCCATTCTTTATTTCCTCCAATTCTGACTTTTACAGTGGAGACGTGCAGTGCTACTTCCACGGAGTCTACTTCAAGTCCCTGGTTAGCCTCTTCGAGTCTCCGGTTAACCCTTTCAAATCTCTTGTTAATCCCAAATATCTGGTTAATTTCTTCCAGTGTCGGGGTAACCTTTTCAAGTCTCGCGTTAACATCTACAAGTCTCGGGTTAATCCCTTCAAGTTTCGGGTTAACCTCTTCGAGTCTCGAGATAACCTCTTCAAGTCTCCGGTTAACATCTTCGAATCTCGTGTTAACTTCTACAAGTTCTGGGTTACCTTCTTCGAGTCTCAGGTTAACCCCCTTCTGATCTCGTGTCAACCCAATCGAATCTCGGGTAAACATCCATTTACTTTTGTGAGGGAAGACATATTTTTCACCCTGCAAACATTTTTTCCATAAACTCAGCTTTCCAAGTCTGTATCAATATTTACATGGCATTATAAGTCCATTCTTTATATCCACGAGTTCGGGTTTCTTATAGGTAGGATACGCCATGCCACTTCCAAAGAATCGAATCATCCTAATTTCGCCCGTGTTCTAAATGTACGCAGAAACTTCCACTCAGTCATATTCTTGTCAAGACTGATACTTTCTGGAACAGACTTCCGTGAGGATGCTCCTTTTAACTATTCAGTTTTAACCTCATCAAGTTAGGGTCATTTCTTATCCATCCTCTTTATCATCGCTGAAAACCTGTCACTACTATATCGCTATTGTCATAGGAAATTCTCAGATGAACTTCATTCTATAGTGCCACAAGGACATACATTTAAAGCTAAGATACGCAATGATACTTCCACGGAGTCGAGTCACACTCATTTCCCTCGTGTGAAAGTGAAGTTCCGCTTAAAGAGCTTTTTCATTCTGAAGTTAAGGGTTAATTATTATCCATCCTCCTCATGCTCAGAATCTTCGCTTTCTACTACCTTCTCTTCTATTTATATCACACACACCATGTTAACAATAACACTCTACCTTGAGAGGCTCTCTAGCATTTTATTCATCGTCATCCTCATCTACAGTCCTATGACCGGGTGTGGTCATAAGGTGGCGGCGCAGATGATCACCTGATTATTTCACTCCATATATATCGGATGAAATTCGGAAAAGTATTAATTCAGTCTTAGACAAGTCTACCTGACGGAGCCCATCCCACTCCAGGTCAGGCTATAAGTGATGGCCTTCGACTTGAATACTTGTCTTGATCCTGGATACATGACCGGTGATTCCATCGAGGGAACCCTCCGCTTTGGCCGTTTACTTCTGATTTGGAAACCCTCCGACCAGCAGTGTTGTTTCATCACTGCACAGGTTTTATGCATAGCGCTATGGAACCCAGGATCCGCGCTGCTGTGCCAAATTGGCCATCTACTCCAGTAGAAGGTCGATCGGCTCATTGACAGGTTCGTTTTTATCCTGAGGGGTGTCTAATCTACCCTCTCACCAGAAAAGCCTGGTGATGTGACGTCACCCTGGGCCTCTCCCGTGCTATCCTGTGACGTTATAAACCATGGCTGATTCGGATGGAAATCTGTTTAGATTCGGTATCAGCTTTGTCGTTCCCAGCTCGCCTCCAACGTCTGGTTACCGAAGTAACTGCTTTGATTTCTAGTCTAACCTACCCACGTTGTTATTTGATCTTAGGTAGACGAAATCAATCAGTCGTCGGGCCGTAGTGCACGACGAATTCGAGCAAAGGTGATACCGCACAAGTATATGTAAAAGAAAATAAAGTAACAACTCGAAAGATTCAAATGTGTTAAAAAAAAGAATAACAAATATTTTTATATCTGGTTGCTGAATACAGGACTGAGTCTTTCTCCCAAACCGCTTCTATGGATACGTGACATTTTGCGTTTCTTAGGCGAGTCTTAATATCTTAAGTTGTTTTTCAATAAACTGGTTTTTGGTATCTTCAGGCGATATTCGTAAAACTTGTTTTGGTGGTGTGAGTCTAAGTCGTTCTTCAAAAAAAGAAGAATTGTTTTTGGTTAGAAGTCTAAGTCGGAATGCGTAGAATCTTTCAGTCAGCTCCTGCGATGCTGCTCTCCGAGCTCACAGCTTAACTCTGTGACTCCAACTGTGACTGCTTCTGCATCTACCCAACTGTTACTGTCTTCCTAACTCTGGGGACGTTCGTTTATATTGACGCCGACCAAAACCGGGTGGGAGCGTGTCGTGGTTTGGGTTCCTCGATAATTTCAAATCCGTAATAAGGATTTTTTTGTTTTCGGACAGGAAAATTTATCACTTCCCATTTTTGGAAGTCAATTACTTTCTGTTTTAGAGGGGTTCTTAAGGGAATTGTCCTCCGAAATTCTTCCTTTCTCATATTGGTATCTCACACCAATCCCCTCAGAGGCGTCAACAGGTTTCCCTTCTTTCTCATATGTTCACCTTCGCCCATCGCTCACGCCACCATTCAGCCAATGAACGCTCGGCAGCGTGGGTGTGACTAGACTGGCCTCAGTTTACAATTATCGCCCAAAGAAAAAAATTATCTTCCTTTTTCTTTTCTTTTTTTTCCTCGACTATAACCCCACGACACGTAACGTGGTGATTAAATCCCTATCTTAACTGAATGTCATCTGGGATCCATCAACGAGATTTTCGCCAAGTGATTATCTGGGTGGTCAAGTGAATCTCCCTCAACGTCTTCCTACTTCTGTTGCCAACAGTCTGTCCAGGTAACAAACTTTTATCATGGCAAGATCTGGGCATAAAACAGGTGGTTCCCTTCCAAAACCAAACGATATCTCCGAAAGATAGTTAATGGTTAATTCTTTTCCTTTTTCTCTTCTTCCTTCCTTTTTCTTTGGGGTGGTCTCAGCTGATCCTTTTCTCGGTCGCATGCTCGACCTAATTCTGATTATCTTCTAGCATTCCGCTTTGTAAGCCACTTGACCAATTTGAAATTTTTATTATTGCCATGGGCAGATTGCTATCTTTTATTCGCCGCGTCATGGCATAAATTAATTCCGACAGATCCGAGATCTCACGAATTTCCTATCTTCTGCGAAAAAAAAATACTTTTCTTCGCAAATGAAAATAAAATCTTTACCACTTTTCTTTTGTTAAAAAAAATAACATCGCTCAGTATGTCTTTCGTGATAGCTTCTTCTCGCCTTAATTATTTCTCGCTTTTAATTTTCACGCTTAATTAATTAGCCAAACGTTAAATAGTGTCACAGTGGTGTGAACAAGTTTCATCGACGATTACCCGATTGTGTGGCATGTAATAATGAGTTACATGGTACATGAATAGAATGACTAGATATAAAGTTTTGTATAGGGTGATTATTATTATTATCATTATTAAAATTCTAAAACCTTGATGATAATAATAATAATAATAATAATAATAATAATAAGAAGAAGAAGAAGAAGAAGAAGAAGAAGAAGAAGAAGAAGAAGAAGAAATTGGTACGAATACCACCCAGACCCGGTTACGGAGATACCACCTGTTACAATTTTCTGGGACTACGCAATATATACAGACAGAATAATTAAAGCTAATCGCCCAGACATTGTTATTAGAGACCGCAAACAAAACAAATTGCCTCCTTATTGATATATGGCAGTCCCTGCAGACTGTAATGTATCTTTGAGGACCTTGAAATCGAAATCTCAAAATGTGGTACATGGGAACATCAACAATCACTGTTTTAGTTGGAGCCCTCGTATTGGTTGGAAAAGATTCCAGTAGATTCAGTGAAGGAATTCCTGGAAGTCCATGCCTTAAAGAAATACAAAACATTGTTCTCACGAGTACAGTCCACATCTTACGAAGGTCTTTATCTGTGCAAAATATGTCCGTCGCTTTTTTTTTTTTTTTCTTTGTTTCAGTCGGTCAGTGGAATATGTCATGATGCCATTTCTAACCTTAGGTCTCTGGGCGGGACCCGAAAAGAAATGTGTAAATACCAGAAATCAAAGAAAATAAAAATAAAAATAATAATACTACTAATAATAATAGTAATAATAATGATAATCTACAACAAGTAATTAAGTTCCATTATTTCCATTAGTCTAAATCCTATCCACATCTCTATTGTCATATTCAACAAACATAGCAGACTCGAGAAATGAGTCCACGTAAAGACACGAAAAGAACCAATATATATGTACAAATAAATGATACGTCTATTGTACATGCGTTTCCTAAAAGGAAAGTGCGTTCTCCGCAAGAAATTTACATGTTTATGAATAAGCGGATGAGGTGGGAAGAGTGTGATAAAACATATCGCCGAATATTTATAGTCCGGAGAGCGTTTCCTAGTAGCGTTTTCGAAAACCTTTAAGATGGGTTCTTCGGAATGTTGCAAACTTAACATCAGGAATGACAATAAGGAGAATCTGATACTCACAGGTCGAATAGAGAGAACGTGAGACAAGGGAAAACAACGCGTGACATACCTGGCGGGCTTAAGCCAGTGGATGATAGAACGTGGTTTGGGTGGGAGGAAGCAGATGGAAGGAATTTGTTGAGAGCTGCAAGGGTATGAGGGAGGTGGAGATCCGTGATCGCCTACGTCCTGAAAGGACATGGCACATAAAAGAAAAACCTGACATAGCTATAAATAACTGCATTTGGACCCACAATTATTTCTACCCAATAACCTCTAGAATAATTTGAAGCATAAACGTTACCACGCACGATGTAATCGTTTCGGATAATACAGCAGACCTTGCTACTCATAATGCACCACTGACTACTGATATATAAATGTAAAAGAACTTGTGTAGAATCTTCTAGTAAGAATTGGGATGTTTATTTCTCAAGGCGTTGTCATTTCAGAACAAAACGAGAAAAAAATAACATCAGCGCCATTTGATAAAACACCTGAAAAGATCACTTCCTATTCAAAGTTTCTGAAATGCAGTGAATCCTTACTCCAAGCGAACATATCATTTTCCCCCTCCCTATTTCTACTTACGATTCGGCTTTCGTATTATCACCGAGCCCAGGGGTCACTTTCTGTTTTTGGTATTCTTTTATGGTTTCACGTTTACTTTCTTTCTTTTTTCAATTTATGGAGTTCCACGTTACTGATGGCTTTTCACAAGTACTGTTTAGATTTGAAAGGAAAAAAAAAAGGAAAAAATAGATAATAGTTTCTGTACGGTCCTGAAAAGAAAAAATAAATGTATTTTTCCAAACTTCATTGCCTGCCTTTTTTCTCTATAATGAGTTACATGGTACATGAATAGAATGACTAGATATAAAGTTTTGTATAGGGTGATTATTATTATTATCATTATTAAAATTCTAAAACCTTGATGATAATAATAATAATAATAATAATAATAATAATAAGAAGAAGAAGAAGAAGAAGAAGAAGAAGAAGAAGAAGAAATTGGTACGAATACCACCCAGACCCGGTTACGGAGATACCACCTGTTACAATTTTCTGGGACTACGCAATATATACAGACAGAATAATTAAAGCTAATCGCCCAGACATTGTTATTAGAGACCGCAAACAAAACAAATTGCCTCCTTATTGATATGGCAGTCCCTGCAGACTGTAATGTATCTTTGAGGACCTTGAAATCGAAATCTCAAAAATGTGGTACATGGGAACATCAACAACCACTGTTTTAGTTGGAGCCCTCGTATTGGTTGGAAAAGATTCCAGTAGATTCAGTGAAGGAATTCCTGGAAGTCCATGCCTTAAAGAAATACAAAACATTGTTCTCACGAGTACAGTCCACATCTTACGAAGGTCTTTATCTGTGCAAAATATGTCCGTCGCTTTTTTTTTTTTTTTCTTTGTTTCAGTCGGTCAGTGGAATATGTCATGATGCCATTTCTAACCTTAGGTCTCTGGGCGGGACCCGAAAAGAAATGTGTAAATACCAGAAATCAAAGGAAATAAAATAATTATAATAACAATTACACTGTACACAGACAAAAAAAAATCAAATCCAATCACCCATATATCATGATGAAAGACAACAAAAAAGAATACTCTCTTAGTGACATGACATTTCCCACAATATATCTTTTAAGATCTTTAAAAAAAAAACTATCAAAATACAGGGATCTTGTAGTAGAAATCTCAAAAATATGGCACACGAGGACAACAATAAGTTCTAGTTAGAGCCTTCGGATTGATTGGAAAAGGTTCCGATAGAATTATTGAAGATCTCCCGATAGCCAATACGTTAAAGAAATGTAACAAAAAATGGACAGAAAATTACAGTTCACAGAATACGAATAGCTTTATCTATGAAAAATGTATGTGGGCTGTTTTTTTCATTGTTTTCTTTTTTTTTTACAAAAATGTTCAATGGAAAATCCCAATTCTGGCTTTAGATCTCTGGCTGGGACCCGGAAAGAATTATGTGTATACAACAAGCATCGAAGAAAATAATAATAATAATAATAATAATAATAGAGAAGTGTGCGATTTCGACTGTAAAAAGATGGGACCTTACCGCCAATCTAGTACTGTGCTTAAACTCATAAAGTCAAGGTACAATTTCTTAAGGAGCTCAATTTAAGAAAAGAAAAAGAAAAGATAGTCTTTAACAATGCTTCATGAATATATCTGTCTTCTTCAAGTTGTGTCCAAAAATTACATACAAGTATAAAAAAATATTTTATAAAACGTGTTTGTACAAACGTCACTTGTCTTAAGAAAGACAATTGTATTGATAACGCGACGAAACGAATTTAAGTTTCTGTTAATTGATTAGCCTGCAAGAGTAATTGATCAAATCGTTTATACTTCTGTTAATTTGTTCATTTGCGTTGGGACGTCAGTAACGAAAGAAAAGAAAGTAAATAATATTTATAATAATAGTTAAGAGAATTGCGCGATTTAAGAAAAGAAATGAAGAATAAAGCGTTTGACAATGTTAAACAATATTTCAACAGAATATCTGTCTTCTGTTAGTTGAGTAACACTATGAGTCAAGTTAATTCTATTACAAAATTCAAAGAGAAACATTACAATTTCTACATAGAGTGGCAATTGTACTGATTTCCATTGTATTTACGCCGCCAAATGGACCAAATATATTTTGATTTACAATGGGTTGCACAACGGAAAATTAAATAGCTTCAATGGCTACGAGTATGACACAACATTAAACATCAACGGAACTTGGAGAACATTTTATTACAAACGACTTATATCTTCATTAAAATCGACAAACATCTGAAGGTGCATATTCTGAAAAATATTCCCTCTACCGACCTTTCGACACTTAAAACGCATGTGGGTGGTTACCTAAGCAAAGTACTAACTACACGGCCCGGGTGGAGGGAATAAAGAGAATGACAGGAGAGTTCCATAAAATTTATACAGTGTAACCCGGATATAAGAGACCCGGATATAAGAGAAACTCGGATATAAGAGAAACCCGGATATAAGAGAGATTTTCTCTGGTCCCAAATTAGAGCCTGTGTTAATGTATATAAAATAGACCAAACCCGGATATAAGAGAAACCCGGATATAAGAGACTTCTTCTCCGGTCCCGACAACTCTCTTATATCCGGGTTACACTGTATTAAACCGTTTCATTAATTCCTCTTAGTAGCTAATCAACTAACGGAAAATTCAAAGATAAACAAGATCCACCACCATTATTACGAGCGTTTCATTCGTTTTGACGCGTTCATTATCAGGACGGCAGTTTTTGTTTTTTTTTTTTGTTTGTTTGTTTGTTTTTCATTACAAGACAAGTAGGTAGCTTGGTTGATCTGATCGATGAGTTTGAACTCGTCGATAGATAACAGAGTCGATGACTCCGGGAGGAAGATGTAGACGTGGACACGTATTTAGCCGTCTACCCAGGTATCCATCTACTGGGATAGAATGTTAGTCAGAAGGGCCGATGTAGATCTGTTAGACTGTCCCACGTTCCACTGGTGAGGTTATTCGGACGACAAACTTTTCTGGGCCCGGGTGGGGTTAGACATTAGGCCTAGAATAGCAGGCTACTGGATGTTCAATATGTCTTTACTGGACAAGCAGAACTTCCGGCAACATCTGATTAGTGTATTGCAGCGGGAACTAGGGGAGGCAGTTATCGGAATTATGTGGTCGAAGAGGCTTAAGGATAAAATTTGATACTTCACCACCGAATATCGCCAGCGGCTCGCACTAGACAAGTCTAACTAGGTGAAAACTCTTAAGGATAGACTTGACCGGTGTCTGGAGGAATTCCCTGGGGATAAAGCTAGGTAGAGAGGCCCTATGCCTAGACATAAGTTAAGATGTCTGGCGAAGCCTTGAATATGGGAGCAGAATTGCACAAGGAAGAGATCCATCGAGGTTCTGATCGTTATTTGAGAGATTGATTCTGTGGAGGGGTGTACTCTGAGGTAGACCGATGTCATGTGTGAGGTGTTTCGGCGGCATTTCGAGTGCCGGTTTACCAGGGTGCCTGGTCTCTGAAGCGTTTCACAGCAATTAGGCTGACTTTCCTAGGTTTTCACCGACTGAAACGGCTAGGCATGAGATTAGGATCACAGAAGACAAAGTTTAAGTGGCATTGAAGAGTGTCGACAGTGGTAAGTCTCCGGAACTTGATGGTTTATACTATGAATTCTACTTGTGGCTGTCGCACATCTTTGTTCCGATTTTGACTGACGTGTTCAAGAACTGGTTCCGCCAGGGGGCCGTCCCCAACAGGATCTCCAGGGGTGTTATCACGTAGTTCAAAAAGAACAATGGTGTTGGGGTGTAGATAATTACGGGACCCTAACTCTACTAAATACAAAGGTTACGATTTTGGCCAAGATTCTGTCGGAGCGTTTGCAGTCAGTTGCCAAGGAAGACTAGCGCTGTGAGGGGCCGAACAATTCAGAGCAACCTGCATCTGATCCGCACGATCCTAGAGGGTGTATAAGACGAGGAGCAATCCGCGCTGATCAATATGGATCAGTCCAAGTCATTTGATAGGGTCGATCATCGGTACCTGGCTACTGTCCTACAGGCCGGCTGATTCGAACCCAATTTCAACCGGTGGATTAGCATTCTGTATCGCTTCCCCAGTGCCTTTCCGCTGCCTTGGTCGATTCATCAAGTTTGCCCGCTGTTATCCCTAATTTACGCTTTGGCGTTGGAGCCTCTCCTTTGCTGGCTGAGGGACAGGTCGTGTAGTCCGGCTCTACGTGGAATCACAGTCCCTGGTGGGGATCCAGACCTAGTTTCCGCGTACGCCGATGACGTGTCCACTTTCGTGTCGTCCCAAAACGACATTGAGTTGGTGATAAAGGCATTTGAACGGTACTAACATGTCAAGGAGGCCAAGATTAACCGCGACAAATCTTCAGGTTTCAGGTTAGGTGCCTAGAAGGGGATCGATCTTCCGGAGCCATTCTTGGAGTGTGGTCAGAAGTACAGGCAAAGGTCGTCACGTCGGTCGAAATTTGGCGCCGAAGGCAGTTGTCCTTGAAGGGTAGGACTTAGGCGTATCCCACTCTTTCCTCTCATCCTTTACCGACGTAAGGAACGTAAGAAGGTGATCGAGCGCTTGCTCTCCTTCCTCTTGTGGGGTGATCGCAAGTATCAGGTCGACAGAGATGTCTGTGCTCAACGTCCATATTAGTAGGGCCTAATAATGCCACACTTGGCGAGTCACCGACACGCCTAGAGGTTAGCTTTCCTACTCTGCGCGTTCATAGAGGATTCGATCTTGAAGGAGAATGTGAAGGCCGCATTCTCTCACCTTACCATCACTCCTCCTTTTTCTGGGGCTGAGTGCCGTCGTAGGCCCCGGGTTCAGTTGGATTTCCTCCTCGAGTGTCGTTATATGTGGCTTGTCGGATTTGACTGACTGTCATCGGTGTGTCCTTGGCTTAAAGAAAACGGTTTCGCACGCCTTTTACCATTGTGCTCTGGTGCGGTCTCTCTGGGGGCATGTTGGCGAGTAGACGGCTCGTAGCGCTCTCGAAAAGCTCGGGTTCATTGATCGCGCATACGCGTGTAACAATGTGTCGCCTCCGTATTCTGGGGTGAAATGGATGGTGTTTCTGACGCTGCTGGCCACGGCTAGAATTGTCATTTGGACGACGCGGATGGAGCAAATCTAGCGATGTGATCGCTATTCTCATCAAGATCTGATCAGATTCTTTTAGTATCAGCTAGGATGAAGATTGGAACTGATAGAAAGTTGTTGGTATTGACAAATTTCAGCGAAAGGTGGGTAACTATGATGAACCTGGTTCGCGTGAACGGGGTTTTCTAAGTGCCCCACGACGCAACGGAGTGGTTCCCTATGCAATCCTCCCCTGGTTAAGATAGACTCTTCATGTGTACTTAGTTAATTTTTGTAAGTGTCGTTCTCGGCCTGTGCTCGGCTTTTCCCTATGATCTAGGTCGATATTCCCAACCTCCCCAGTTTGTTTCTTTGGCCTGCGTTTTTCATCTCAACTGTGTCAGTTATTTTTCTTTTTTCTAATGCCCATAATTTTTTTTATCCTTCCGCCTCCCTTAGAGAGAGAAAGCCTCTTGATTTTGTCGGAAGACAGAATAAAGCGACAACTCTTATTTTTGAGGGGTTGCGGGTCTTACTGTAAATCTTTCTTTTTTCAGTTGGTTTTTACATCCACCCCCGCCTAGAATTTTTATACACTTTTACATATTGATATTTTAAGTCATGGGGTGTTTTTCAATAGAGGTCCTCTGTCTGTGAGGTGTTTTGTTTATGTAGGAGCGAATATTGACGGATAGATTCTTATGGTGAATGAGTAAATTCTAATGAATGAATGGGTCGTGAATCTGATTAGCTAGGTATAAGATAGTTAGTGTCGACCAGTATCTTTCCCTATTTTGTTTGGCCTTGTGCCACAATTACTGTATTAAATCATAGACAGGCAACTTTTGTATAAAGAATATTTTGTAGATTTATATATTTTTATACTTGAAATTTTTTAAAAGTATAGCTTGAAGAAGAGAGATATTCTGTCGAAATATATTTTAACATTGTCAAACACTGTTTTTTTTATCTTTCCTTAAATCGAGCTCTTCTCTTAACTGTTGAAACGTATAAGAAAAGTTACATCAATATATAAAATAAATGTTTAATAATAATAATAATAATCTGCATAGTAAGATGTCATCACTCCGAGCTAAAAAAAAAAAAAACCATTTGCAAACTGGTATGAACATGATCCTGAACTTGTAATTGACGGAAGCAGATGTTACCATTGTCTAAGATTTTTCTATCAAGGCAAATTGAACACCCAGACACTATAATCAAAAAGAAAAAATATCACTGATTAACTTGAGGCCACTAAGTGACAGAAACATCTCTGTGAATTGTTTTCGACAAACGAAGCAAATACAAAGACTTGGATATGGAAATAGAAACAATATATTTTTTCATCGGTATCACTCCATGCAAAGCAGTAAAGCCACTAAGACACAAGAATTTACAGGGTGTGGAAGAATAACATAACATTAATAATGAACGGGAAGAGGAAAGAGTAATCAAGAGGACAGTAGATAGCGATTGATATTGCATGTAAATTTTTGCAGATAAAATTTGGCTGGAAAACATGGATCCGGAAGGGAATTCGACAAGTGAGAAGGAGGATACGCGACACAGTAAATAAAAGTGTTGGTTGGATCCAGTGACTTGACCTGGCTACTTCAAAACAAAAACTTTGAGAGTTGAGTTAAAGGGAGATAACTGAGACATCCAGAAGAGGCATAGCACGTGGAACTAGTACAGTCTACCTCGGTAGACGAAATAAAGGGTTCAGTTCGAAATTTCAAACACCTGCTGAAGGCCGAAACGTCGTGAACATGATAATAAAGATGTGGACAACAGTCTGAACCATGTAAGTAGTCTAAATAGTTACAATACCTCATCTCAGAAATATAGACAGACCCTGAAGAAGGCCGGAACGTACAACGGCCGAAACGTCGTGAACATGACAATAATGATGAGAACAACAGTGTGTACATTTTGCCTCAGAGTCAGACCTACAGTAGTTTTAGAAATCCAGACGTTCAAAGGACATATTTAAAGTAACAGGGAAAGATAGAAACAGCGGGTCGGTTATCTGTTTTTTTTTTTTTTTCTGTCTTTTGTTTCATTTCAGGATTTCCATCTTGTCTTGATAAAGAAATATATATAAAATCCTGTTTCCCCACCTGGAATAAAATAACAATCACACACAAGTATGATGGACATCAAGATCTGACACGCACCAAGCTTTGGTTGCCACAATTTTTTATGGCGTAAAGTGTGCCCAGATTCACTTCTGTAAGATAATTTCTTTTTCCTGCCATCACTCAACGCTCGATTTACATCAGGACCTGGGAAATCATAAATCTATACAGCTTCCCGTGTTTACGAGGGATTCAGCAATACACCTGCGTTTGTTACTCCTAAGTTCTCTATGTGTTATCGTTTCTGTATCTATGGGAGGCTCGAAGACATATAACACCAGACAAATAATAAAAGTATAAAAAGATGACATTAAATTTAGATTTTTGAAAATCAAAGTTTGCTGCAAAATAAAAAGCTAGAAGTGTGTTCCACAAACGAGTAGTGCGAGAGAAGAAACTGTCAGCGTAGAACTTACGGTTACATCTTACAGCTGCCATCTAATTCCCCGCTTAAAATCGTAAAGTTGAGGTAATAACGTGGAAGAGCTCGTTAGGACAGTTACGATGAAAATATTTATAGAAAAAGAAACAAGAAAGCTACTCTATCACGATGAGAAGATGGCTGAAACCGAGATGACAGGTCAACAACGATAACATTGCACATAACTCTTTAGATTTTATCAAGAATCTGTAAGATACGTAACAGATGCACCATTATGTTTATGATTATGTTTAAGGAATAATATAAGATTTTAAGAGAAAAGGTACAGCTGGCTCTTGAAAACCAAAATGGCTTTAATCAAATTTGACATTTCCATATGCAAAAAGTAAATAATCAGCATATCTTGAAAACGCTTATAAAATATCATTATTTAATATATATATATATATATATATATATATATATATATATATATATGTACATTTCATTGAATACGACAGACAAGGTGCTTTTAATTAGTTTATTATATATATATATATATATATATATATATATATATATATATATATATATATATATATATTTTCCCCCAATAGAAGGCCAAGAGTGACTCAAGGTAGAGGGTTACTGGTTGTTGAAAGTAGAGCGCGGTTGACCCAATACTTGGAAAGCCTATAATTGTAGCCACTGAGGAAGCATCCTCTAGAGATTGTGTTCTGAAGAAAAAATATACGGAAAAACAAACAAAAATCCTCATATGCAATTATACTGTTTTAATGTTAATATAATATCAACATCGGACGTTTCGGTCTAGTAGACCATCTTCAGGACATATTCATAAAACATAATTAACATTAGACTATATTTAATTCAACATGGAAAGACGATGGACATAAGAGTAAGACTAATCAAAACAGACAACTGAAATTTTTCAAGATCAGATTGTGTTCTACAAAGTTGAGGTTCTTGAGAAGAATAAATTCGATTTTTTTTTTACTTCTCAAAAATGGAACACGAAAGTAATATTTATAGTTGGCGCAGCAGCTCTTAGCTCTAAAAGTCCAATATGGTGGAACACCATGAAGGCGATGCTGTGTTATTTATATAGCACTTAGAGTGACGTCAGTCATATGAGAATGCTTTAATGATGCCAATACATTCTGCTATTGTGGATAATGTCAAGTTTTGTTATTTTTGGTCATCTCTACTTCAACTGTCTCACGAGTCGGTTCTAGATTAAAGTTGGCTTTCATCACCTATGGGCAAGAAACGCGTCCCAAGAACCACTTTATATTTAAATTGAGTTGGCAGATCACAGACACTTACTATAAACAAAATGTATTTTTATTCTAAGTTATGTTTTTCGACATCTAGTAAAGCTGTCATAAAATTGGATAGAAATCTTCACATCGTATTTCCCCAAGTGCTACTTTATTTTTTGTAAACTTTCAATTGAAGTCCATAAACGCAGAGATAACAGTGCACTGGATGCATTTTCTCATCTCCAGTTAACGTGCAGTTGTGTAAATGGCCTTATTTAAAAGGAAAATGAAAGAAATAGTCATGGCTTGAATTTGAAATTTTATCAAATTCCCCGAAGCAGGGCTAATTCTACTAGGCATGCATCCGAACGCTTGCTCCAAGGTAATATGGCATAAAATGGTTTTAAATTGTCCGTTAATTTTAAAATATAAAAGCCGAGAGCTCTCTGAAGACATAGCACAATTATGCTTCAAACTCTGCCCAGGATGCAAAATATGAGTTACAGCCGAAGGAAAAAGTAATTTAATTGAATTTTCTTTGTTCTTAAATAAAGCGCTGCAAACTGACAATCAAAGAGGATCAAATCTGCAGGAGGAAATTTTTATTTGTTAGCATCCATCTTGCACATTTATGAATCTACCATTTGTCTGCATTGCTATCATATCAAGTCTGGCATTCCGCCTATATTTCGTGATTTTCAACAAAATTAAAAGAACAGTCCTCAATCCCAGTCCCCACCGCCGTAACGTGGCTTCTCTCTGTGTTTTCTATATTTTTATGACAGGTGTTGTTAACGAGGTATTCTCCTTTGTACCTCGACCGCTTGAATTTAAGTCTGCTACTAGATTGGCGGGTAGGTCTCATTATTTTACTATTGAAATAACTAGATGTAACTGTAAGTTCTATTCGAATGATTTCTAGTTTCCTTGCCAAGTAGAATTTAAAATTTTTTAAATGAAACGTCAATCGCTATCTTCTGTTTTTCTGAAACCTGTTCTTTTATTGGCCTTTCTGCTGAATCCATTCTGATTAGCTTCCATTTCCAGTAAGCCCTTGCGTCTTAGTAACATTATCCCCTTTCTTGTGGTGAAATGATTCTAAAAAATAAAGAAATATATGATATACTCTGCCATTGCGGTATCGAGTTCTTTTCATTCATGTATGTCTTTTTAAGCGTGTCTTTTTAAGTATGCTTTTAAGAGTGTCTTTAAAAATGTGTCTTTTTTTTTTTTCGGGAGCCCTTGCAGGGTGGTCCGAAAGTCTTGTCACCCTTAAATTATTTAATTTTCTATTTCAGATGGCTGCCACGAAAATGATGGTGTTCATACAGACCTTCTCGATGGGGATGACAGTGTCTATGAAAGTGAATAAAGTGAATCCAGTACATTCGCTTTGTATTACTGTATTGTTCTGTTGATCTCGTTACATTTTGGGAGCCTTATAGGGTGGTCCGAAAGTCTTGTCACCCCTACGTCATATAATTTTCTATTTCAGATAGCTGCCACGAAAATGATAGTATTCATACAGACCATAACGATGTGTGACAGCGTCAATGAAAATGAATAAACTGAATTCAGTACATGTGCTTTGTATTACTGTATTACTTGTTCTTCTATTGTTCTCATTAATTTTTGGTAGGACGTAACATGATTTTCGGATCATTCTGTAGTTTTCTTGATGCAATATGGATATTTTATTCTCTATCGCCTTTCACCAGGCAGGCAATAACAACATCGTGGATCAAATTTCATAGTTCAAAATGGTCAATAAGCCCAGCTGAATTAAAGAATTGATTCATGGATTTCATAGCATAATATGTTTGAGTTTAATTCCTGCACCAGGTAGCACAGACTGATACGGAGAACAGAAAGCTGAAGAAGGCCGGAGGTTATAACAGCCGAAAGGTTTTCTTAATAAGAGCAAATACAAGAACATGAGTAATTAACGTAGAGGGTGGTCCTAAAGTCTTGTCACTCTTATATAATATAATTTTCTATTTCAGATGTCTGAGATAAAAATGAAACTATTCATACAGACCTTCTTGATGAGTGACAGCGTCAATGAAAGTTTATAAACTGAATCCACTACATGTGCTTTGTATTACTGTATTGTTCTCATTACATTTTGGAAAGCAGTGACAAGATTTTCGGACCACTCTGTAGAATTACCAACAATACATTTTTGAAGGAAAATAACCAATGATAGGTTTTATAGCAGCAAAATGACCAATAATACATTTTATAGCAAAATGACCAACAATACATTTTATCTGTATTTGAAGCCATAAAATTCTGTTCAATTTAGATCTCAGAATTGATATGCCGCCAAAAAAAGGCCAACCGACCAACGAACCAAATGACTATCATGAAAGAACTCTTTCATGACAATAATACATATAATATCCTTTAATCTCATAAAGAAAACAAGCTGTATTCCAATATATAATATTTCAGCAAAACAACACATCTCACCGCCTCTAATAACGATATCGGCAAGTAGTAGACCCACTAATAAAAGAAAAAAACACTATGAAAATATAAAAATATATTTTTGTGCAGTAATATATTTTATATAGAAAAATTAGCAGCAATATATATTTGTAGTTCAGGGTGGTCCTAAAGTCTTGTCACCTTTATATAATATAATTTTTTTATTTCAGATGTCTGAGATGAAAATGAAACTATTCATACAGACCTTCTCGATGGGTGACAGCCTCAATAAAAGTGGATAAAGTGAATCTAGTACATGTGCTTGGTATTACTGTATTACTTGTTGTTCTATTAATCTCATCACTTTTTCGTAGTCGGTGACAAGACCTTCGGACCACCCTGTACAGGGTGGGCTAAAAGTAGATATACACTTTATCATTTTTTCTCCATTTGTTTAACATTGTTATCTCATCTTTTTTCATTCATAGATGTTCTATGGCATCCAGATTTCAGTGCATTAACAACTGAAACCCTTTTTTTTTTCAAATTTATCTTTTATAAGATAATTTGTCAGCCATGTTGATGGAATCGTATCAAAGGATTCTCTCCACGCTTTGCCCTACTGAACGCTGATTTGAATCTTCCAATATTACTTTAGAATCCACTTTCTTTGTTCTCGAGTCAATTTATTTGTCATTATTCACATTACTTATAAAAAAGATAAAAATCACGTCAGCATATAAATAATTAAACAACTGTATACCTACAGAGTTGTCCGAAAGTCTTGACCCCTTAGATAATATAATTTTCTATTTCAGATGAACTGATATGAGCTCTTACAGTTTGGAAGAGAGGGTTAACGTGACAAAACTTTCGGACCACCCTGTACTTTTAACTCACTCTTCATGTTCTGGTTCTGGGATTTGGGGCTGACATTGTCAAGGACTTTTCCATTTTCTTCTCCTTTGCTGTGATGATATTCTTCTCATGCCATTGAGCAACTTTTTTGAAACACAGTTATTTGTATTCTGATGGTTTGTTTTAGTTCATCCAACAAATATCAGTGCTTTTACGTCTATTCTATTCACAGTGAGATAGGCATTCCCTCCACGATGATTTTAGTTGGTGAGTATGTCATATGTATTCACCATTTACCCGTATTATAACAACATAGGTTGGCTGCGGTGAGAATAACGTGCCCAGATCATTGAAGATCTAATGACGACCGCCTGAAGCAAGCGAACAGAAAACTCACAGTCGTAGGCGATCAGACCTACACCGGAAAATAATTTTACATTTTTTTTTCAATTTGTTCCGCGTCTTTTTCAATCCTCTTTTTTACGCCTTCTTGTACAAGTGCTTATTCATGAATTTAATCTTCTTTTACACGCGCATGTTCATAAAATTTTGCTTTTATTTACTTCGTTTAATTTTTTCAGTTGTAGATTTTTCTTTCACTTGTAAATTTTTTCTTCGAAATTAAATTTTTCTCGAAAATTAAAATATTTTTGATATGAAAGTTGCTATGTTAAATTATTAATTAAATTGTAATATTTGTTAATTTGTATTATTAATTAGCTAATATTTTAATAAATATTTTAATTGATTTAATATGTTATATTATTATTAAAGTAACAAAATAAATATTTGTTAATATGTCGGCATCGACCCATTATCTCATTCTTCTTATTTAATAATTTAATTTAATTATTGAATGTTAATATTGATAATTTTATATTATTATTTTCATTTAATAATAATAATGATAATAATAATAATTTCAACCCAAGCAAGGCAATAAAGTCGCTAATACACAAGAGTTTACTGAGTATTAGAGAATATGAGAAAAACTACTATTCAAGAGAGGACAATAGAAGAATAAGAATTAGAAAGACATCAAATGTCATATGAAGATTTGTTTGAAAAAGAAAAAGGTTAATACAATTACCACAATCTACCGTCCATGGCAATAACGTTTATATTTAAATATATATGTTGTAACGTAACGTTTATATATATATATATATATATATATATATATATATATATATATATATTGATGCATGTTTCATTAAATAATATAGACAAGATTTTTATTTATTTTATGTAGATTCTTTTCATATCGTCTAATCTTAATAACATTATCATTAAAAGACAAAAGAAATCACAATATTGATACATATTTTTTAATCCTATCTAAGCTCTCTCTCTCTCTCTCTCTCTCTCTATATATATATATATATATATATATATATATATATATATATATATATATATTTTATTCAAACATTATAACATAAGTATGTTATGGCATTACTACAAAAATAGCTATTCTTGTCAAATGATGGGGGTTGATTGCAAAATAATGCGTTTTGTAAAAAGATCAAAACAA
>CAHIKZ030004867.1:77500-100000 GCA_903632075.3 Acanthosepion pharaonis | reverse complement strand
ACAATTTATTTATTAAAGACATTTTTTATGTTTAACGTTGTTATTTATAGATACAAGTATTTAAGCAAATGCTCTGTTTATGATAAACAGTATTAAATAACATTTACCGGCCTGAATGTCCGAGAAATTTTCATAGAAAATATTCGTTCTTTGACAGGATTCCGTATAGGATGCAGGTTCGAATCATGTCAAAGAACGAATATTGTTTACATTTGATACATTTGATTATTTAATACTGTTTATCATAAACAGAGCATTTGCTTAAATACTTTTATCTATAAAACAATGTGTTATATATATATATATATATATATATATATATATATATATATATATATATATATATATATATATATATATATATATATATATATATATGTAAGGCTCGACTTATTCGTAACACGAGTTTCACGTTCATGCTAACTTCAGATGACTTTAAAATTTTTGCTCTGTCTAGAAAATATAGGCATTGAACACTTTATTTTATTGAATAGGTAGGTGTTTGCCTGTTTTCTTCTTGCTGTCCTTGTTCGATAATTTCTCTGGTTTAAGGGTATTTGGGTATGTTGGCAAACTGGTCTTCTTTGGTTTTACCAAATGTTTTGGTTTTCCTTTAACTAATATATATATATATATATGTGTGTGTGTGTGTGTGTGTGTGTGTGTGTGTGTGTGTGTGTGTGTGTGTGTGAGATAACTAGATATAAATGTTTATATATTTTTTTATATAAAACGGACAGTTTTGAAAGAAAAGCCGTATGACAATTTTTTTATGTGTTTCATCCGTTAGGACTTCATCGGACTGGGTTTTTTTGAAGTTGATGTGACTACACATGTGCATGAAGGGGAGACGCTGGTAGTTTCAAAATTTTTGAAAGGTGTTTTTTTATGCAATCTATCCAAATTTATCTAGATTCTGTTTTTTTTTCTTTCGAGTTTCTTTGTTATTAAATATCACACATTGTGATAACAAAAACTATACTAAGAGAATATATATATATATATATATATATATATATAATCCGTTGGTATATAATTTAAGTGAATCCTATTCCTACAATATAAAATATTAAAACTAATTCTCACAGAGAGATCAATGTTTTAATTAAACAGAGCAACATATTTCATACAATAGGAACTAAGATTATATATATAAAATTTACAAGGATTCTTTAAACCAGTCAATGGATGATAAATTATTGAAATAATTTATGATCCATCGACATATTGAAAAATCCTTGTAAATTTATTCAATTACAAGGTGAAAATGTTCATTAACCCAATGTAATCTTAATTTTATGGTATATATATATATATATATATATATATATATATATATATATATATATATATATATATATAAGTGAACATTGAAGTCAACACTTAGAGGCGACAGGCTGTTTCATGCTGTCCTATAAATATAGCACCTCTTCAGAGTATATTTCTTCAGATATATATATATATATATATATATATATATATATATATATATAGGTCTGTTAAAAACCTATAGCGCCTATAGGGGGCAGAATCGAAGGTAGACAAATTTTGTTAAATATAATTCAGCTACGGTCCACCTGGATAAAGTGACAGAAAAATAAACTTTTCGTTGGTAATTTCGTTCGTTTGCTATCCTTCTCTAATTAACTTTGTATCTAATCAGCCTACCAGGACTCTTGCTTAAAACGCCTAATATTGCCGAATATGAATTGTAATATAAATGAAAAGAAATAAATTTAAAAAACGACACAAAAAAAAAACAAGGAAATCGTTTATTATGCTTTAAGAGGACGCTATAAAAGAAAAAGAAAGATGGCCGACAGAACCAACAAAACGAGCAGTAGCCACAAAAAGCATACTCATTACACAGAAGAATGCGCTCAAAATATATTTCCTAGATTTCCTAAATTTGAACAACCTATGAGCTGGAATTATTTTTTCAGTTTTAACGTATGTTTTGATTTTATGATTTTGCTTTTTTTCCTTTTTGGCGGAGTGTTGGTTGGAATTTTGTTTTTTACTTTTTTGCTGTAACGAGGAAATAATAAAAATATATTAACAAAGCCCATCATTTGACAAAATTATTCTCAAATGAGTGGCTACGTTAATATTTCCAGTGTTATTATTATTTTTATCTACAGTTGCAAAATTTCAAATTTCTTTCGTTAAATTATAGCAATTTAAAAAAAATAAAACATGGCGGAAGTTTATAAACCGATGGTTCTGCGTCTGCACCAGTCTATCGAAAAACGGTATGCAAACATTTGTATGTACACATATATTCTGTTGTATATTTTCAAATGTGCAGAGTAATTTTCACTGATTTGCATTTAGACATCTATTTTCGTATGGAAAAATTAGAATATTTCTAATGAATCATTATTGAAACGATAGTAATAGCGTAATCACTTGCATTTATAGCTTAAATGTGTGTAAGACAAGAATGGATGTTCTCAGCGGGATTATTCAAATTATACATTGGGGAGATTCTGAGAGAATTAGAAGTTCTACCAGGATTCATTTTTGGCGGCTACAATCTTAACAATATAAGATATGTAAATGACACAGAGTTGATAGCAGACAGAGGAAGAAAACTACAAAAATTCCAACTATAGGCAGTGAAAGAAAGTGAGTAGAAAGGACTAAAAATCAACTGCAGCATGAAGACAGAATACATGGATGTTTGCAAATGGGAACAGCCCAACATGCAATTTACAAATTGGAGATATCAAATAGGAGATATCAAAATAAAACAATTTAATTATCTCGGAAGTAGTTTATCAGAGTTCCGAAAGTCCCACATTAGAATCAGAAGGCAGACTGAGATAGCGAAATATTGCTTCCAAAAGCTAAGCAAAGTATTGTGACACTGAGGCTGTGAGGTGTTTAAACATTAATTTTAAGTGGAACAATGGTTAAGCCCAAAATGAAATATAAACTGGAATATAGAGAAAGAGAGAATAGAAGACATTTTCCCTGGTAATGTGGAAGTTAAGAAAGAGTTATCTGGATTCACTACGAATTGGAAAAATACATTGAATACTTTTTTTTATCTATCTAATATCTGGCATGCAGGTAAAGTAAATTGGGAAAGGGCTTTATCTCTTTCTTTGGAAATTAGAAAGAACACATGTCATTGGCGAAAAGAGAAGCAAATGGAAATTTTATTTTCCTTAGCGAAAACGAATTGAAAGATAAAAACAGATAATGAACCCGCTGATAGGGTTAGGATTATGACAATTGATCCGTCAAAACAGGCAGGTGATCTGGTTTATGTTTTCGCTAATACGGCAACCAGCACAAGAATGAAAAACAGCGTTACTTTTTGTGGAAAATTTAGGCAAACAAATATATTTCATTGCCGAAAAGCAAAATAATTTTTATCTGTCACTCCGAAAGATTAAAATGGGGAGATGATCAGGTATGTGTTTTCGCTGTATAATTGAAAATAATGAGAATAAACCACGCCCTTTCTCCTATGAACTTAAAAGTCACTGCCTCTAACCAACGTCTTTATCCACGAGGCCATGTGTCTTTGCGGACAGCTGCGTAAGAATTTTTCGTACTTATAAACCTAATGTCTCAACCTCCATTTTTTACCAGTGCTCATATTGCAATTTTTCTGTTATTATTGCATTTTTTACCAGAGCTTGCAATTTTTGTTGTTATTCATTGCTTTTCTCTGGCACTCCTTATTACTGACTAGCAGTAGATCCCGGCGTTGCCCGGGGATGTAACAGTAAGAGATAGATCAAGTATCGACCATCATAAAGACTGAAAAATAAAATTGACAAAGATTATTGTTTAAGGTTGACGGACACGCATGTCTTAATTAGTTTTTTTTTTGTTTTTTTTTACGAATTGGTCAAACCCAAATTCAAACAAAAACATTGTTTACAATCGTTATGATTCTATCGATTGGTGAATAGAATTTTATTATAAACAATTGTCTTGTAAATGGAATTTTTAAAGCATTCTGAATGTAAATAAAAAAAAGTGTGCAAGACAATAAGAAATACTACCTGTTAAAAAGAAAAGTGGATGTTTGTTTTATCGGCTGAAAAATGTAAGAAATCCGATCCCATATATAAAGGAACACACACACGCACACACACACATAAACAACCTGGGTTTTTTAACCTAAGTCACTCCACGGAATCGCTAAAACATAGAACATAGTCTGATGAAAAAGACACCAAAGTTTATGAAAACAAAATTTTATGGTCAAAATGCTTATTTTTTTATGAAGAGGATAGACTAAATTTTTTTTTAATTATTTTTATGTCAGAATATTCTAAATTTTGATTTAAAAAACCTTGTTTCTCTTTGTCGCAACAAGGGGTAGTAAATAACATAGATAATTTTTAGCGCATTTTTTTTATTTACACACATTAATTTGGAAAATCTTGCAAAAATAAAAATAATTGTCAGATGTTAATGAAACTTTCAGAAACTATTCACAGATGATTGAAATTATTATAAATATTTTTTTTTAAAGTCATGGCAGAAATATTTTTTTTATATTTATTAACACCCATAACTAATTTTATGAAAAACTCTAGAAATTCGAGACCATCGGTTTTAGTGATTACAATAGTTAAAAGCACAAGGCTTTTAAGAATGCAAATCATGTTTTTTTTTTTTTTTTTTTTTAACGTACCTGAAAATCAGCTGTGAATTGTAACATACAAAACTCAATAAAACAAATATATTATTTAGTTTCAAATGCTTTTATTTGTTTTAATTTGTTTTTTATGAATATGGACAATATTTTCTGAAAGCAAAAAAATTTTTCAATAAAAATTGAATTTTTAATACAATTATTTCTTATTTCTTTAATTTTAAAAAGATTTTTAAAAAATGAAATTGAATTTTAAAAAATATTTTAACATTAGTTAAAAGCAACATCAACCTTTCAAAATGTCCGTGTGAGATTGTCATTGTCTAGCTCTTTGAAAATTGTATAATTTGGACCAATCAGATTAGCCATGGTAATTAAGAAATGTAATTTTTGTGTTTACAGTCGGACAGTAATTATCAAGTACGGAAGACCAACCAGAATACAATTTAGTTGCATTATTTGAGTTCAGCATTGTTCTCCGCTGTTAAGCCCTTTTACTTTTTTTGAAACACGTATGGAGAAGTTAATTTGAGTTTTCATTTTCAACTGAGAAGGGTACCTACAAGTAACAGTATCATCTTATGAAATTTAACTACTGCTAAACTTTAATTTATATGATCTTATTTTTTATATTAATCTCAGTTATGACATTTTTCCATAAATGAAATATCAAAATTAATAATAAAATGAATGGAAATACAAATAACACAGTAAAATGTAATAAATGTACATAAAATTATAGTATTTTATGTACACTTCTGATAAAATTTCATAAGAAAGCTACCTAAATTAATTAGATACCTTTTTCTTATGAAATTTAATCTCACTATTAACAGTCTTATTTTTTAATTTCTTTATATTTTCCATAAAAACGATAAACGTAAAAATGAAAGCTAAGTACAAAAAAATAAAAAAATAAAAAATAAAAAAATTAGAGCGCTGAAAGTTTTCCTTAAAAGTAACAAGGTAAATAATTTGTTCACTTAAATAATTTCACTTCCTTCCATCCGTAGAAAGAATTCTCCTCCCGTAAGTTATCTAAACGTCATGAATGTGCCTTTCGTCAATCGTCAAACGACGCGAAAGGTTATGACCTGCTTTGTTTTATTTTCAAATTACATTTTTTCGGCGCAGAAGCTAAGTTAAGCTTGATTCAAAATATTTTAAATATACAGTATAATATCTGTTTTTATTAAAATCAGTTTTGAAAAAATGATAATTGACTTTTAAAAGAATATCAAAATAAGATTTTAATCTTTTTTATCAAATCGAAAAAATGATTGAAAATGATTATCTGCCCTTTTTCTGACCAAAAAAAACAATATTTTTAACGAAAATTTCAGACGTGCTAGGAACGATTAAAAAATGTAAAAAAATACCCCCAAAATACTTTGATCTTTCCTCTTTAATAATAATATGAACATTAGACGATAAAATTTTGTTTTCGTCAAGTTCGGCGGCTTTTTCATCGTGCTATGCTCTTTTGTTTACATTTTCGTGGGTGAGTTCTCCCCCTTTCATTCTCACGATGTGTCTTAATCGTGTTTTCAAATTGATTTTATTTAAAAAATAACTATATTTTTCCCCTTTTTCGTCCCGTTAGAACCACCACAAGGTAATTTTATGTAGTCCTGTGAAGTTTTGTTGAAATCGGCTAAAAAATGTAGGAAATTCGATCCAACATATAAACGTTACACACACACACACACACACACACACACACACACACACACACACACACACACACAACCTGCGTTTTATAATAAGTAAGATTCTCATATTTCATTCATTTCTATGCTTGGCCGGCTCAGGAGATTTATGTGGCCTAGAATATGTGCTGATTCCTTAAGTTTTCGTATTTTACGGTGATGCTCTTTATCTCCTATTATTAGATATAGACAGATTTAACATCGCATATGGCAGTGAACGCTAAGCAATTTCTTCACCAATGGAAAAGAGAGGTGAAGTGAATGTGCTTCGATGGAATCAATCTGCGAAAACATAGACAGAGCATATGAGAAACGAGAAAATAAAGGAATATAGACTGCATCGAAAATGTTTCTAAGAGTTAGAAAAGAAACTTGAAATGTTGTGGGAGTATATAATGAGGAAAGATGGTTTGGAGAATCTAATATCCACGGGATATACTGGAAGTAATGTAAGCAAAAAGAAAACAACGTGTCCTGTATGCCCAACATCTTGAAATGATACTCGACTGACTTTGGGACATGCGTTTCACTCGAAATCTAATGTTAAGCCTCAAGATAGCTTGCCAAAGTGATGGTGCTTTTTAGTAGCTAATTGGGGAAAGGTTATTTCGGCAAATGACTCATGTTTATTTGTTTTAATTTCGTAGCAATTTTCGGATGTTTGATTTAAGATTATTTCCTTGAAATCGAAATTTTAATATTTTACCATTTCGCATTTTCTTTGTGTTGCCAAGTTTACTAAGTGTTGCGGATGTAGTTTTTAGTTTGAATAATAAAAAAAAAGCTAAATGCGAGACGGTAAATTAATATGCAATATGGCATTGATTGGCGGACAATTTTATCGCAAATCAATAAAAATCTTGAAGCAGTTCAGATTTTGTTCTCTCGACCAATCTTGAGAACAGTTTGTCTGCGAGGAAACCAGAAAGGTTTAAGAATAAAAACTGCTATTTAGACTATTTACATTATCGTATTCATTACCATATTCACAACGTTTCCGCCGTTGTACGCTCCGGTCTTCTTCAGGTGATTGGAATTTCGAACCGAACCCTTTATTTTAGCCCCCGGGGTGGATTGTTCTAGTTCCACGTGCCATGACTCTTCTAGATGTTGTAATTATTACCGTTTTAATTCAACTCTGCAAGTAGAGAAATGACATGGACAGCTCATGTAAGAGAAATGGGGGACTCTTTAAGAAGAATCGCAATAATAAGTATTTTATTTCTCACAAGACAGAATAGAAGAATTATGGCAGAAGAAAAGAAAAAGGAAAACGAAGAAAAAGAAAAGAAGAAAAAGGCGAAGAGAGCAAAAGAAACGGAATGAAGAAAGAACAAAAATGGCGAAATAAGATGAAGAAACGGAACGAAGAATGAAAGACATAAGTGAAACTTTGGCGATACGTAATGAGGAAAGGAGGCTTGAAGAAATTAACGTTCACAGGTGATATAGAAGGCAATAAAACAGGAAGCAAATCAGCCATTCACCTACTTGAAAGGTATGTGCAAATAAACGGAGGAATAATTACTATAAAGACAAAGAGAGAAAGTCACAAAGGAGCAGCTATTGCCGATGACAACAAAAGACAGGAACAAGCATGATGGCCTCCGTCCTGAAGGGACATGACACATAAAGTTAAATCGATTAATATTCACAAATAATATATGAATACAAACTCACACAGAAACGCCATCTTTCAGCTAATAAGGGAACTAGCGGAAGTACTTTTCAACTTCTTTTATTGCCTGTGCAATCAGTCAGGCTGTATAATAGCATTCACAAAGCCGAGGACGAAAGGAAGAAAGTAAAAGAAGGAAGAAAGAAAGAAAAAGAAGGAAGGAAGAAAAAGAAGGAAGAAAGAAAGAAAAAGAAGGAAGAAAGAAAGAAAAAGAAGGAAGGAAGAAAAAGAAGAAAGGAAGAAAGAAAGAAAAAGAAGGAAGAAAGAAAAAGAAGGAAGGAAGAAAGAAAAAGAAGGAAGAAAGTAAGAAAAAGAAGGAAGAAAGAAAAAAGGAGGAACTAAGAAAGAAAAAGGGGGAAGAAAGAAAACGAAAGAATGAAAGAAAGAAAAAGAAAGAAGAAAGAAAAAAAGAAGGAAGGACGAAAGAAAAAAAGGAAAAAAGAAAGAAACAAAGAAGAAAGTAAGAAAAAGAAGGAAGGAAGAAAGAAAAAGAAGGAATGAAAGAAAGAAAAAGACGGAAGAATGAAAAAGAAAGATTGGGATCAAAAGGAAAGGAAAAAGAAAGGAACACAGAAAAAGAAGAAACAAAATCAAGCATATGAGAGAAGGAAAAGAATAAAACGAAGGAAGGAAGAAAAATGCACAGAATCAAGGGAAAGAAGACAAAGAGAGAAAGAAAAAGAAGGAATAAAATCAAGAAGAAAAAAGAAGAAAAATTAACAGAGAAGATGAAACGGAATCGAGTAAGAAGAAAAAGACAGAAGATAAAGAAAGATGGAAGAAAGAAAAAGAAGAAACAGAATGAAGAAAGAAAACAAAGAAAAATAGAAAGAAGAAGAAAAAGACGTAAGAAAGAAAAAGACACATTAAAAAGAATAGAATTAAGAAATAAGAAAAAGAATAGAAGTGTTAAGACAGAAGAAAAAAGAGAAAGAAAATCAAGAAAAAGAAAAGATAAACACGAAGAAAGCAAAAGAATAAAGCAAGAACAAAAAATGGCGAAATAAAATGAAGAAACGGAAACAAGAATGAAAAAGTTTGAAGAAAATTAAGAAATAAGAAAAAGGTAAACGAAAAAATGACAAAATAGAATCAAGAGAGACGGAAGAAAAGAGAAAGAAAGAAAAAAGAAAAACTAGAAATAATAAATGACAGATAAAAAAATAAACAAAGATGAAGTTGTCTCAAAAGGAAAGAGAAAAGGAAGAAAAAGAAGAAGTGGAATCAAGAGGAATCAAAAAGACAAAAAAAAAAAAACAAGGAAGAAAAAAAGGGAAAGAAAAATAAACAAAAGGGAGAAAGGGAAAATGGAAACAAAATTCTCCCGAAACGAAATGAGAAAATTTACAACAAAGAAAGAAATAGAATATAAAAAAGAAAAAAACTGAAAAAAGGCGATTTTCAAATATGACGCTAATAAAAAAAAGCCAAGAGGAAAGCGGAAATTAAAAAATGCAATTTCAATACGAAAATAAAAGTTCAAAACCAAAAGCAAAAAGGCTTTCACCTTAAAAAGAACTGAATTCATTTCAACACATAAATGAAATGAAGTAATTGTGTTCAATAAATGTTAGTGTATCGTTTGTCAGTTTTACACTTCGGGCAATCTAGGAAGATTTGAAAACAAAAATTATCGTACTGGGTATAACGATAAACTACATCCGGCAGCAAGACTTCTGATTAAAGAGCGTGGAACCAGCTCTTAATTGCTGTTGTTACAAGGTCCACCCTGACCAGAGGCGGTAGTGCCTGTTAGCTCCCAGCAAATATGAAAGTATAAAAATACAATTTTGTAGTAAGAATACCAGCAATATATTTTCATAGTAAAATAAATTACCAGCAATACGTTACTAGAAAAGAAAGAGAAAATTAACAGTAATCCATTACTTGAAAGAGAAGAGAAAAATTAAAAGCAATACATTACATGAAATGGAAGAGAAAATTAACAGCAATCCATTACATTAAAAAGGAGAGAAAATTAACAGCAATACATTACTTGAAATGGAAGAGAAAATTAACAGCAATCCATTACATTAAAAAGGAAAGAAAATTAACAGCAATCCATTACTTGAAAAGGAAGAGAAAATTAACAGCAATCCATTACATTAAAAAGGAGAGAAAATTAACAGCAATACATTACTTGAAATGGAAGAGAAAATTAACAGCAATCCATTACATTAAAAAGGAAAGAAAATTAACAGCAATCCATTACATTAAAAAGGAGAGAAAATTAACAGCAATCCATTACTTGAAAAGGAAGAGAAAATTAACAGCAATCCATTACATTAAAAAGGAAAGAAAATTAACAGCAATCCATTACATTAAAAAGGAGAGAAAATTAACAGCAATATATTACTTGAAATGGAAGAGAAAATTAACAGCAATCCATTATTTGAAAAGGAAGAGAAAATTAACAGCAATCCATTACATTAAAAAGGAAAGAAAATTAACAGCAATATATTACTTGAAAAGGAAGAGAAAATTAAAAGCAATCCATTACATTAAAAAGTAGAGAAAATTAACAGCAATCCATTACATTAAAAAGGTGAGAAAATTAACAGCAATCCATTACTTGAAAAGGAAGAGAAAATTAACAGCAATCCATTACATTAAAAAGGAGAGAAAATTAACAGCAATCCATTACTTGAAAAGGAAGAGAAAATTAACAGCAATCCATTACATTAAAAAGGAGAGAAAATTAACAGCAATCCATTACATTAAAAAGGAGAGAAAATTAACAGCAATACATTACTTGAAATGGAAGAGAAAATTAACAGCAATCCATTACATTAAAAAGGAGAGAAAATTAACAGCAATCCATTACTTGAAAAGGAAGAGAAAATTAACAGCAATCCATTACTTGAAAAGGAAGAGAAAATTAACAGCAATCCATTACATTAAAAAGGAGAGAAAATTAACAGCAATCCATTACATTAAAAAGGAGAGAAAATTAACAGCAATACATTACTTGAAATGGAAGAGAAAATTAACAGCAATCCATTACATTAAAAAGGAAAGAAAATTAACAGCAATCCATTACATTAAAAAGGAGAGAAAATTAACAGCAATCCATTACTTGAAAAGGAAGAGAAAATTAACAGCAATCCATTACATTAAAAAGGAAAGAAAATTAACAGCAATCCATTACATTATAAGGAGAGAAAATTAACAGCAATACATTACTTGAAATGGAAGAGAAAATTAACAGCAATCCATTATTTGAAAAGGAAGAGAAAATTAACAGCAATCCATTACATTAAAAAGGAAAGAAAATTAACAGCAATATATTACTTGAAAAGGAAGAGAAAATTAAAAGCAATCCATTACATTAAAAAGGAGAGAAAATTAACAGCAATCCATTACATTAAAAAGGTGAGAAAATTAACAGCAATCAATTACTTGAAAAGGAAGAGAAAATTAACAGCAATCCATTACATTAAAAAGGAGAGAAAATTAACAGCAATCCATTACTTGAAAAGAAGAGAAAATTAACAGCAATCCATTACATTAAAAAGGAAAGAAAATTAACAGCAATCCATTACATTAAAAAGGAGAGAAAATTAACAGCAATACATTACTTGAAATGGAAGAGAAAATTAACAGCAATCCATTACTTGAAAAGGAAGAGAAAATTAACAGCAATCCATTACATTAAAAAGGAAAGAAAATTAACAGCAATATATTACTTGAAAAGGAAGAGAAAATTAACAGCAATCCATTACATTAAAAAGGAGAGAAAATTAACAGCAATCTATTACTTGAAAAGGAAGAGAAAATTAACAGCAATCCATTACATTAAAAAGGAGAGAAAATTAACAGCAATGCATTATATTAAAAAGGAGAGAAAATTAACAGCAATCCATTACTTGAAAAGGAAGAGAAAATTAACAGCAATCCATTACATTAAAAAGGAGAGAAAATTAACAGCAATCCATTACTTGAAAAGGAAGAGAAAATTAACAGCAATCCATTACATTAAAAAGGAGAGAAAATTAACAGCAATCCATTACTTGAAAAGGAAGAGAAAATTAACAGCAATCCATTACATTAAAAAGGAGAGAAAATTAACAGCAATACATTACTTGAAAAGGAAGAGAAAATTAACAGCAATCCATTACATTAAAAAGGAAAGAAACTAAACAGCAATACATTACTTTAAAAGGAAGAGAAAATTAACAGCAATCCATTACATTAAAAAGGAGAGAAAATTAACAGCAATCCATTACATTAAAAAGGAGAGAAAATTAACAGCAATCCATTACATTAAAAAGGAAAGAAAATTAACAGCAATCCATTACATTAAAAAGGAGAGAAAATTAACAGCAATCCATTACATTAAAAAAAAGAAAATTAACAGCAATCCATTACATTAAAAAAGGAATCCATTAACATCCATTACATTAAAAAGGAAAGAAAATTAACAGCAATCCATTACATTAAAAAAGAGAAAAATTAACAGCAAATTAACAACAATACATTAAATTAAAATGGAAAGAAAATTAACAGCAATACATTACATTAAAAAGGAAAAGAAAATTAACAGCAATCCATTATATTAAAAAGGAAAAAAATTAACAGCAATACATTACTTGAAATGGAAGAGAAAATTAACAGCAATCCATTACATTAAAAAGGAAAGAAAATTAACAGCAATCCATTACATTAAAAAAGGAGAGAAAATTAACAGCAATACATTACTTGAAATGGAAGAGAAAATTAACAGCAATCCATTACATTAAAAAGGAAAGAAAATTAACAGCAATCCATTACATTAAAAAGGAAAGAAAATTAACAGCAATACATTACTTGAAATGGAAGAGAAAATTAACAGCAATCCATTACATTAAAAAGGAAAGAAAATTAACAGCAATCCATTACATTAAAAAAGGAAAGAAAATTAACAGCAATACATTACTTGAAAATTACATTAAAAAAGAAAAAAATTAACAGCAATCCATTACTTGAAAAGGAAGAGAAAATTAACAGGAAAAAAGAGAAAAAATTAACAGCAATCCATTACATTAAAAAAGGAAGAGAAAATTAACAGCAATCCATTACATTAAAACGGAAGAAAATTAACAGCAATCCATTACATTAAAAACGGAGAAAAATTAATAGAAATACATTACATTAAAAAAGAAAAAAAAAAATTAACAGCAATCCATTACATTAAAAGGAGGAAGAAAAATTAACAGCAATACATTACTTGAAATGGAAGAGAAAATTAACAGCAATCCATTACATTAAAAAATGAAGAGAAAATTAACAGCAATCCATTACATTAAAAAAGGAAAAAAAATTAACAGCAATACATTACTTGAAATGGAAGAGAAAATTAACAGCAATCCATTACTTTAAATGGAAAAAAATTAACAGGGAGAAAATTAACAGCAAAATCCATTACATTAAAAAAGGAAGAGAAAATTAACAGCAATACATTACTTGAAAAGGAAGAGAAAATTAACAGCAATCCATTACATTAAAAAGAGAGAAAATTAACAGCAATCCATTACTTGAAAAGGAAGAAAAATTAACAGCAATCCATTACATTAAAAAGGAAAAAAATTAACAGCAATCCATTACATTAAAAAGAGAGAAAATTAACAGCAATCCATTACTTGAAAAGGAAGAGAAAATTACAATTGAAATGGAAGAGAAAATTAACAGCAATCCATTACTTGAAAAGGAAGAAAATTAACAGCAATCCATTACTTGAAAAGGAAGAAAAATTAATCCATTACATTAAAAAGGAGAGAAAATTAACAGCAATATATTACTTGAAATGGAAGAGAAAATTAACAGCAATCCATTACATTAAAAAGGAGAGAAAATTAACAGCAATACATTACTTAAAAAGAAAAAATGGAAGAAAAATTAACAGCAATCCATTACATTAAAAAGGAAAGAAAATTAACAGCAATCAATTACATTAAAAAGGAGAGAAAATTAACAGAAATACATTACTTGAAACGGAAGAGAAAATTAACAGCAATCCATTACTTGAAAAGGAAGAGAAAATTAACAGCAATCCATTAAATTAAAAAGGATTACTTGAAATGAAAAAATTAACAACAATCCATTACATTAAAAAGGAGAAAAATTAACAGCAATATATTACTTGAAAAGGAAGAGAAAATTAACAGCAATCCATTACATTAAAAAGGAAGAAAAATTAACAGCAATCCATTACTTGAAAAGGAAGAGAAAATTAACAGCAATCAATCCAATTACATTAAAAAAGGAAAATTAACAGAAATTATTAAAAGGAAGAAAATTAACAGCAATCCATTACATTAAAAAAGGAGAGAAAATTAACAGCAATCCATTACAAAAGGAAGAAAATTAACAGAACATTAAAATGGAAGAAAAATTAACAGCAATCCATTACTTGAAAAGGAAGAAAAATTAACAGCAATCCATTACATTAAAAAGGAAAAAATTAACAGCAATCCATTACATTAAAAGAAAATTAACAGCAATCCATTACTTGAAAAGGAAGAGAAAATTAAAAAGGAGAATACATTACATTAAAAAGGAGAGAAAATTAACAGCAATCCATTACTTGAAAAAGAAGAGAAAATTAACAGCAATCCATTACATTAAAAAGGAGAGAAAATTAACAGCAATCCATTACTTGAAAAGGAAGAGAAAATTAACAGCAATACATTACTTGAAAAGGAAGAGAAAATTAACAGCAATCCATTACATTAAAAAGGAGAGAAAATTAACAGCAATCCATTACTTGAAAAGGAAGAGAAAATTAACAGCAATCCATTACATTAAAAAGGAGAAAAATTAACAGCAATCCATTACTTGAAAAGGAAAAAAAAAAACAGCAATCCATTACATTAAAAAAGGAAAAATTAACAGCAATCCATTACTTAAAAAAGGAAAAAGAAAAAAAGAAACAGCAATCCATTACTTGGAAGAAAAATTAACAACAATCCATTACTTGAAAAAGGAATTAACAATATCCAACATTAAAAGGAAGAGAAAATTAAATAATCCATTACATTAAAAAGAAATTAACAGCAATCCATTACTTAAAAAAAAAAGGAAGAAAAAATTAACAGCAATACATTACATTAAAAGGAAGAAAAATTAACAGCAATACATTACTTGAAATGGAAGACAAAATTAACAGCAATACATTACTTGAAATGGAAGAGAAAATTAACAGCAATCCATTACTTGAAAAGGAAGAAAAATTAACAGCAATCCATTACATTAAAAAAGGAAGAAAATTAACAGCAATCCATTACACAAAAGGAAAGAAAATTAACAAATCCATTACATTAAAAAAAAGAAGAAAATTAACAGCAATCCATTACATTAAAAAGGAAAAGAAAATTAACAGCAATCCATTACTTTAAAAAAGAAAAAATTAACAGCAATCCATTAAAAAGGAGAGAAAATTAACAGCAATCCATTACATTAAAAGGAAGAGAAAATTAACAGCAATCCATTACATTAAAAGGAAGAGAAAATTAACAGCAATCCATTACTTAAAATGGAAGAAAATTAACAGCAATCCATTACATTAAAAGGAGAAAAAATTAACAGCAATCCATTACTTGAAAAGGAAGAAAAAATTAACAGCAATCCATTACATTAAAAAGGAAGAAAATTAACAGCAATCCATTACATTAAAAAAAAGAGAAAATTAACAAATCCATTACATTAAAAAGGAAGAAAATTAACAGCAATCCATTACATTAAAAAGGAAGAAAATTAACAGCAATCCATTACATTAAAAAGAAAAATTAACAGCAATCCATTACTTGAAAAGGAAGAGAAAATTAACAGCAATCCATTACATTAAAAAGGAGAGAAAATTAACAGCAATCCATTACTTGAAAAGGAGAAAAATTAACAGCAATCATTAAAAAAGATTAACAGAAAAGGAAGAAAAAATTAACAACAATCCATTACATTAAAAAGGAAGAAAATTAACAGCAATCCATTACTTGAAAAGGAGAAAAATTAACAGCAATCCATTACTTAAAAAAGGAAGAAAAATTAACAGCAATCCATTACATTAAAAGGAGAGAAAAGAAAAAAATTAACAGCAATCCATTACTTGAAAAGGAAGAAGAAAATTAACAGCAATCCATTACATTAAAAAGGAAAGAAAATTAACAAAATCCATTAAATTAAAATCCATTAAATTAAAAAAGAAGAGAAAATTAACAGCAATCCATTACATTAAAAAAATGGAAAAATTAACAGGAAAAGAAGAAAATTAACAGCAATCCATTACATTAAAAGGAGAAAAATTAACAGCAATACATTACTTGAAAAGGAAGAAAAAATTAACAGCAATCCATTACATTAAAAAGGAAGAAACTTAAATACATTAATACAAAGGAAGAAAATTAACAGCAATTTAAAAAAGGAAGAAAAATTAACAGCAATCCATTACATTAAAAAGGAGAGAAAATTAACAGCAATCCATTACATTAAAAAGGAGAGAAAATTAACAGCAATCCATTACATTAAAAAGGAAAGAAAATTAACAGCAATCCATTACATTAAAAAGGAGAGAAAATTAACAGCAATCCATTACATTAAAAAGGAAAGAAAATTAACAGCAATCCATTACATTAAAAAGGAGAGAAAATTAACAGCAATCCATTAAATTAAAAAGGAAAGAAAATTAACAGCAATCCATTACATTAAAAAGGAAAGAAAATTAACAGCAATACATTACTTGAAATGGAAGAGAAAATTAACAGCAATACATTACTTGAAAAGGAAGAGAAAATTAACAGCAATCCATTACATTAAAAAGGAGAGAAAATTAACAGCAATACATTACTTGAAATGGAAGAGAAAATTAACAGCAATCCATTACTTGAAAAGGAAGAGAAAATTAACAGCAATCCATTACATTAAAAAGGAGAGAAAATTAACAGCAATACATTACTTGAAATGGAAGAGAAAATTAACAGCAATCCATTACATTAAAAAAGGAAGAAAAATTAACGGAAAGAAAAAATTAACAGCAATCCATTACATTAAAAAAGGAGAGAAAAATTAACAGCAATACATTACTTGAAATTGAAGAAAAAGAAAAAAATTAACAGCAATCCATTTCTTAAAATGGAAGAAAATTAACAGCAATCCATTACATTAAAAGGAGAGAAAATTAACAGCAATACATTACTTGAAATGGAAGAAAAATTAACAGCAATCCATTACTTGAAAAGGGAGAGAAAATTAACAGCAATCCATTACATTAAAAAGGAAAGAAAATTAACAGCAATACATTACTTGAAAAGGAAGAGAAAATTAACAGCAATCCATTACATTAAAAAAGCAGAAATTAACAGCAATCCGAAAAATTAACAGCAATCCATTACTTGAAAAGGAAGAAAATTAACAGCAATCCATTACATTAAAAAGGAGAGAAAAATTAACAGCAATACATTACTTGAAATGGAAGAGAAAATTAACAGCAATCCATTACTTGAAAAGGAAGAGAAAATTAACAGCAATCCATTACATTAAAAAGGAGAGAAAATTAACAGCAATCCATTACTTGAAAAGGAGAGAAAATTAACAGCAATCCATTACTTGAAAAGGAAGAGAAAATTAACAGCAATCCATTACATTAAAAAGGAGAGAAAATTAACAGCAATCCATTTTATTACTTAAAGGAAGAAAAATTAACAGCAATCCATTACATTAAAAAAGGAGAGAAAATTAACAGCAATCCATTACTTGAAAAGGAAGAAAAATTAACAGCAATCCATTATCCAATCCATTACATTAAAAAGGAGAGAAAATTAACAGCAATCCATTACTTGAAAAGGAAAAAAGAAAAATTAATCCATTACCAAAGGAAAATTAAAAATCCATTATTACTTGAAAAGGAAGAAAAAAATTAACAGCAATCCATTACATTAAAAAGGAGAAAATTAACAGCAATCCATTACTTGAAAAGGAAGAAAAAATTAACAGCAATCTATTACATTAAAAAGGAGAGAAAATTAACAGCAATCCATTACTTGAAAAAAAGAAGAAAAATTAACAGCAATCCATTACTTAAAATGGAAGAAAAATTAACAGCAATCCATTACTTGAAAAGGAAGAAAAATTAACAGCAATCCATTACATTAAATTAAAAAAAAAAGAAAAATTAACAGCAATCCATTACTTGAAAAGGAGAAAAAACAGCAACAGCAATCCATTACTTGAAAAGGAAGAGAAAATTAACAGCAATCCATTAAATTAAAAAATGGAAGAAAATTAACAGCAATCCATTGAGAAAAATTAACAGCAATCCATTACTTGAAAAGGAGAAAAAAATTAACAGCAATCCATTACTTGAAAAGGAAGAAAAAATTAACAGCAATCCATTACATTAAAAAAGGAGAAAAATTAACAGCAATCCATTACTTGAAAAGGAAGAAAATTAACAGCAATCCATTACATTAAAAAGGAGAAAAAATTAACAGCAATCCATTACTTGAAAAAGAGAAAATTAAGAGAATCCATTACTTAAAAGGAATCCATTACATTAAAAAGGAGAGAAAATTAACAGCAATACATTACTTGAAAAGGAAGAAAAAACAGCAATCCATTACATTAAAACAGAAAAATTAACAACAATCCATTACATTAAAAAGGAAAGAAAAAATTAACTAAACAGCAATACATTACTTTAAAAAGGAAGAGAAAATTAACAGCAATCCATTAAATTAAAAGGAAAAAAATTAACAGCAATCCATTACTTGAAAAGGGAAGAAAAATTAACAGCAATCCATTACATTAAAAAGGAAAGAAAATTAACAGCAATACATTACTTGAAATGGAAGAAAAATTAACAGCAATACATTACTTGAAAAGGAAGAAAATTAACAGCAATCCATTACTTGAAAAAGGAAGAGAAAATTAATTAAAAAGGAAAGAAAATAAACAGCAATAATCCATTACATTAAAAAAGGAAGAAAATTAACAGCAATACATTACTTGAAATGGAAGAGAAAATTAACAGCAATACATTACTTTAAAAAGGAAGAAAAATTAACAGCAATCCATTACATTAAAAAAGGAGAAAAAATTAACAGCAATACATTACTTGAAATGGAAGAAAAAATTAACAGCAATCCATTAAATTAAAAATACATTACTTGAAAGAAAAATTAACAGCAATCCATTACATTAAAAAGGAAAGAAAATTAACAGCAATCCATTACTTGAAATGGAAGAGAAAATTAACAATCCATTACATTAAAAAGGAAAGAAAATTAACAGCAATCCATTACATTAAAAAGGAAAGAAAATTAACAGCAATTACATTAAAAAAAAAAAGGAAAGAAATGGAAGAATCCATTACATTAAAAGGAAATTAACAGCAATTCATTACTTGAAAAAGGAAAAGAAAAAATTAACAGCAATCCATTACATTAAAAAGGAGAGAAAATTAACAGCAATACATTACTTGAAATGGAAGAGAAAATTAACAGCAATCCATTACATTAAAACGGAAAGAAAATTAACAGCAATCCATTACATTAAAAAGGAGAGAAAATTAACAGCAATACATTACTTGAAATGGAAGAGAAAATTAACAGCAATCCATTACTTGAAAAGGAAGAGAAAATTAACAGCAATCCATTACATTAAAAAGGAAAATTAACAAGAAAATTAAATGAAAGAAAATTAACAGCAATCCAATTAAAAGGAAAGAAAATTAACAGCAATACATTACTTGAAAAGGAAGAGAAAATTAACAGCAATCCATTACATTAAAAAGCAGAGAAAATTAACAGCAATCCATTACTTGAAAAGGAAGAGAAAATTAACAGCAATCCATTACATTAAAAAGGAGAGAAAATTAACAGCAATACATTACTTGAAATGGAAGAGAAAATTAACAGCAATCCATTGCTTGAAAAGGAAAGAAAATTAACAGCAATCAATTACATTAAAAAGGAGAGAAAATTAACAGCAATACATTACTTGAAACGGAAGAGAAAATTAACAGCAATCCATTACTTGAAAAGGAAGAGAAAATTAACAGCAATCCATTACATTAAAAAGGAGAGAAAATTAACAGCAATCCATTACATTAAAAAGGAGAGAAAATTAACAGCAATATATTACTTGAAAAGGAAGAGAAAATTAACAGCAATCCATTACATTAAAAAGGAAAGAAAATTAACAGCAATCCATTACTTGAAAAAGGAAGAAGAGAAAATTAACAGCAATCCATTACTTGAAAAAGGAAGAAAAATTAACAGCAATCCATTACATTAAAAAAAGGAGAAAAATTAACAGCAATACATTACTTGAAAAAATTAACAGAAAATTAAAAACAATACATTACTTGAAAAGGAAGAAAAAATAACAGCAATCCATTACATTAAAAAGGAGAGAAAATTAACAGCAATCCATTACTTGAAAAGGAAGAAAAAATTAACAGCAATCCATTACATTAAAAAAAAGAAAAAAATTAACAGCAATCCATTACTTGAAAAGGAGAAAAATTAACAGCAATCCATTACTTGAAATGGAAGAGAAAATTAACAGCAATCCATTACTTGAAATGGAAGAGAAAATTAACAGCAATACATTACTTGAAATGGAAGACAAAATTAACAGCAATACATTACTTGAAATGGAAGAGAAAATTAACAGCAATCCATTACTTGAAAAGGAAGAGAAAATTAACAGCAATCCATTACATTAAAAAGGAAGAAAATTAACAGCAATCCATTACTTGAAAAGGAAGAAAAATTAACAACAATCCATTACATTAAAAAGGAGAGAAAATTAACAGCAATCCATTACATTAAAAAAAATTAAAAATTAACAGCAATACATTACTTGAAAAGTAAAAGAGAAAATTAACAGCAATACATTACTTGAAAAGGAAGAGAAAATTAACAGCAATCCATTACATTAAAAAGGAGAGAAAATTAACAGCAATCCATTACTTGAAAAGGAGAGAAAATTAACAGCAATCCATTACTTGAAAAGGAAGAGAAAATTAACAGCAATCCATTACTTGAAAAGGAAGAAAAATTAACAGCAATCCATTACATTAAAAAGGAGAAAAAAATTAACAGCAATCCATTACTTGAAAAGGAAGAGAAAATTAACAGCAATCCATTACATTAAAAGGAGAGAGAAAATTAACAGCAATCCATTACTTGAAAAGGAAGAAAAATTAACAACAATCCATTACATTAAAAAGGAGAAAAATTAACAGCAATCCATTACTTGAAAAGGAGAAAAATTAACAGCAATACATTACATTAAAAAGGAGAGAAAATTAACAGCAATCCATTACTTGAAAAGGAAGAGAAAATTAACAGCAATCCATTACATTAAAAAGGAGAGAAAATTAACAGCAATACATTACTTGAAATGGAAGAGAAAATTAACAGCAATCCATTACTTGTAAAGAAAGAGAAAATTAACAGCAATCCATTACATTAAAAAGGAAGAGAAAATTAACAGCAATCCATTACTTTAAAAAGGAGAGAAAATTAACAGCAATACATTACTTGAAAGGGAAGAGAAAAATTAACAGCAGTACATTTTTGAAAAAGAAATTAGCAAAGCTCTCAAGAAAATTAAATTTTGCCATTAAATGATTTGATATGTCGTTAAACAAAGCAAAAGCAAAACCGAAATTTACTCATTATTCATAAACCTTATTTCTTTCTTGTCTTATTTTCTTACACAACTTTTTACGGCACAAATTGTCAGTTTGACCAAGAGAAAGTGATCATCAGAAATATTATTTTTATTATTGTCTAATAACATATCCTTTTAATATCCATGATCTGTCATGACTTCTTTGGAAAGGTAATTAGTTCCCGTTGCCTTGTTCACAGTCGATTGACTGATCGATTCATTTTCTGCGGTTTATCAACCCTTTGCAGATTATCTAAAGCCAAAAAAGTCAGTGATACACAAGTCTAAATAATTAACCCATAGCTGGTTGAAGAGATGGGTTCATGCCTTCCACAAGTATATTTGCGCTTAAGGAAATATAACGAACCCAGCTGGAATTGCAACTCGATTCTCCGATTAACAATTCCGAGCCGTTATCTATTATGCCAACCGCACATCTAAACTTGCAGCATTTGGTATTCTAAAGCAGTCATCCATCTAGGTACTGGCCAGGTACGACATTGCTTAACTTAGGTGATCGCACGGAAACCGATAGTTTCAATATGAAGACCTTTCAAATACGGCTTTGAATTCAGAGAGGTCCTTTTCTTAGATTTGGTTCAATCCTAGGACAGACGACAGTGTACCCAGTAATTTATCCCATATGGAATCATTTGTTGGGAAGACCCTTAGACATATGGTCGTACAGGTATTATACATAAGGAATTGTCTACTTTATATATTCTGCCTGTACAACCATTTCGGAATCCAAAAGTCTCCGTCCGTCAACGGTTCCGGATGATAGATTTGTTTCCAATACAAAATGTTGAATTCTTTTCTTTCCATCATTGTAATGCATTGGA